>LNAC01000008.1:5304709-5344221 GCA_002007465.1 Ailurus styani
GATCATGACCTGAGCCGAAGGCAGAGGCTTTAACCCACTGAGCCACCCAGGCGCCCTGCATACAGATTTAGAATGATTATATCTTGGTGAATTGAACCTTTATAGCATCATGGGGTGACCATCTGTATCTGTTGTAATGACTTTGGCCATTTTATCTGATGGTACCATAGTTATATAAGCTTTCCTTTGGTTACAGAATGTATATTTCTTTTTTCTTTTCTTTTCTCTTCTTTTCTTTCCTTTCCTTTCCTTTCCCTTTCCTTTCTTTTGTTTTTTCTTTCAACCTTCCTGTATCCTTTTGTTTTAGATATTTATCTTGTAACCAGCATATGGATGGTTTTACCAGCCTGGGAATATTTTCTTTTTTCATTGAAAGATTTAGTCCACTTACATTACAATTACTGATAAACTTGGATTTAAGTCTCCCACCTTACTATGAACTTTATCTTTATTCTCTGTCCCTCTTTTTCTTCTTTTCATCTTTCAGATTTTCTCAATTTTTAATTTTTTGCATCAAAACACTCTACACTTCTATCTAATACCTAACAAAATATTTTTTTCCTTTTTTTGGTAAACTCTACACCCAACATGGGGCTTGAACTCACAACCCTGAGATCAAGAGTCACATGCTCTACCGACTGAGCCAGCCAGGTGCCCCTGACAAGATGTTTTTAAACAATCTCCTCTGAAAATCCATGTGTTGAACTGGAGCTTCAAACTTTCCTTCATTATCATTTGCCCAGTTTGCAAAATGATATGATTATTATCATTCCATGTTCTGCCACTATCAGTTTGAAAGTTATTAACTCTTTTTCTATTTATTTGGTGGCTTTTCTAGAACAGCCCTGACCAATTTTCCATCCTGTGATCCCTAGAAGTGTTCTACATGTATGCTGACCAGTGTAGTAGCCACTGGCTACAAGTGGCTATTGAACATTTGAAGTATGGCTTAATAAAACTGAGGAGCTGTGGGCACCTGGCTGGCTCAGTTGGTAGAGCTTCTGACTCTTGGTCTCCAGGTTGTGAGTTCGAGCCCCGTGTTGGGTATGGAGATTACTTAGACATAAAAAAATCTTTAAAAAAAAACAACAACTGAGGAACCAAATTTCAAATGTATTTTATTTTTACCTAATTTAAATACCCACATACGTGGCTGGTGGCTACCGTGTTGGAGAGCACAGGTCTCAAAATTGCAACACGCATTACTTTCTTTTCAAAGTCTGAACTGCTATTGTTATCACCCTTCTCCCAGACAACGCAGAAACCTTACAACACTAACTCACCTGTTCCTCTCCTGATATATATGCTACAGCCAATATTTCAACATTATCTCCAAATATTTGCAATTTCTAAGACATTATTGTTACCATTTTACACTGCATCCCTTTGTTCAGTCTATTTCTTAGCCACTCTGGCCTTTCCTTCCTTGAACTGCCTTGAATTGCAAGCTCATTTTCACCTCAGAGTCTTTGCACTTGCTGTTCTGCTAGGACACTTGCCCTAGACTGTCTTCCCTGACAGGGTTGTAAGGTTGGCTCCTCCTCACATCCAAGTCCCTGCTCAGGCAGATATTCTTGAGGCCTTCCTTGCGTTCTATTGCATAATTGGTTGATTGCCTATCCCACTATCATCTGGGATCCCATTCCTAAGAACCTTTATCGTTACGCCTCCTCTGAGAGACCCCGTGTTTCCGGGTAGGTCCTGACTGGCAAGCCAAGCAAGGGGATCCCTGCCACCTTGCCACTGATTGGTTTGAAACTTGAGTCTATGATGCTGCTCTGGTAAATGAGGAAAGTTTGCTGGAGGAATTCTGGGGGAAATTTCCTACTGCCAGGAAATGATGATCTCTAGTGAATATGTCGTGCCTGAATGTGATGCCTGGCCCTGCAGCAGCCACTTTGAGACGGTGAGGGGCACTAGCCTGAGAACCCCTTTAAGGTCCTCATAATATTTATCACTATTGGACACTATTCTTACTATTTTTTTAAAGATTTTATTTATTTATTTGACAGAGAGAGAGATCACAAGTAGGTAGAGAGGCAGGCAGAGAGAGAGGGGGAAGCAGGCTCCCTACTGAGCAGAGAGCCTGATGTGGGACTCGATCCCAGGACCCTGAGATCTTTACCTGAGCCAAAGGCAGAGGCTTAACCCACTGAGCCACCCAGGCACCCTATTCTTACTATTTATTTAACAAATATTTATAGGGTATTTACTGTATACCATACACAGTTTGAAGTACGTTACAAATATTAACTCTTCTATTAGCTCTCTTAATCCTCGTAACTACACCACATAATAGATGCTTTTATTGTCCCTGCTTTCCAGAGGAGAAAGCTGAGGCACAGAAGTTAAATAGCTTCCTCCCAGTCCGAAGGTGTACCTAGAACTGGGACTTGAACCTAGACCCTCCGACTCCAGAGTCAGTGCTCATCACCACTGTCACCTCTGTGGTTTTCCATTACTGGGGACTTGTCTTCTGTCTGACTTACAAGGAATAATAGTTTTGTTTTTTTTTTAAAGATTTTATTTATTTATTTGACACAGAGAGACTACAAGTAGGCAGAGAGGCAGGCAGAGAGAGAGGAGAGAGGAGGAAGCAGGCTCCCTGCTGAGCAGAGAGCCCGATGCGGGCCTCGATCCCAGGACCCTGAGATCATGACCTGAGCCGAAGGCAGAGGCTTTAACCCACTGAGCCACCCAGGCGCCCAGGAATAATAGTTTTTTGAGAGCAGAGATCCTGTCTTATTCACAACAGTGTTTCCAAGGCCCTGCAGACAGGCAGCAGGCTTTCCTGAATGCATGAATGAGTGAAGGAACTGTAGACTCTAGTCCCCTGTTCACACTCACAGCCCCAGGCCTGGAATAGGACTGAGCCTTCCTCAGGGTGTATTAACCGGGGCCTGCGGAGCGAACGCATCTCTGGATCCTTGATGGACGCCCCATCTTCGGGGGCCCCGGGGGAGGCCTGTGCAGAAGTCCCAATAGACCTCAAAAGCACGGCCCTTTGTTTGGCGTTGCCTTGTTGCAGGGTGCTCGCGCGCCGGCCCCTTCCCATCCCTTCCCTGCAGAGGGAAGGGAGCTGGCCGGCTTCCCCCTTGGCACTACACGCGCTCATTTGAAGTTCCTGAGGCCAGGCCCAGGGGGTGTGATCATCAGTCACACAGCCCGCGGCTGCCCGCCCATGCGGCCGGCTTTGAGGGCTGGCCAGACTCTGGTGGGAACTGCTCACTGTCCTAATTGGGCCTCTCTCGGGAGGCGGCAGGTCCTGCTTCTCACTTGTCTTTGCCCTGGCTGCTGCCTCACTCTCTCAAGGAGGTCAGCACGCTTGCTGGTCTGGCCGGCTCCTCGGCCAGCCGGGGCCGAAGTTCACCCTTGTTCTACAAATGGAGAAATAGAAGCCCTGGGGTAGACTGGGTCCCCGGCCGAGGCCAAGGCAAGGCCAAGCAAGGTTGCCAGGAGTAACCGCCAGAGAGCCAAGGGACACAGCTCTGTTCCTCACTCTGCTGGCAAGTGGAATGAGTTCCCACAGGAAAAAAGGCCTCCCTTCGGCTCCTAGGGCCACCCAGGCCCTGCCAGGAGGCATCCATGAAGATGTGTCCACGTGAGAATTGTCGCACCCTCCCCACCCCCCCGGAGACCCTGCCAAACCCGCAAGAAACAGATGAGAGCATGGCCAACGGAAGTAGATGGCGGGTCCCCTCTGACGCATAGTGGGGCACAGCCGGGTGGCCAGGTACTGCTGTGACTTCCCTGCTCTGTACCTCAAAATTTGCCCTGCCTGGAAAACGGAAAGAGTTTTCAGACGCTTGACGGCAGGACCAGGGGAGGTCTCGTCCGTGAGGGACTTGCAAGGTGCCTTTCATCGGTCAGACTCAGGTCAGAGGAGAGCTTAATCATCAGCAAGCCCTGGTCACCTATCTGTGGCTTAAATCAGCTCTAGAAACTCCTCCAGGACCAGCAGGAAGCCTCTCGTGACCTCCCACCACAGTCCATTTTTCTTCTCCTGCCACCTTCCCCGACTTCTGGCTAAACGGGTCATTTTACTATTGAGTCCTCTGGCCTCCCTGAGTCACCGCCTGGGCCTCATTCCACTCTCTGAGCACTTAGAATCAATCAGGAAGTCTCTGTTTTGCTTTGATGGTCTTTTCAGGACCCAAGGATAGCAGGAGCGCTGTTCCTAAGCTTCTCTCCTCCTGACTGAGCGTCTTCAGCCCTTCAGCCATCCTTCCTATGACAGCTCTCCTGGCCCCTGGTTTCCCGGGTGCTCTTCTCAGGACATCCCGGGTGTGTCCAGAAGGGGACTCTGTACTCTAGGTGTGAAGCCAGAAGGGATACTTGCTCCAGGCCCACCCCAGCGCTCACAGGGCTAGGGCTGGAGTACCAACGCAGATCCATGCCTGCAAGTTTACAAGTTACCATGCAAGCTAACCTTTCAATAAACTCTACTTTGATCTTCAAACCTTCCTGATGTCTTGGAAGGCTAAGCTTGCATTTAGGATTCCTAAACTGGAGTTCTGGCCCAGAATGTGGCGGGGCTGGGGGAAGCAGCCTGGTCCCCTTCTCTCTTAGCCTCCACCTTCAAAGCAAGATATGCCAGGAATATGCATGAGGACACCTGAGTGCACGTGGTCCGGCTTTGTCCACAGCCATTGGCTGCTGCAACCCCATCCTTCGGGGAGAGGGCCAGGGAAGTAGGCTGGGGGGCCATTTGGGCAAGAAAGTCTGGGGTTCCAGACACTGAGTGTGGTCTGGAAGGGGAGAGTATGGATCCTGAGCAGGCACGACCTTGGCCCTGAGGATCCTTCTTGCCTGGGTCTGAAGGCCTCAGTGACTTGCCTTTTCCCCACGGCCAGCATCATGCATCCCTCGGTCAAGTCATCCTGAACCGATACCCACACATTCCCTCATGTCACTTTCCTGTCCCGAGGGATGTAACAGCTCTATCTGTTCAGTTGGTTTGGGGGACCCGTGTGCTGGGCTTGACCCTTGTCAAAACCAAGTTTTGTGTTTCTAACCTGTTCAGCTTATTTTGAGCCTCACAATTCTGTCCTCCAGAAATACAGACATGCTAGCTGCCGGTGTCTCTGCCACCCGTGTGGCTGAATGTGCCACCAGCACCCCCAAGCAAGCCCTTCATGAGTCATTGCGCAGCCTGGAGCCCTGGAGCCTGGCTTTCTCCCCTGGGGTCAGTCCGTCTCTGGCTCTGGGGTCCCATGGTGTAGGGTTAGCAGCACTGAAGGCCAGCTGATGATGGCGGGGGGGTGGGGGGTGGCGAGCAGGGAGCTTGAACAGCCCTCCGGGAACAGCGAAGCTCCTGCGCAAGCCCCACTTCCTGGGTGCTGGCTGCCTTGCCACCTGTCGGGCGGAGGGTGGCACGGTGCCGTAACCCTCGATTCCTTAAGCTTTATTGAATTGCGATTAGTAAACTCAGTACTAGCTACCCTCAAGCCAGGTACCAGACAAGGTGGTCAAGAGCATTACTTTATTTAATTCTTGCGACAACCCTCAGATACATGTAGGGCATTACTCTTTCTGTTCTTTAGAAGGAGCTACCGGAAGCTTATGGAAGTTCATCATCGAGGATAGGAACATAGGGCCAGACTGATCTTTCTTCCCCCCTCCCCACTTCTTTTGATGTTTATTAGTTTGCCAAAACTGTGCTTTTTTTTAAACTGCGTTTTTTCTTTTTTTTTTTTCAGAACTCTTTCAGTTTATTTTTAAAAAAAATTTTTATTTTGAGGTCGACCATTTCTGTTTCTATTTTATTATTATTATTATTTGCCCCAGGGGTACAGGTCTGTGAATCATCAGGCTGACACCTTTCACAGCACTCACCATAGCACAAACCCTCCCCAATGTCCATAACCCAGCCACCCTATCCCTACCCTCCCACCCCCCAGTAACCCTCAGTTTGTTTTGTGAGATTAAGAGTCTCTTATGGTTTGTCTCCTTCCTGACTGTGGATTTTTTCTTAAGAAAAAACCTCAGCTAGGATGCCTGGCTGGCTCAACTGGAAAAGCATGTGACTTTTGAAATCTGGATCATGAGTTCGAGCCCCTCACTGGGCCCAGAACCTACTTTAAAAGGAACGGAAAAGAAAAAACCTTAACTTAGTCACATTATTCTCAAGTACACAATTATAGTAATGCCCCTCGACCCAATACAGTTTTTACTTTTTTTTTTTTTTGCCAAGTACACGAGGAGGGACATACAATGTTCAATAGTATATACCTGCAAGGTTTTTTTCAGACCAGTATTTTTTTTAATCTCTTAACCTTCTTATATATTCATTCAAATCTCTTCATGCTCTTATTAATCCTTTAGGGAAAGCTATTTATTTCCATTTTAAAAAAATCTATGGGCGCAGTGTTTATTTTCTGGTTTCTCGGTGAAATGGTTGTCTTCCTCATTATGTTTCCCGTGTTCCCGAGGAGCCCGGGAGAAGTGAGTCCTTAGCAGGGGGGCGGGGGGTTGAAGGAATGTTGGAGGAATTACTGAACGGACCAGCGGGGTGTCAAGTGTATGATGAGTGTCAATTACAGTGAGAAATCTTCAGATAGCTATCTGAATCTTTGAGCTCTAAGCAACAGTTTGGGGATTAAGATCCACCAAAAAAATTGCTAGAACTGACACAGGAACTCAGCAAAGTCACAGAATATAAAATCTATGCACAGAAGTCAGTTGCATTTCTATACATTAACAATGAAGCTGAAGAAAGGAAAATCAAGGAATTGATCCCATTTATAATTGCACAAAAAACCATAAGATACCAAGGAATAAACCTAACCAAAAAGGTAAAGGATCTGTACTCTGAACACTACAGAACACTCATGAAAAGAACTGAGGAAGACACAAAGAAATGGAAACACATTCTATGCTCATGGATTGGAAGAACAAATATTGTTAACATTTTTATGCTACCCAAAGCAATCTACACATTCAATGCAATCCCTTTCAAAATACCACCAGCATTTTTCACAGAGCTGGAGCAAATCCTAAAATTTGTATGGAACCAGAAAGGACCCCAAACAACCAAAGTAATTGTTGAAATAGAACCTGCCCCCCATGCTAGAGCTTCCTGCCTTCACTTAGGATCAGCTTTGGGACCAGGCAAGACTGAATCCGGCGCCCCAGTCAGGAGGGGCCTCACTGCACTCCTGTCCCGGGTTGCCCCCCACCCCGCAGCCTCCCACCCCTCGCACAGTCTGTAGCAAAGGAATATGGCAGAGCAGGCTGGGGGTCAGAAGCTGCACGTGCACGTGTCAGGGTGTAAGCCCTCGACTGCCCCCAGCTCCACGCCGGCTTCCCTCGCAGAGCATCACCACCTCTGTCTCAGCCCTTCTCCTGGGTTGCTGCAGTCTCCTCCCTGCCTCGGACTCCGTTCCCAGTTCTTCCCACCCACAGGTCTGCGGTACTTTGAGGGGCCTTCCTCCTGACCAGGCTCCAGGACACACACAGACCCCTGCCTTGTCCCGGACTCGGAGGACACACACAGCATCCTGACTCTGCCCTTACCAAGACACATTGAAATGCCTGCCTGCAGTCGTGCCGGTGTCCCAGCTGCGCCTTGCAGGTGGGGGTCTGGTCCGATGGACTTGGTTAGCATGATGGTCTGTCCAGGTGTAAGCCTAAGCCATGTCCCACCATGTCCCACCCTGCTCAGGGCCCTGGGTCTGCTAGCAGAGTCTGAAGGGTCTCCAAAACACACATGTTTTTTTAAAGTCTCTTCCTTTCATCTTTTTTTTTAAAGATTTTATTTATTTGTATGACAGAGAGAGAGATTATAAGTAGGCAGAGAGGCAGGCAGAGGGAGAGGAGGAAGCAGGCTCCCCACTGAGCAGAGAGCCTGATGCGGGCCTCGATCCCAGGACCCTGGGATCGTGACCTGAGCCAAAGGCAGAGGCTTTAACCCACTGAGCCACCCAGGCGGCCTCTTCCTTTCATCTTTAATATTCACATGAAATTTGAATTTGACTTCATTTATTACATGGCTCTGTTTATTTCAATGTTAAAGGATTGACTTTTGCAGTGCTCACATGTTAAATTCTTCTCCCCTACCTAAATATTCAAGTAAAACCGATGCCTGGGTCATTCCCTGGACTCCTGAAGACCTGTCTCCCTGGGGTATACGTGCCCCATGACAGGTGCCCAGGCCTCCGGCACAAGTTACATTTTACAGTGTCCCTGTGACCATTGCCAGCTGTCCTCCCCACATCCTCAGACTGCCGTCCTCCCAAACCATCTCCTTCTCTTCTCCCAGCCTGATCCCAGGGCCCTGCCCGCCTCCTCTTCTCCCTTCAGAGTAAGCACAGTCTTGCCGAGCCTCGCTGGGGTCGGGCAGGTGGGGTGCACCTGCCGGCAGCACACGGAAGCTGTGGTACTTCATGCCTGGTTGGACGTGTCTGCCCCTCCGCTCCTCCGACAGGGGCTCTGACTGTGCTTCCTGAAGGGATGCGTGAGCCCAGAGAGACCCTGTGACTACCCAATCAAGATCCCCCCGATCGCTTGAGGAGCCGTCTGGGCCCCCAGGGAAGGGAGGCAGACCCTGGGGCCAGGCCACCCTGGGCCATCCTCCCTGGGGCTGGCCAGCCTAACGGCTCCATCATTAGAGACCCGAGTGGTGATTGCATTCAGCTGCGCAGTTGCTGGCCAGGGCAGCAGCGCTGTGTGATGGGGGCTGGGCTGGCACCAGAGTGTGGGACTCGAGGGGCGGCTGGCAGGGAAATCAGAGCGGCTGAGCTTCTGCCCCTGGCTCCGGCTTTCCGCTGGTGACATGGAAGAGTATTAAGGCTCAGAACTCTCGACAAGGGGCTTTTATTCTCAGGGCTACGTTGTGCAAAGCCCCGGAGACAGGAACCAAAGCTAAGGGGGCCTTCCAGGTCTCTCGCCTGCCAAGCCCTGTGCCCTGTGGGAGCGCGGGGGTCCCCAGCACCGCTTGTGGTGGGTGCCTGGCCTCCAGCTGCATCCAGGTCTGCCAAAGCCCGAGGGACATGTCCTCACCCTGCCCCGAAGGCCTGAGCCACCTGCAGGCTGGCACGGGAGATTTCCCGAGGTGGCCCCGGCTCGCAAGGAAATCCCAGACTCCTGCAAGGTCATCATGGGAGGAAGCAGCAGACACCTACCCCAGCCTTCGCTGAAACTAACAGGGAGGAAACTGAGGCTCAGAGAGAGGCCATGACTTGCCTGGGGTCACTCGGTGAGGGAAGGTCAGAGCTGGGCCTGGAAGAAGGCCTCGCGCCCCAGAAAGGCACCGAGGCCAATGTCTTCCCACCACTGGATAGTCTTGCGTGCTCTAGAATTGCTTATAAATGGAATCCGACAGTACGTGCTCTTCTGGAGGCTTCTTTCTCTCAGCATAATGGTTTTGGGTGTGGACAGCACCGGTATTCTGTCCTTCTTATTGCCGAGTATACCCCACGGTTTATCTGCCGGCCGACTGAGGGCCGCTTGGCTTGTTTCCAGCTTCTGTCTCTTACAAAGGAAGCTGTTATGAACACTTATGTACAAGTCTTATTTTTATATAAAAAATTTGTCATGGAAAAGATAGAGACTGTTGTGGCAAACACATTTTTTAATCAAGCATTAACAGCTCGTCACATTTCCTTCCTTTTTTTTTCTTTTAAGCAGAAAATACACATATAGTGAAGGCCCCTGGTATTTGGTTCCTCTTGCTCCCTCCCCAGAGATAACCACCAGCCAGACCTTAGCTTTCATTCCCACGTACGTACGTGGCTGGCAGTTTTACTAGGTACAGTCGTTCATCCCTCTCAACAAATATTGAGCACCTACTACGTACAAAACCCTAATCTAGCCTCTGGTGGTACAGCCGTAAACCTGACGGGAAAAAATCCGTGCCTTTGGGAGACATTAACTAAAATATACAGCATGTCAGGTAGCGGTAAGGGCTGAGGAAAAAAATCAAGAGAAGGGAGACAGAGTGAGGAGATAGGGGAGTGGCTTAAAATTTTAAATCGGGTCATTAGAGAAGCCCTCACCAGTTTCTATGGCTGTGTAAGAAATAACCCCAAGCCCCGAACAAAGTGGCTTATGCACAAGAATCCTATGCCACCTCTCCTGGCTTCTGCGGGTCAGATTTGAGAGCATCTCGGCTGGGTGGCTCTGACTCGGGGTGTGGGTGACCTGGGACCCGGACAGGGTCAGGCTGCACCCTGACTGCTCCTTCACTCACACACCGGGTGTCCGGCCTGGGGGAGATCTGGGCAGCTGCAGACTGGCCCAGGAGGGGGCTCTCTGGGCATCTCTTGTCTCTCTGTGGTCTGCCCTCTTGCTCCCTCCAGCAGTCAGGGCTCCAGAAGCATGTGAGTGGGAGAGAGCCAGGAGGAAAGGGAATTGCCTTATCGGAGCCAGTTTGGAAATCGGGGTCACTTCTGCCATAACCTTGGTCAAGGCCGTTACAGAACTCCATCCAGGTCCAAGGGGTGGAAACACAGACATCGCCCCCGCCTCCCCATGGAGCGTCAGCGTCATGTAGGGTCCCCCGGAATGGGATCCATGCTGGTGTGTGAGAGCTCCCACCTGCCCCGGTAGACAGCAGGTGTATAAGGGCCCGAAGGAGGTGAGGGGCGACCAAATGCAGATCATACTCCTGAGGGAAGGGCGTTCCAGGCAAAGGGAACCACCAAGAGTTGGAGGTACCTATCTGGCGTGGTCGAGAACCAGCATGAAGGCCAGTGGGGTGGAGAGGAGTGAGTGATGCAGAAGCTGTTGGAGAAGCAAAGTCAGAAATGTAGCCTGGGCCTTCTTGTTGCTGCAGGGGCCCCAGGTTTTCTCAGAATGTGGGGGACCCATAGAGGGATTTGTAGCACAGGGGTGCTATGGTCTGACTCAGGTATTGTTGGTGGTGATTTTTTGTTTTTTAATTTTTAATATATCAAAAGGCCCACTTTAGTGACATGCTGGTTCCACCAGAAAGTAATCCAGTTATCCTTTGTCAGGAACAGGCTCAAGTTGACCAGCCAACTCTTAGTTCTAAACCTTTGTGTGTACATGTGTGTCTTTTATTATTTATTTTTTTTAAAGATTTTTATTTATTATTTGACAGAGAGAGACACAGCGAGAGAGGGAACACCAGCAGGGAGAGTGGGAGAGGGAGAAGCAGGCTTCCCACTGAGCAGGAAGCCCGATGTGGGACTCAATCCCAGGACCCCGGGATCATGTCCTGAGCTGAAGGCAGGCGCTTAACGACTGAGTCACCCAGGTGCCCCTATTTTTTAATTTTTTAAAGATTTTATTTATGTATTTGAGAGAGAGAGAGAGAGTGACAGAGCACAAGTGGGGAAAAGGACCTGTAGCTGGTTTGTATAGCTGGAAGATGTGCTTTCCAGAAAGCTGCAGGAGATGAAGGAGGAACTTTCTTTGCCTGGCTTCCCTAGAAACTGAGCTGAGGTGAGGTCATTTACTGGGAAGGGCGCCCAGAGCAGGGAGAGACAGAAGCGGGGGAGCCTGGGCAGGGCTGTGCGGTCCAGGGGCAGGAGTCTGCGGGGAAAAGCATGCAGACTGCCCCCTCCGCAGAAGTGTGGACCTGCAGGACAGGGGACTAGAACCTTTTTCTATTGGTTTCTGCCCCCACTGGTTGAGGATCAGCTGGGGAGTGCACACTGCCTGCACCCTTGAGCCCTCTGCTGAGTCCTTCCTTCTTGAAACTGGAGGAGCCTCAGGGCACGGGAGACTTTGCTTGGGGTGAGAGGCTGAGCACACAGAGGAAGTCAGAGCTGGAGGAGCTTCTGTGAGGTGCTGTGACCACTGAGGTAAAGGCTGAAGGTGGGGACTTCAGCGGCCATGCTGGCCAGGAGGTGGGAGCGATGCCCTCAGAGTGTGGCTTCGGAGGCCATGGGGTGCAGCTGCCTTAGAGGGGCTGAGGCAGGGGCCAGCAGGAGCTGAACCAGGCCTGGCAGTGAGGACCAGGAGAGGGGAACTCTTCAAGTGCCATGCAGACTGGAGAAGTGACAAGTGGGGAGCCGTGAGAAGTCTAGGCCGCAGGCATAGGCGCCAGGGTCCTGGGATCAAGCCCCCACCTCAGGCTCTCTGCTCAGTGGAGGGCCTGCTTCTCCCTCTCTTCGCTATTCATTCATTCATCCCACTTATTTAGCACCTACTGTATCTTCTTCTAGGTCCTTCATTAATAAAGAGACAAAATCCCTGCCTCCCCTCCCCCCCCCCAGCCTACATGCTAGCGAGGAGGGCCCCTGGGTAAGCCTGTGAAGAAAACAGGATTGGGCAGAGGGAGAGCTGGCTTGGTAAAAGCCCAACAAAGCCACAGTGGGGAGTTCTGGAGCACGTGTGGTGAGGACTGTCGGAGTGGGGAGTGTGGGGCGGTGCAGGGGTGCGGGGTTGGGGGGAAGGCAGCTGCAGCCTGCTGCAGTTGGGGGGAACAGGCTGCAGCCCACTGTTCTCCAGGAGGAGTGTGGCTCGGGGGAGGCCCCGTGCAGCCTGGGAGGACCCTGCTGGATCTGAGCACCGGAGGTAGTCTCCTAATGGCTCTTCCTGCAGATCTTTCTGGAAAGCGGGTCTGCCCAGGGCAGCTCCGTGTCTACCACCTGGGCTGTGTTCAGGGAAGGCCTGGTGGAACAGGGACTCGAAGGAGTTAAGGACACGGGGCTGAGACACGCAGAGAATGAGCCCTCCAGACAAGGAACAGAGAAGCGCAGGCCCTGGTGAGCTTGCCTCCGAGGCCCCCAGGAGAAGCGCGGTGGGGCCGGCTGGAGGGAGTGAGCAGCGGGAGAGGAGGTCAGGGCAAGAGTGGGCCAGCTCTGAGGTCGTGTGAAGGCTCCCCCTGTCACTCCGAGCAGGAGGGGCGCTCTGGCGATTCTGGAGCAGGAGAGCCCATGAAGAGGCCACCGCCAAGCTTCCAGGGAGGGGAGCTAAGGACTGTGAGCCCGCGGGCACTCTGGAAATGCCCGGGACCGCCACGGTTTCGGGATCGCGCGGGACCTGGTCGCCCTGCATCTTTAGGCAATGTCTGCTGCCCTCTAGTGGACGTGCAGGAGATTGCCCCAGCAGTCTCTGGGTCCTGTGAGTTCACCTTCAACTGGAAGCTATAAAAACTCTCTTGTCGTGGATCGTGGAAGCGTCAGGCAGCACTTGGCAGAAACAGTTCATCAGGTTAGACACAGGAAGGCAAAGGGAAACTATGTTGAGGTTGCAACAGTACTTGGAGTGGAGCTAGGGCAGGGCTGTGTGATGTTTTCTACCAGGGGTCGTCAGAGACAGAGAAGTGGGGCAGAATGAAGCATCTATCTTCTCCCTTTTTCCCTCCAGTCCTTCTCACACCCTGGGACCCAATTTCCTGCATCAAATCCTTTGGTTTGAATTTTCCATATTTGCACTGGTTTGTTCAACATGCGCATGAAGTATGACAGGGAGCAAATCCAGCTATCTGCAGACCCAAGGCCTATACAATGGGAGAGAGGAACTCTCATTAAGAAAAGGAATAGAGGGGCGACTGGGTGGCTCAGTTGGTTAGGTGTCCAGCTCTTTTTTTTTTATAATTTTATTTATTCATTTGAGAGAGAGTGAAAGAGCACGCATAGAGGCAGAGGGAGAAGCGGGCTTCCCGCTGAGCAGGAGCCAGATGTGGGGCTCGATCCCAGGACCCTGAGACCGTGACCTGAGCTGAAGGCAGATGCTTAACCGACTGAGCCACTCAGGTGCCCCAGGTGCGCAGCTCTTGATCTCAGCTCAGGTCTTGATCTAAGGGTCCTAGTTCAAGCCCAGAGTTGGGCTCCATGCTGGGCATGGAACCTACTGAAAAGAACGAACAAATGGGAGGAAGGAAGGAAGGAAGGAAGGAAGCAAGGAAGGAAGGAAGGAAGGAAGGAAAAGGAATACAATATTGTGAATACAAAATGAGATTTATAAGCTTCATGGTAAATTCACCTTTCCCATGACTCAACAATTTCACTCCAGATACATACCCTGGACAAATTTGCATATGTGTATGAGGTACCAAAAGACATGATTGAGTACATTCACAGAGGTACTCTTTGTCAAAAGAAAAGGCTGGAACTAACCCATCATATCGATAGAAAAATGGATAAATACAAGAGAAGTCAACATTCCATATATATATATATACATATATATAAATTCATTTCATATATATAAATCTATATGTATATAAATATTAATATATATATTAAGATTTTTAAAATTTATTTGACAGACAGCAAGAGAGGGAACACAAGAAGGGGGAGTGGGAGAGGGAAAAGCAGGCTTCCCACGGAGCAGGGAGCCCGATGCGGGGCTTAATCCCAGGACCCTGGGATCATGACCCGAGCCCAAGGCAGACGCTTAACGACTGAGCCACCCAGGCACCCCAACATTTTATATTGAAAAGATACCTATTCTCAAACTGTATCTAACAATTCAGTATAATACCAATCAAATTACAGCAAGATTAAATAGAACATACTACTTCCAAAATTGATGTGTATCCCTTACTTCACATCAAACACAAAAATCAGTTACAGATGAATTAAAGATTTAAACATGAAAAGAAAAACTTTACAACTTTTGGAGGAAATCTAGACTATCCTTATGAACTTTGGGGTAAGGAAGACTTAAAGAAGACTCAACGAGCTCAAACAAAAAAAAGAAAAGGAAAAGTTTGCTAAATTCTGGTTCATTTAGATAATCCACAGACTTCTACTTCCATCCAAAGTGGAGTCGAAAGGACTAGACTTACTTTCTTGCTTAAACCTCCCCCGCCCCACCAAAAAGGAAAATATGATATATACAAATATATGCAACAGCAACTTGAAAGACATTGGAAATCAGTGACAAAGGACAACAATCCTTGAGATATGGGCAAAGCACAAGGTGACCCCTGTGATTGTCCAAGCTGACTGCCTTGTTTCCAGATAGGGAGGAGGAACTGAGGTGAAATACTCCCTGCAGTGAAAAGATGGAGCTAAGAGCCTGGGAAGACTGAGGCTGCCTGAGCTCGCAGACAGGACAGAGTACCAGCAAAGAGAGAATTGCACAGACAGAAATCCTCGAGACCTGCAGGGGTCACCCTCAAGTATTCAGTGTGTAAGGAACTGCCCAGGACTGGGGAAAGAAGCATCACAAAGAAGAAAAGGACTAAACATGCTGGGAATAGAAGGGAACTTCCTCAACCCGATACAGGGCATCCATGAAAAACCCAGGTTAACATCATACTCAGAGGTGGAAGATGGGATGCTTTCCCACTAAGACCAGGAACAAAACAAGGATGTCTTCCCTCACCTCTCCCATTCCACATCATACTGGAGGTTCTAACTAGAGCATTTAGGCAAGAAAATGAAATAAGAGGCATCCAGATAGGAAAGGAAGAAGTAAAACTATCTATTTGTTGATGAAAAGATCTTATATAGAGAAAATCCTAAAGAACCCACTAAAAAAACCCCATAGAATAAACAAGTTCAGCAAGGTTGCAGGATACCAACTAAATATATACAATCAATTGTATTTTTACAGATTTGCAATGAATGATGTGAAAAATGATGAAGAAAAAATTCCATTCACAATAGCACAGCAAAAAAAAAAAAAAAAAAAAAAAAAAATGGGAGAAAATTTANAAAAAAGACATGGGAGTAAATTTAACCAAAGTCCAAAACTTACATTCCAAAAGCTACAAAATATTGTTGAAGGAAATTAAAGATCCAAGTAGATTTAAAAATATCCAGTGCTCAGGCGCTCGGGTGGCTCAGTGGGTTAAAGCCTCTGCCTTCGGCTCAGGTCATGATCTCAGGGTCCTGGGATCGAGGCCTGCATCGGGCTCAGCCGGAAACCTGCTTCCTCCCTCTCTCTCTGCCTACTTGTAATCTCTCTCTCTCTCCTCAAATAAATAAATAAATAAATAAAATCTTTAAAAATCTTTTTAAAAAATATCCAATGTTCATGAACTGGAAAAACCTAACATTATTAAGATGGCAATACTCTTCAAATTGATTTATACATTCAGAACAGTCCCTATCACAATCCCAGCTGAAGGGATCCTTACCTCACACCATGTACAAAAATTAACTCAAAACAGATAAATGACCTAACTGTAAGAGCTAAGCCTACAAAATTCTTAGAAGACAACACAAGGGTAAATGTCCATGACCTTGGATTTTGCCATGGATTCTTAGATGACACCAAAAGCCCAAGCAAACAAGGAAAGAAGAAAGCTAAATTGGATTTCACTGAAGCTAAAAACTTTTTTGCTTCAAAGGACACCGTTAAGAAAGTGAAAAGACAGCCCATACTTACAGAAAAATACAAACATTCATTCCTTCAAAATGAGCATGTAGCAGGTGCTGAGGAACGAGAGTGAATAGGCCAGACAAAAACCCCTCTTGTGTCTTCTAGTGTGAAGAGTCAAATAAGGACATTGAGAAAGGAACAATTAGCTCAGACTCTAAAAACTTGTTTATCAAGTTCATCATCAACACAGATAAAGCCAGCTGTCACCAAAAACAGTATTTCCCTCAAGGATATGCTGCAGGGGCCGTCTGATAGTAACCCATTTCTTCGAGTGACTCCTGCTTTCTTACTGAGAAACTGTTTGCTAAAGTTTCTGAAGTTGAAACTGAAATCTTGTCATTTCCTTCCAGGCAACAACCATCAGGAATTCATCGACTGTTGAAAAGTTGGGGTTATTATTCGTTGCTGTGAAAGAGAACGCACACCATGGGAAATCATGGGGTGTATCATTAGGAGTGTTAGAACAGGGGCACCTGGGTGGCTCAGTTGGGTAAGTGTCTGGCTTTGGCTCAGGTCATGATCCCAGGGTCCTGGGGTGGAGCCTCATGTTGGGCTCCCTGCTCAGTGGGTGTCTTCTTTTTCTCTCCCTCTGCCCCCTACCCCACCCCCGGCTTGTGCTCTCTCTCTCTCAAATAAGCAAAACCTTAAAATTTTTTTTTAATAAAAGGAGTGTTAGAACATAATTATAGGATTTGGCTTGTTAGGTGATTGGGAGGAGGGTTTGGGATCAGATACTGTCAAAACAGGGTTAATTCTATCCGGTAGCTTCAAGAATCTCATCTACAGAGAGGGCGGACAAAAGTGAGGCTAAAGCTGTGATGGTAAAGTAGCAGTAGTCATTAGCTGGGAGCGGGGATTTCTGGTCGTTTGTGGCTTGGACCAGGCTCTTTTTTTGTGTTCAAGATATGACTAGTTTTGTCTTGACCCATCATAATCAGCCTGATGTGGATGTTTTATGAAATTGTTTATGCTCAACAGGACAACACCATGAACTAGCCCCTGAATGCCAGAGGCTGCTCTTCTTTCCCGTATTAGTAAGCATATAATGACCCATTCCTGGCTGGAGGATCTAAGTAATTCTGACACAGAGAAGCACCTCAATTTCCAGCCCAGGTGGGGAGTTTCAAATACGTGAGTGATTACATACATGTTTGTTTGTTTATTTATTTTTTAAGATTTTATTTATTTATTTGACAGAGAGATAGAGAGCACAAGTAGGCAGTGCAGCAGGTAGAGGGAGAAGCAGGCTCCCCGCTGAGCAGGGAGCCCAATGCGGGGCTCAACCCCAGGACCCCGAGATCATGATCTGAGCCAAAGGCAGACCCTTAACCAACTGAGCGACCTACGTATCCCAAAAAACTTTTTTTTATTAAGTATAAACATACAATGTTATAATAGTTTCAGGTGTACAATATAATGAATGATTCCCCATTCTATACATTTCTCAGTGCTCATCAAGATAAATGTACTCTCCCTTCTGCCTCATTGCATCCGAGAGAGTGCAAGATGGCTCACCAGGAGCTCTACTGGAGCCATCTGGGGAAGGATGGCCAGGGTTCTTGCCACATCTGTTCACACCAGCAAGGTCTGATCCAGAAATACGGCCTCAATATTTGCTGCCAGTGTTTCCATCAATATGCGAAGGATATAAGCTTCATTAAGTTGGATTAAGTGAGCTTCCTTGAGTCATCCAAGATACCTATCTTAATGCCAACTCACTGTACATAAAATAAAAATACTTCAATTAGGTGTTAATTGTTAATTATGTGTTTAATGTGGGGAAAAAAAGGTAAATGTACTCTTAATCCACTTTACCTATTTTACCTCCCCTATCCACATCTATCTTAACCTTGTGGTATGCACTGGAAGCCTTGGTCTTCCTTACAGACTTGGCCAGATATTGACCCCTTACATAAAGCTATGCTCTGCTTCCAGCCTATCAACAAAACACCACTTCACTTAAATTTCACCTAAACTCCATCCTTTCCCAAATCCTCAAACAACTCCCTTTCCTTTGCTTGGTGACAGGTCCCGGGACTCAACTGGTATGCTACTTCTCTCCTTGCAATGAGTCAAACGTGATTTTGTCGAATTATAGGATCATCCCTGGTGTTCTGAGGCTCCCTGGGCTACAACAGAACTATATAAAGTTACATATAAATGCTACGGAAAAAAGAAAGCAAGGTTAAAGGGTTAAGAGTTGGGGAAAGGACGGTTTGCAATTTAAACAGGATCTTCAGGAAAGGCCTCGAAGATTAGGGATTTCTGAGCAAAGACCTGGAGGAAGTGGACTTTTTAAAAAATCTTCTGAGTATTTGGGAAAACAGCATTCCAGGAGTGAGGCACAGTTGGTGCAAAAGTGCTGAGTAGGAGCATGCAAGGTGTGTTCCAATCACATTTTCACAGTGAGCCTACCCTGATAACCTCTTTGATTCCGAACCTGTCCTTACCCCACCGTTACTCCCTTATCCAGCTTCTACTTTTTTTCCCATATACAATTCCGTGTTTATTACGTTCCTTTTCTGCTTTGTGAGAAAGCGCGGGCATCCTCACTCATCTCTCTCCCTAAATAGCCCGAACTTGGGAGACTAGGGGGACACACAGCAGGAGCTCGACAGGCGCGGGTGGAGGAGCGGACTGTCCTGCCCCGCGGCCCGGGGCTGCGGAGAGAGCGAGGCCAAGGGAAGGCGGAAAAGACCCATCGCACAGCGCCTCGGGAATCACCGCCGGGCGCGGCGGATCCTCAAAAAAGGACCGCAGTACCAGCACCCCGCCCCCACCCCGGCCGGATGCGCGTCCTCGCGCGTGCGCCGGCAGCGGCCCAGGTCCAGGCGCCCGCCTGATTGGCCGCTGCGGCGGCGCCCGGAAGCGGCGCTGCGCGTGCGCGCTTCCCCCCGCGCGGGCACGAGTGGTGTGTAGCTCTTCCGTCTCCGTCGTCCCCGCCGCAGCCCCAACTCCCGGTCGGGGACGCTCGTGCCCGGAGTTCGGGATGTTCCCGGAACTCAATAACCTCCTCAACACCACCCCTGACAGGGCGGAGCAGGTAAGACGCCGCGCTGTGGGCAGGGGGCGGGTCCCGGAGCGTGGTGGACGGCCGCATCCCAGCATGAAGCGCACGCGGACCCCTGGGAAAGACGCGACGTCCGCTAGCACCGGGGCGCCTGGGAGTTGTAGTCCTGGGAGAGCCGACCCGGGACCCGGGACCCGGGACCCGGGCTCGGCGCGGGCGCTTACGGAAGGTGGGCGTATTCGAGAAGTGCCTAGCAAGCCTGGCGGACTCTGCATTGGCTCACGTTTAGAGTCTTGTACCGGGGGACCCTGTGTCCAGAGAAGGTTGCCTGAGAGTCGGGAGTTCGATTCTCCCCCTTTCCCAGGAGACCAGCTTCTTAACCCCCCTGAGTTTGTCTCTCTCTTTCTCTCTGGCCCTGCGGCATTGTGCAGGTCGCAGTGAACGCTGCTCTTTCGCCTCATGGTCTTTAATGGTGCTTTTCCAAGTTACTCTTAGCCGGCGTAGGCTTCTGTCAAGTCGGCTTGGGGCTCGACAGCCCCGACGCTGTGTTTTCTCCACCCTCCTTCCCGCACTCGGGGCATCCCGAAATTTTCACATATTAGCCTGGGAAGTAACCTTCTTCCAGAAACTTAACCTGGTTTATAGTATAATCTTCGTCTTCCCAAGAAAATGGTAAGCTTCTCCAGGCAGCCAAGACACCACGTATACCAGTCAGGCCTTTTTATGAATCTGTCATAAAGGTTCATAAACCTGTCAGGCAAATTACAGTTTTCAGTAGACCCTGTGGGTGTCCGTTGCCCAAGCCTGCAGATAGTACTGGCAACCTTGCTGGTTGCTACGGGGACCCCCAGAATGCTCAGCCCAGGGCCAGAGTGGAGGAATGGAGGATCAAAGTGGGCACCAGGAAATGACAGCACTGGAGGTATCCCCCAAGGTCTGATAGTGCGATTTTTCATATTTTGTAAGTGGAAAAAAAAATATAAACAACTACAACCTGGAAGTGTCCTACCTGATACCATTTGATCCCAACCTCCCCTTTCACTGACAGGGAACTAGAGGTCGCTGGAGCAGGGCAGCCATTCCCTGTGGAGACCATCTTTAGAGGTCTTTCCAGGGCTTTCCATGACCAGAGCTGTGCCTGAAGCTTTGTCCAGGGCCATTGGGATGAGAACTTTGTTACTGGAGGTCTGTCAACTACTACTTCTCCCCTCTCCCCAACCCTATGGGACAGAATTGGTATTAGAATTAGAAATAGGAAGGAAGCTGGATGAGATTAGTTTTTTGAACGCCCATTCCCATCTTGGCAGGCTGTGATTTTTGTTGGATTCTGACGGTAAAAGCTTCTTTTGTTCAGGATCTTGTTCTCCCCAGGGTTGGTCCTTGAGGCAACCTGGTGAATGAGGAAGATGAGGCACTGTATTCTCTTTGCCTTGGGAAAGTGGAAGCTGAAATACGCTTGCCCATAATAAGTGACTTAATAGCAGTCACTTCAAGTGTGGGTTTTTTCCATAGTTTTGACTTATTTCCTTCTTTTTGATAATCCGTGTGTGTGTGTCCATGTGTGTATAAAATACTGAACTCTTTTCAGGGAGTCTAATTCACCTTTTTGTGTTCCTCTTAACTTGTAGGGGAAACTGACTCTGCTCTGTGATGCCAAGACAGACGGCAGCTTCCTTGTGCACCACTTTCTCTCCTTCTACCTCAAAGGTAACAGGATTCATTGATGTTGTAGAAAAAGAAACCTAAGGCAAAACGCAATGGGAATAGTATTAACCAGGGCTTTGGTGTTTGGGTAGCCAGATGACTGTTTATTAGGTAATAGGGTACTTGACCATTTTGTTCCCTGGCCATCCACCCCAAAGGGTGGTATGTGCTCTCTGTATCTTTGTCCTTTCTTCTCTTCTCCACCAAATGTGTGCGCAGTCTCACTGAGACTCTTATGTGGCCTCCTGATTTAGTCGCTCCTTGGTCCTTGGGTATCTTGAGGTCTTGGGGCCCTGGATCCATTGACACGTTGCCTGGGCAGTAAATGCTTCCTAAAGAACATAGGGAGGAAAACTGTAGGGCCGCTGCAATTTTTAGACAGAAGTAGATTAGAAGAAGAAAACAGCCAAATGGAAAAGAGACTCATTTATCAACTGATTCTCCTTGAGCCCCTGCTGAGCCAGGCCAGGATAGAGGGTAGACCTTTGGCACTCTTAGTTGTAATAATTCACAGCTTTGAAAATTGTTTTCTTTTCCAGATGATGTTATTGTCAGAAACAGATATTGTCATCTACAGATAAATTATTAGAACTAATTATGTTCAGTAAGGTAGCTAGAGCTTCTTTGTATTCCCCTTATAACTTCTTGGATATAAGACCAGTTTAAAAAAAATCAATTGTATTTCTGTACACCAACAATAAACAGAAAAATATTATTATTTATTTTTAAAAATTTTATTTATTTATTTGTCAGGGAGAGAGAGAGGGAAAAGAGAGCACGAGCACAAGCAGGGGGAGCGGCAGGCAGAGGGAGAAGCAAGTTCCCTGCTGAGCAAGGAGCCCGATGTGGTACTCGATCCCAGGACCCTGGGATCATGACCTGAGCCAAAGGCAGGTGCCTACCGACTAAGCCACCTAGGTGTCCCAAAATATTATTTTTTAAAAGCCACAGTTCATTTATCATAGAACAAAATAAGGTACCTAGTAGTACACATAACAGAAGTACATCTCAGGTTCAGTGAAATAAGATGTAATTATTATATATGAGAAAATGTGCATCTTAGAATGAAATTGGGTATGCCAGGTTGCAAGGCCCCTTGAGTCTATCTAGACCTGCCCCAGTGCTTTTGTTTCCAGAAGTGTGAACTATATGAGACTGATTGTAAGTGAAGACTTCACTAAAAATCTGTTTGTTTTGTTTTCTAGCTAATTGTAAAGTCTGCTTTGTGGCACTCGTCCAATCCTTCAGTCACTACAATATCGTGGGAAGGAAGTTGGTAAATATCGTAGACCTCTGAGGTGCAGTCCCTGAGTATGTGGGTCACGCAGGTGTGCGTGGGGCCAGAGTCTCCCCTCTATGGGTTGCAGAGAACTTAGCAAGACAGTGACTTAGCAAGAGGAACTTAGCTAAGAGAACTTAGCAAGAGGAAATCACAGGGTGCTGAACCCCTTATCTGAAGGGCTAAGGCCACATCTCTACCTGTTTTATTAATTTAGAGTTTATACAACCACATCTGTTGTTAATTAATCAAATGCAGCTCTACTGACTCTGGACCAGTTAAGATTTTCTCCTCAGTGTGGGCTTTAATCTTAATCCTGCTGAGTTGGAGATCACAGCTTGGTCTGCCACCAAATTGAGTGCCTCCTACAGTCTCTCTAAGTTTACGGCTTAAAACCCAAATGTGGGGAGAGGTGCTTTTGTCACCAGCTCCTTATCTCATCTTGGCCTGTCCTTCATCTTAATCAGATGCGGGCAGGGAAGAATAAGATGGCCAAGAGGCTGGTGAACCTTCTCGCCTAGCCTAGGCCATCACCCATGACCTATGACCAGGGGGGCTTACTATTTTGTTTTTTTGGTCTTGTTTTTTTTTTTAGTAGGCCCGCCTCAGAGAGGGAAAGAAGCAGGTCACCCATTAGCAGTGATTTATTGAAATGTCAGTTTTCCTACTGGGCCACATCGCTGCCTGGTGTCACTCTGATGGGGAGAAACAAATGAGAGGATGAGAGGAGGGCAGACTCTTTCCCGTCCTCTGCAGAGAAGGAAGAAGTTCCTGTGTTAGAGGTCAGAGCATGAGCTCAGGGAGAGCAGTCATGTTAAGAACGCGTTCCATTCGACGTTCATGAAGCATGTCTCTGTGACCCTAGCATCTGTGTTTCTGGATGAGAAGTCGGTGTGTGCTCGTGTCCAGATTGTTACCTTTGAGTTTGCATCGACACAGCAGGACGGGCATGCACAGTACTGGGCACGTGAAGGGCCAGAGTGTGAGCCTCCATACTCTTGGTGTGTTTTTGAACTGGCATTAGTAGGATGGTAATGAGCAAGAGCAAAGGTGATGAACAGGAGTCTCTCTCTGCCAGGGGTCACTGTGGGGCAAATGATGCTGCCCAGTGGAGGATACTGGGGTGTGAATGAACAATTGAGACTTGGTCTAGGGGCATGAGGAGTCTAAAGAGTTCCACGTGAGCTGTTTCTGCACAGGTAGAGCAGCGGGTTGCATATTTAGATTGTATCCATCTTTGGGAGTTTGTCGAAATGCAGATTCTTGGGCCCTGTCTGCAAAGCTTCTGGTTCTGGAAGTCTGGAACCTCTTGTTTATGCTCTTGTTTATGAATCGTGTGTGGCTGCCGTCACTCTGCAGAGTTGAAGAGTTACAGCCTAGACTGCGGCCAGCGAAGCCCGTCTTGCCCTTCGCAGAGAAACTTTGCCCACCTCCGAACTAGTGCCTCAAGAGTTGGTGTTGCCCTAGCTCTCGTGGGAGTGGCGGGTCTGAGGAAGAGGGAGGAGGAGGAGAACCTGCTGGTGATGAGATCTTCCTGGCCGGCAGCCTGGCAGTCCCAGTCTGGGAGCTGTATTACTGAGACCCTCAGGGCCGCACTGTGCTGCTGAGGCGCACCTGACAGGGTTTGTGAAGTCCAGAGCCAACGTTTGGCCCTTTCTTCTGCAGCCAGCATTTTCAGACCTTGGTCATTCTCCCACCATTTTATTGTCATTATTATCATTTCTAAATGTGCTTAACTTGGTAAATACATACATTTGAAAAATTTATGATACACTTCATGATACTCTTTCAAATTAAAACCGGGTATTGAGCCATCACGAAAACGAACATGTAAAGCAAAACGTCAGTGACAATTAAATATAAAGGCACACCCGAGCACAGTGGGGCTAGTGGGCTGGGAACAGCCAGTGGAAGGAAGGCATGGGCCCCACCCGAAGGTGGACAGGTGCACATTTGCAGGGCTTAGAATGTGTCCTGTGTCCTTTCATGAGCTGGAGTCTGGCCTCTGGGGTGGGTTCCCCTGCAGGGCACCGTGATTCACTCTCCCCTGTGTTGTTTAGGGTGTCAGCCTGACTGCGGCGCGGGAATGCGGGCAGCTTGTGTTCCTCGAGGGACTTAAGTCTTCGGCGGATGTCTTCTTCCGGGCTCAGGCAGAGCCACATCCCCTGCAGTTCCTCAGGTCGGTCAGTCCGCAGCCCTGTCTTGAAGTACCCACCGGGTAGAAGGGCCCAGACCAGGCCTGCCCTGTGATTCCTTGTCCCTGGTGTGTGGCGTGTGGGGGGACGGAGCTGGCTCTAGGAGGCCGACATTTCCCTGGTGGTGTGGCTTCCTCAGAAAGCCTTTGGCTCTTATCGTGGGCCCGAGGATGTATGGCTGACCCACAAGCTACAGAAAGCATTATTTGCTGGGAGTATGGCAGAACAGTATGTTTTTTCCAACCCTGGTTCAGAGCCCTGGCACACACCTTTGTTCTGTTTTTGGCTCAATACAGGGGACAGCAAGTATGGCCTGTGGGTCAGCCACCTGTTTTTATAAATAAAGTTTTATTAGAATAGCAGCATTCGCTTGTTCGCATATTGTCCCCAGCTCTTCCCCCTCCCCCGCCAGGCTCAGCCTTTTGCAGTGGCTGGAAGGCGGTGTGGAGTCAGAAGGCCCCGTGCCCTGACCCTGTGTGTGTGATTTTGCACACAATCCTTACCATCTCCGAACCTGAGTGTCTTCGTCTGAATGATGGGCCTGGTTACACCTCACCCCCCGGGTTGTGGGAAGTTGCTGTCCTTGCTGTTAGCAGGGCTCGAACCTGGAGTGTGGGCTCGTGCCTAGGCCCTGTGCTCTGGTGCTTTTTGGGCCTCTGCTGCTGGGAAGTGACCACCAAGGGTAGTCACTGGGGAGGCGGAAGTAGCTGGGCCAACTTGTTCAGAAACAGGTGGAATCTGTTAGGTACACAAACAGCCCTTAGACCTTGGTCCCTTACCGCTAGGTCACCTGAATTTCTATTTAGTTTTTTGTCCCCATGATGACCTCCCAGGAAGGCTTCTTCTCGGATGCTTTAGCTCTTAGGTGGAGGGGCTGTATGGTGTCTCCTGAGGGTCCGGGAGGCTATTTATTTTTGTGTCCACCAGTGCTTTGTACCTCCTAGGCCTTAAGGAATGTTTGAAGTACACCTTGCTCATGTATGCATGCATACCTTTTCTTTCCAGCCAGATCAGAAGGCCCTTAGGCCAAGGCCTGTTATCCAGTTCTTTCCCTCCCCCCAGCCCTTTCCTGTGATGCTCCTCGATCCTAGATAATCATTCGTAGAGAGAGTGAACTCTCTGATTAGCCTTGCTTGATGTTCCAGGGAGGGCGATGCTGGGAACCTGCAGCCCCTGTATGAGTTTGTCCGAGAGGCTCTGAAGCCCGTGGATGATGGACAGGCTGCATGGAGGTGCCCGGTGCTGCTGGTGGACGACCTCAGTGTGCTGCTGAGCCTAGGCCTGGGGGCGGTGGCTGTGTTGGACTTCATCCACTACTGCAGAGTCGCCGTGTGCTGGGAACGAAAGGTACTGATGGGCCTGCTCTCTGTGCTCTCACCTGTGACCTCCATGGGCCCAGATGGGTCCACACCTCCCTTGCTTGTGGTGATCTTTCATGTGTATTCTCCTGGGGGTTTGGCTTTACACGGGTAGGCCCAGAAACCTTCTGGTCCATCAGCCTCCACTCCCCTACTTGCCACTGCTAGAAAATAAAGGCCTCCAAATGAAAAGGTTGACCAGTACTGTCTTGACTGTGGCCGGTTGTGTGTGGTACTGCAGCGGTCCTAGCTCTGGCACACATTGCCTCGTGTCCTGGGACAAGTCATTATTGCTGTGCATGGGCTTTGAAGACCAGTTGAGGTATCAACTGCTGTAAAAAATTGTGAGACGCAATGCAAGTGTAGGACGTAACTGTTACTGTCAAATGATGAGGCAAAATGGGGATTTTGCCAGCACGGAAGTTAAACAATGGGAGTAGATCCACCTATACGATATAGGTATGGTTTCAGTGCCTGTCTCATGGGAACCCAATGGCAGGACTTTAGTGACACGAAGATTGCAGCATGCCCACATTGCACCTGGCCCACAGCGGCCGTTCTTCAGCGTGTGATGGGGTCCCTAGTAGGAGCCTGCGGCCCTCAGCACCGTGTGGTCGGGCCAGGGTGCTGGGCAGCAGTTGGGGTGAGCTAGTGGGGTCAGCGGGGCTGCATGTCCCCAGCAGGGCATGTCGAGCCTCTGCTGTGTGCAAGGGTCTGCCTGGCAGCTGGGCTTGCGGGAGCTCTGGGGGCCTTGGGGCTGCAGTCAAGGGGGCGGGAGCCAGGCGATGTGGAGAAAACGGGAGGAGGAGGGAGTGGAAGGGGCGCGGAGGGCACGATCAGCCACACCGAGGCAGGGACCTGGCCTGCAGCTTAGCTTGCTCTGTGGCCCACTGCCACCCTCGTTTTGTAAAAATACCTCTTTTAGTTGAAAAAGTTAAACTTGGGAATAGTTTAAGAAAAGAAAAAAGTAAATAGCACAAAGAGTAGTCTAGTAAAGAGTGGCGGTCTCTTTCTCGATGTGGATTTCCTTCAGAGAGTCTGTGCAATTGTGAAAATGTATTGTGTGTGTGTGTGTGTGTGTGCGCGTTTTCTTCACGTCGCTGGTCACCTGCCATGCTGGTTCATAGCACATCTGTATCTTGGTGTCCATTGCTTAAGAACAGAACACTCGGGTCTGCTTATTCTTTTTGCAACTGGACAATATGCCTCTGAAAGGACTTACTATTCAGGGTATCCCCTTCAATGGGTCGACCTCCCCTTCTGGTTCTGGTTGGCTAACTCCGACCTGCCCTTCTGACTCTGCTCATGTGTGTCCATCTCCTGACCTTCTCCGCTGGGCCAGACAGGATGCCTCTTCCTGTGCTCCCTCAGCCCCCTTTGCTCCCTTTTCTCCTGGCCTGTGTCCTGTGTTGTCTCCAGGGCCCACACCACGGCCGTCTGATCCCTGCTGCGGTCTGGCATGTGCTGAGCACTTGGGAGCAGCGGACTGGAAGAACAGGAGCCTGGCAGAAAGGTGGCACTTTTTGCTAACATGGAAGACCACAGACTGAGCTGAGCTTGGTTTAAGAGGGACTAAGCTGGCAGGATAGGTCAGATGTGCTGGCGATGCTGGAATTAGGGTCTTGGAGCATAGGCAAGGGTCCTTCCTAGCAGCAGCAGCAGCATGGAGGCTGATCAGGACGAAGACACGCAGGGGATTGGAGGCACCAAAAGCCCAGTGCCCCCTGATGGCCCTGCCTTGAGGAGCAGGTTCTCAACTTGATTTCTTTCCTTTTTTTTTATTATTATTATTTTAAAGATTTTATTTATTTATTTGTCAGAGAAAGAGAGCACAATTAGGCAGAGCAGCAGGCAGAGGCAGAGAGGGAAGCAGGCTCTCCACTGAGCAAGGAGCCCGATGCGGGGCTCGATCCCAGGACCCTGGTATCATGACCTGAGTCGAAGGCAGCTGCTTAACCAACTGAGCCACCCAGGCGTCCCTCAACTTGACTTTCTCTTGCAGGGAAACATCGTGGCCCTGGTACACGACAGTGGAGACGCCGAGGATGAGGAGAATGACATCCTCTTGAATGGCCTCAGTCACCAGAGCCACCTGATCCTGCGTGCAGAGGGCCTGGCTACAGGCTTCTGCAGGGATGTTCATGGACAGGTGCGCAGGGGCTCACAGGGCACAAGTTGTTGCCTCTGCCTGAGCCGAGACCCTACGTGGGATAGTGTCGGGCCCTAGGGGTTGTCAGTTTGGGGTGTTCTTCGGGTGCGAGGGAAACCTGTGAATGCAGGACAGAGTCTGTTCCAGATGGGGCTAGCTTCACGCACCAGTGCACCTTTTCCACGGTGGTCCCATTTGTGACTGAAGCGGAATTTCCTAAAAGGGAGACTTCTGTCTGGAGCAGAATGCAGGGGCCCTGCTGTCCGACAGCGGAATGCCTCTGCAGGGCCACGGTGGGCTTGGAATACTCAGGGCAATGCTGCTCCTTTTAAACTACAAACCTGGGGGGACCATACCCATGGCTGGGGTTGCCCCCACCCCCGCTGCTGCCTCTGACCAGAATATTTGAGAGCTCGGGCAGAAGCTGAGAGTCCTGCCTCAGGAAGGAGGTCAGGTTCTACCCCCTCCCAAGGGGCTCCCATGGTTCCCTGCCTTCTGGAACTTCTCTTTTGGAATATCCCCAAAACCCCCGCCACGGCTTCCAGGTTACCTTGACATTGACCACCCAGCCTATTAGGCATGGCCTAATAGTTTTGGCCCAGAGTTAGAAAAGAAAACAAATGGGCAAGCCCAGAGATGCCGTGTTGGTGGTACCCGTGTGTACCGCGTGAGGAGAGGGTTCAGAGGGGTTCTCTGAGGCCAGGCCCCCGGAGCGTTCTAGCATGCCTAGCATTGAGACATCATCAGAATAAACTTCCAGTCTTCCTGAGCCTGATGGAATGTACTGACTCTCATGAGTTGATTTCGTTGGAGCCAACAAAACCACGCATAGAGAAAAGACCAAAAGGGAATATAAAAATACTTCCGTGGTTTTTCCCGGGACGGGTGTTTTTGTTTTTCCTTCTCTTACACATTTTCTGTAACGAGCCTATATCACTCCCATACCGAAGGGGAAACCTTTAGTTTTAGTTAGCTGGTAATAAGCTTTGTTTCCGAAGTGGGTCGCATGGCTGCATGGCGCATGACTGGGACCTCCTAGAGGCCTCGGTCGCAGGTGGTGGAGGAGGCAGGTACGTGGGGGCTGCTTCTCTTTCATTCTCCTCCTTGTCCCGTAGCTGAGGATCCTCTGGCGGACACTGTCACAGCCCACAGCCCAGCGGGACCGGAGCCTCACTTACCAGTACAAGATAAAGGACAAAAGTGTGTCCTTTTTTGCCAAAGGAATGTCTCCTGCTGTTCTGTGACCTGATTGAGGAGCACACGGAGCGACCTTGGACCATTTTCAGATGTGAAAGATAAAGCGAAGGGTCGGAATGGATCCGTACACCTTTGAAGTGGCATTTCAGCCTGGACCGGGAGCCCCAGCGTGGAGCGGGGCAGTGGAATGGGGCCGTGACGGCACGCCCTCGTTCCCCTGGGCCCTGGGCAGAAAACACAGAGGGAGTGGCATCCCGGCCTCTGGGGAGAGAGACACCACATGTTGAACGTGGGTGAAAGTGGTGCTGGGAGCCTTCCATTAAATACGCTTTAGCCTCAACTGCCCGTTTTTGGCCATTGTGCCTTTCAGAGCCAGAGCGGGTATGAATGTGGCAGCTAGGAGACGGTCCTGGGTGGCAGGCACCCAAGGGACGCCGTGGATAATCATAGCTGGTGTCAGGAGAGTCCCCGTATCATGGTTTCCTCGTGATGGGCTGTCTCATTTAATTTTCACCTGCATCCTGCAGAGGTATTTGTCCCTCAGTCCGGTAAGAAAACCGGGTTAAAGAGGTTTGGCAGCGCGCTCAAGGCTGGAGAGCGGGCTGTAGGTAGCAGAGCCTGACTCAAGCGTGCACTTGCTGACCGAGCCTCCCAGAAACCAGGGGCAGGCTCCCCACTCAGCTCACGGCTTCGCTCTCTCCTGGTTCTGGGGTCCCTGGCACGTGAGGCTTCCTGGCTTGGTGAGAGCGGTACAGAGTGTTCTTGCTGCCAGGAGGAATGGGGCCTTGGCAGGTTGCCGCTTCCGTCACCTGTGAAGACTGAAGAGGTGAGCGCTTGCCCCAGCGTCCTGTAAATGCCACACTCAGCCCGTCAGTCAGGGTCCGCTCAGGGTAGACCCCAGGGGCATTCCCTTAAACTGGGTACGTTTTCGTTGTACGCAGATTATACCACAATGAATTTGATTTTAAAAATAAAAATGAGGGGCGCCTGGGTGGCTCAGGTGGTTAAGCATCTGCCTTCAGCTCAGGTCATGATCTCTAGTTCCTGGAATCGAGCCCCACATCAGACTCCAGCTCAGCGGGGAGCCTGCTTCTCCCTCTGCCTCTCCCGCTGCTTGTGCTCTCTCTGTCTCTCAAACGAATAAATAAAATCTTTTTAAAAAATAAAGAAATAAAGAAAATGAAACAAGAACACTGCTCTGCAGGGACTAGGGAAATTTCGTATCTATTGTATAATTCTATCTTTTCACAGTTTTTACTTTTTGTAAAAGGGAAGAATTCATCACTCCTCCCCTCAAGTCATACTGTTGTGTTGTTTATCCTGCTGATAACCAGTAACAGTAGCTGCTTTTCTTCCCCAAATATCACAGACCTGATAGAATATTTGAAAATTATGTGTACAAGTAACTTGGGAAAGTGGTTATTGAATGATTCTTTTATGAATATTCTTCAGTATTAATACCAGCTTCATCTGAGCTACAGTTCTGAGTGGGCATGGCACTCCGAATCCTTTTTTATATGCATGTTGTTATTCTGTTTCTTCACTTAATGTATAAATGAGTCTACTAAATTTTTAAAATAAGATTTTATTTATTTATTTATTTATTCGAGAGGGAGAGGGAGCACAAGCTGAGGAGAGGGGCAGAGGGAGAGGGAGAAGCAGGCTCCCCACTGAGTAGGGAGCCCGTCTCAGAGCTCCATCCCAGGACCCTGAGACCATGACCTGAGCTGAAGTCATCTGAGTAACTATGGAGCCACCCAGGCGTCTCTGAGTTCACTAAATTTTTTTTTTAAGATGTTATTTATTTATTTGACAGAGACACAGTGAGAGAGGGAACACAAGCAAAGGGAGTGGGAGAGGGAGAAGCAGGTTTCCCACCGAGCAGAGACCCTGGGATCCCAGGACCCTGGGATCATGACCCGAGCCAAAGGCAGACACTTAAGGACTGAGCCACCCAGGCGCCCCATGAGTTCGCTAAATTTTAATGTTTAATCCTTATTGAGCATCTTATGGTGTCATTATTCTAATTTGCTCAGCTATTCTCTGAGTATGTAGGTTCTGGGGTTTGTAATTATAAATTTTGTTACAAACATTTTTAATCTCATTGAAGATGTTACTTTTGTGGCATCTGGGTGCTTCATCAGTTAAATGTACCTTCAGCTCAGGTCATGATCCCAGGGTCCTGGGATCGAGCTCCATATCAGGCTCCCTGCTCAATGGGAAGTCTGCTTCTTCCTTTCCCTCTGCCCCTCCCCACTACTCGTGCTTTATCTCTCCCCCCCAAAAATAAATAAAATCTTAAAAAAAAAAGATTTACAAAGATTTTATTTTTAAGCAATCTCTATGCCCAACATGGGGCTCGAACTCAAAACCCTGACATCAAGAGTCGCATGCCCCACTGACTAAGCCAACCAGGTGCTCTACAGATTTTATATATTATACCTATTTGGAGGTGGGGGCAAATACTTGTTTCCTTAGAGCATTCATACAGTCACTCAACAAATACTGAGCACCTTCTATATGGCAGGCTACTGTAGGCACCGAGGGTATGACCATGACAAAGCAGGGTCCTGCCTGCAAGAAATTGAGAAGTAATCTATATAGAGTTAGACTGTGTTAAGTGCTATAAATAAAACAGGGAAGGGGCACCTGGCTGGCACTGTTGGAAGAGCATATGACTCTTGATCTCAGGGTTGTGAGTTCGAGCCCCACGTTGGGTGTAGAGATTACTAAAAAAAGGAAACTTTAAAAAAGCAGGGGAAGGGATCTATGAAAGTGAGGAATGATGAAATTTTAGTCTTCTCCCTGAAGTGGAATTTCTGTTAGGGCACCTGGCTGGCTCAGGTAGAGCATGTGACTCAGCTTCCAGTCATGAATTCAAGCCTCACAGTGGGCATGGAGCCTACCTAATTAAAAAAACAAAACAAGGGGCGCCTGGGTGGCTCAGTGGGTTAAGCCTCTCCCTTCGGTTCGGGTCATGATCTCAGGGTCCTGGGATCGAGCCCCAAGTCAGGCTCTCTGCTCGGCAGGGAGCCTGCTTCCTCCTCTCTCTGCCTGCCTCTCTGCCTACTTGTGATCTCTCTCTCTGTCAAATAAGTAAAATCTTAAAACAAAACAAAACATGGACTGGCCCTCACGTGGTATCAGTTCACAGTGATCTCCAAGCTTTCCTCCACCAATGTTGGATTTAACTGATCTTTTACTGATTTAATAGTTGTGTAGAGTTGTGTGAAAATGGACATTTCTTTAATTACTAGGATATGATTTTTTTCCCATGTGTGGAGAATGTATTCTTCACCCTTAATCACTTCTTAAGTGCTGACTTAATAAATTGCCAGATTAGAATCTGGGGCAACCTTGTTTTATCCATTCTTTGTAATATTTTGGGGAGGCTTTTATCATTTGTTCATGTGTATATTTTTCTACTTTTAAAAACATTTTATCTTCAGAAAGATTTGTTTTCTATTCCGATATGCATTAGTTCAAGAAATATTTGTGGACTGCCAAATTATTTATTTTATAAAGGGGACCATTAAGATAACGACAGTGGTAAAGGCACCTGCTGTGCTCTGATGGGGGCTAGGGAACAGGCACTTAAGTAATTTGACACAGAGGAGAAAATGAGGGCCATAAAAACAACTCAAGTGATGGACGGTGACAGGTTGATGGTCACAGGAAAGAGTGATTATTTCCCTATCACTTTTTTGTTTTTGTTTCGTTGAGGGAGCAGAGAATTGGGGAAGAAGTTATGGAGGCTGTACTATTTGAACAAGACCTTGGAATTGTTCCTATTTTATCTCTGATGGTACCTTAGTTCTTCAGGATTCGGAGGAGGTATTTTCCTTCCTGAGTGGAATGAAGATGCTATTCTTTGTTGTTGTTCTTAGCTTAAAATAATTTTTAATATATGCTTCAAATGAACTTACTTAGAATTTGCTACAGTATTATAATTTGTCTCCATGTAACTGAATAGCCCAATAGTATTTTCTGTATAGTAATGATACTTTTTCGTTATGTAGTTTGGATTTATTTATATGTAAAGTTCTTAAAATTGAGCTTTTCTGAAATTTGTTTTTACTACGTACTGAAAGGTTAGTATATGTCTGCTCTCCAGGGCCTTTATTAGAAGAATATGGTGCCCACTTATTTATCCAGATGAATTTCACCAGCACATTATCAAACTACAAAATATCCTTCAAGGATATTTTATTCTCGTTTTAAAATTGTAGTTGTATGATTTTATTTAAAAAACTGGTGAAGAGGGGGTCCTGGGTGGCCCAGTCGTTAAGCATCTGCCTTCGACTCAGGTCATGATCCCAGGGTCCTGGAATCGAGCCCTGCGTCGGGCTCCCTGCTCAGCGGGGAGCCTGCTTCTCCCTCTCCAGCTCCCCCTGCTTGTGTTCCCTCTCTTGCTATCTCACTCTTCATAAATAAATAAAATCTTAAAAAAAAAACCTAGTGAAGAAATTAATACCCTCTTATTAAATGTTTTTTATTATTGGAAAATAAATCACCTGGTTTTGTGGAATTGTTTTAGGTGTTTTGTTTTGTTTTAAGTAGGCTCCACGCCCATCATGGCGCCCAACACGGGGCTTGAACCCATGACCCTGAGATCAAGACCTGAGCTGAGATTAAGAGCTGGATACCTAACCAACTGAGCCACTCAAGTGCTCCCAATTTTGTGGATTTTTCTATGGTGTCTGACACAGAGATGTAGTTGACTTTTTAAAATGTATAACTTATTCTACAGTTTTTCTAAACTATTCTAATAATTTTCTAATTGAGATTCCTGAAGTTTTAGATACTGTTTCATGTTTTCCTTTTTTCAGATAGTAACATCTGCAAATAATGCCAACCTTGCTTATTTTTCTTTTAAATAGGGAAAATTTTTTATGGAGTATAATTAACATACATTATTAGTTTCAGGTGTACAACATAGTGATTCGACAGTTACATACATTATGCAGTGCCCACCACCATATAAGTAATGATAATTCTCATCTGTCACCATACAAAGTTATTACACTATTATTGGTTAAATTTCTCATGCTGTTATGTTGCATCCCTGTGACTTATTTATTTTATAACTGGAAAGTTGTACCTCTTGACCCCCTTCACCTATTTTGCCCATCCTCTTACCCCCCTCCTCTCTGGTGACCACCAGTTCTCTGGATTTATGAATCTGTTTCTGTTTTTTTATTTTTTGTTTTTAGTTTCCACGCATAAGTGAAATCATACGGTATTTGTCTTTCTGTGTCTGACTTATTTCACTTAGCATAGTACCCTCTAGGTCCATCTGTGTTGTCACCAGTGGCAACAGTTCATTCTTTTTTTATAGCTGAGTAATATTCCAGCGTGTGTGTGTGTGTGTGTGTGTGTGTGAGAGAGAGAGAGAGAGAGAGAGAGAGAGATCTTTAGCCATTCATCTATCAACGGACACTTGAGTTGCTTCCATGTCTCGGCTGTAGTAAATAGTGCTGCAATAAACGTAGGGATGCCTTATGTTTTCAAATCAGTGATTTTGTTTTCTTTATGTTTCTTTTTGTTTACTTTGGGTAAACACCCAAAAGGAGAATTGCTGAGTCATATAGTATCTCTATTTTTAATTTTTTGAGGAACGTCCATATTATTTTCCACAGTGGCTATACAATTTACCTTCTCATCGATAGTGTCTGAGAGTTCCTTTTTTCCCTACCTCCTTCCCAATCTTGTTACTTGTTGTGTTTTTGATTCTAGCCATTCTGACAGGGATGAAGTGATACCTCATTGTGGTTTTGATTTGCATTTCCCTGATGATGAGTGATGTTGAGCATCTTTTCATGTGTCTTTTGGCTGTCTGGATGTCTTCTTTGAAAAATGTCTATCCAAGGTCTTTTGCCCATTTTTTAATTGGACTTTTTTTTTTTTTTGGTGTTGAGTTGTAGTCTTTTTTTATGTATTTTAGGTATTAACTCCTTATCACATGTATGTGTGTGTGTGTGTGTGTATATATATTTGCAGATTTCTTCTCCTATCCAGTAAGTTGCTTTTTCATTTTTTAAGAAGATTTTATTTATTTATTTGACAGAAACACAGCGAGAGAGGGAACACAAGCAGGGTTGGTGGGAGAGGGAGAAGCAGGCCTCCCACCCAGGAGGGAGCCCAACTTGAGACTTGATCCCAGAACCCTGGGATCATGACCTGAGTCGAAGACAGATGCTTAATGACCGAGCCACCCAGATGTCCAGCTTTTTCATTTTGTTAATGGTTTTCTTTGCTATGCAGAAATTTTTTTAGTTTGACACAGCTCCAATAGTTTATATCCCCTGAATAACTTTAGTCGGCATTTTGAAATCTGTTAAGAGTGGTGTGAAAGGACATGGGGCACCTGGGTGGCTCAGTCAGTTAAGCATTGCCTTCAGCTCAGGTCATGATCTTGGAGTCCTGGGATGGAGCCCTGTGTTGGGCTTTCCACTCAGCGGGGAGTCTGTTTCTCCCTCTCCCTCTGCACTCTCCCTCCCTCTCTCTCTCTCTTTAAATCTCTCTCTCTTTTTTTAAAAGATTTTATTTATTTACTTGACACAGAGAGATCAGATCACAAGTAGGCTGAGAGGCAGGCAGAGAGAGAGAGGAGGAAGCAGGCTCCCTGCTGAGCAGAGAGCCCAATGCGGGCCTTAATCCCAGGACCCTGAGATCATGACCTGAGCTGAAGGCAGAGGCTTTAACCCACTGAGCCACCCAGGCGCTCACTCTCTTTAAATCTCTTAAAAAAAAAATCTTTAAAAAAGGAAAAAAAGAGTGGCATGAAAGTATTTTTTGTTTTAATTTCTGTTTTAAAGGGAATAGGAAGCATATTTTATAGTAATTCTTAATTTTAAAATACATAAATTATCAATTCAGTGAAATAACCTTGGAAAGGAAAAGGAAAAAGAAACGCTCCTCTTCAATCTCTTGCCCCTCCCACCTTTAGAGTTTAACCAGTAATCATTAGTGAATTCTGCACTTTCTCAGCCTCGTTGATGTATTTGGCACTATTTCTCTGTGGGTGTGTGGAGCATCTCTTTGTTGTGTGAGCCCTAAATTCCTTTTGCAGCCTTGTCTTACTGGTATTTGTTGTATTTTCTATAATCTGCTTATGTTAGGCTTGCTAAGATTTTTAAATTAATATTATTGAGCTATTATGCAATTTGTATTTGTAAGCAAAGATGAGCTATAATTTTTTGCTTAGCTCTGTTAGCTTGGGTGTGTTTGAGCATTAGAACAGTGTATGCCTCAGGGTACCTGGGTGGCTCGGTTGGTTAAGCATCTGACTCTTGGTTTCAGCTCAGGTCATGATCTCAGGGTCCTGGGTTTGAGCCCAGTGTCATGTTCTGTGCTCAGTGGGTGGTCTACTTGAGGATTCTCTCCCTCTTCCTCCGCCCCTCCCCCCTTTCAAATAAATAAATCTTTACCCAAAAAAGAGCACTTTATGCCTCATAAACCATGTTGAGGAACTCGCTACTTTTTGTATGCACTAAAATTCTTATTTTATCCCAAATTAGGACTTACATTGGTCTAGGTCAAGTAATTTTTTGGTGGTAGTTTAAAAATATTTCTTTGTTATTGGTCTTTATATATGATAACTTTTCTTTGTTGTGCCAATTTTAGTACTTTATTTCTTTTTCTGAAATAGTTATCCATTCTATTTTTTTTACAAAATTGTTTGTAAATCACATATACCACAATAGACTTGTGTCCAGAATATATAAAAAACATACCTCATTAAGAAGACAAACCAGTTAAATAATAGGCAAAAGATTTGAACAGACATCTCACCCAAGCAGACATAGGAATGGCCAATAGGTGCATAAAAATATGTTCAATATTATTACCCACTAGGGGAATACAAATTAAAACTACCATGAGATGCCACTGTGGAATCACTGAAATGGCTGTAGTGAAAAGACGGACAGTTTCAAGTGTTAGCAAGGAGATGGAGAAATTGCTGGTGGGAATGTAAAAATGTTGCAGCCACCTTGGAAAAACAGTTTGGAAGTTTTGTGGGGTTTTTTTGTTTTGTTTTGTTTTTTAAGATTTTATTTATTTGAGAGGGAGAGAGAACAAGAAAGAGCATGAGCAGGGAGGAAAGGAAGAAGCAGGCTCCCCGCTGAGCAGGGAGCCCAACCCCAGGACCCAGGGATCAGGACCTGAGCGGTAGGCAGACGCTTAACCAACTGAGCCACCCAGGCACTCCTGTTTGGGAGTTTCCTAACACATTTACCATATGACTCAACCGTTCAATTCCCAGGTATATATCCAAGAGAAATGAAAGCATAAACACTTGTGTGTGGATGTTCACAGCAGTGTTATTCATAGTGGCCCAGAAGTGGAAACAAAATATCCATCAACCGATGAAAGCGTAGATAGACAACACAGCGGGACAGCCCTACAGTGGAATGTCATTTGGCAATTCAAAGGCATGAAGTGCTGTAACGTGGGACAGCGTGGATAAACCTCAAAAACACGATGGCAGACACAAAAGGCCTGGTAGTGCACTATTCCATGGGACTGGGGGTGAGAATGCAAAATGACTCCACTAGGTTTCTTTTTAGGTGGGTGAAAAAGTTCTGAGGTTAGAATGTGATGACTGCACTGTATGTATATTGGAAATCATTGGACACTTAAAACAAGTAAAGTTTATCTAAAAAAAAAATCAAGGTTAGGATCCTGACTTCACCACTTAGAACTCTCTGTAGTAACAAGTAACTTCCAAATCCCAGTGACTTAAATGGACAGACATATACTTCATTTAAGTTACATGTTTGTAACTATGGGTCATTTCTTCCGTTCTGCTCCATGACATCTCATTCTGGGACCCAGCTGGAAGGAGCAGTCCCAATGTGGCACTGCTGGCTAAGGGAGAGAATGAGAGGCTCACCCTCCCAACCAACGGCTCTTAGAGCTTCTGCCAGGCCCGTGAAGGTGGCCAAAGCTGCCAATGGAGAGGGAAGTGCACTCACCCTGCGGGGAGGCACCACAGTCACTGGACTGTGGGCAGGGCTGTGTGTGTGTATGATCCAGCCGCTCACAGAGAAGGGAACAAGGAAATAATCGACTGTAGTGACTTTACTTGAGTTACCCTCTCCAATGTCCCATCTGAAACCAGAAGCCAATCCTGAATACAGGGCAAAATCTTAATGGTCACTTTAGAACAAGGCCAGTTTGTCCCCACTATTGTTTAATTTCCCCTGACAATAGTGTGTTGGGCAGGAAGGGAAGCAAGACATGGGTGGCATGGAGAGAGGTGGTCCTGAGTCCAGTGGAAATGAATGGGTGTGAAGGAGGGGGTATTTCTCTTTGAAGAAGGCTTGGAAGGGACCTTGACCAGCAGAAGGGCCGCTTCTGAGTCCCACTTTGCATTGTGGCTACATCTACACCTTATGCAATCCCAGAGCTTCGGCCTCTGAGGGCAGGAGCAGGGTCTTCCTGGCGTGGGTGCAGCTGAACTTAGTGTTCCCAGGGCAGCAGGGTTGGGGGCAGGGCTGAGTCCTGAGAGGGCGAGGGGGCTGCGATCGAGGTCCCTGCGCGCGGCCCTCTGCAGTCCCAGTGCGCAGCACCCCGGGTTGGCCAGCGCTGGACGGGCCGGGACCCGTGTCCCTACAGCGGATGAAGCCCCCTCCGTTCCCCTCGTATGAGACCCAGTAAGGAGACCTCCTTCGGGGTTTTCGGGACGCTCAGATGAGCGCTCAGCTCAGCACCCGGCACAGAGTAAAGGCTCAGTGGACGCAGCTATGCGATTCCAACAAAGACACGGGCTGTGTAAGATAGTTAAATGCCCATCCGCGAATGGAAAAACCCAACACCCTAAATCTGCCACCCAGACACATCCACCCACTACACATCAGCAGCCCCAAGACCCTTCCTTCTCCGCGATTTTTCATAAAAATGTCTTACTCTACAGTTCATTTTGAACCATCTTTGAACAGGTTTCTTTATTATTATTATTATTATTATTATTATTATTATTATTATTATTTGCCCCAGGGGTACAGGGTACAGGTCTGTGAATCATCAGGCTTACACATTTCACAGTACTCACCATAGCACAAACCCTCCCAAGGAACAGGTTTCAACATCAGTATTTATAAAACTTGTCTTTTTAAAAAGGCTGTAGGGAAACTCGTTCTATGGACTGAATTCGTTCGACCCATCTGTATTTGTTGTGCGTCTGTATTGTTGTTTTTAATTTTTTACCACTTTAAATGGGGACCTAGGCATTTTGTGCACGTTCTTGGTAATTCTCGGAAGGTGCTGCCTGTCCAGTCCCTGGTGCCGGTCCTCAGGGCCCTGGCCCCATCTTCAAGCCCCGCCCCGGCCGGGACGGCCGCCTCTCCCTCCCTCCCGGTGGCGCGGC
>LNAC01000008.1:5345031-5405742 GCA_002007465.1 Ailurus styani
CCGCCGTCCCCGGGAAGCCGCCGCTTCTAGAACCTGCTTTGGAGCTGTCTGGGTGTTCCACAGTGCGGGGGAGAGCATTTCGTTCGCTCCTGCCTTTTTTTTGGGCTGTCTGGTTTTGAGGCAACTCGTCGCTGCTTTGCTGGGTTTTGCTGGGCTTCTAGTTTTGCCCAAGCCCAAACTTTGCTCACTCCCGTTGCCGGTGTTTACTGTGTTGCCTTGGGTTTATTACCTCAGCATATCCTACGGGGTTATCATGTCACGGTGGCACGAGTCGCAGGGAGCCTGGACCGTTTGAAGCGCAGCAAGGTGCACAGGTGGAAATGCTGTTGTCCGGAGCGGGCGGAGGGTCCCCGCGGGGGCCCGGGCAGGAGTTCCCCTTCCTTGCGGCTACTTGCTGTCCCACCTTCTATGGTAACAGAGCTGCGTGATTAAACTCTTTCTGGGGATTTTATAATAATTCTTGTGTAGAAGACCTAGGAAAGGTTTCCTTGAGGATGTTAGTTTTCTGTGTGTTTCTTTTATTGGACTAGATCTCTTTCGGAGTTGGGTTATAGGGTGTCTAATGGGTGTGTTCTCGTCTCAGGATATCCTGCTAAAGATTGAAACTAGGGTCGAGAATGTCTGGTTAGTGTTGTTGAGCGATGCTTAACCGAGGAACTACTACTTTTCCTTTCTTATTCCTTTTTTGTGGTGCTATTTTTAAAAAATAATTTTTTGGAGTGTAGTTGTTACACTCCAAAGTTACATTATTTTCAGATGTACACAGTAATTCAGCTGCTCTGTACATTATGCTCACCACAAGAGTAGTTACCATCTGACCTGTTTTTTTGTTTGTTTGTTTTTAAGAAGGCTCTATGTGGAGCCCTACTGGGGTCTTGAACTCTTTTTTTTTTTTTAAAGATTTTATTTCTTTATTTGACACAGAGAGAGAGAGATCACAAGTAGGCAGAGAGAGAGGAGAGGAAGCAGGCTCCCTGCCGAGCAGAGAGCCCGATATGGGCCTCGATCCTAGGACCCTGAGATCATGACCTGAGCCGAAAGCAGAGGCTTTAACCCACTGAGCCACCCAGGCGCCCTGGGGTCTTGAACTCTTGACCCTGAGATCAAAACCCCAGCTGATAACAAGAGCCAGCCGCTTAGCTGACTGAGCCACCTGGGCCCCTGTGACCTGTACCTTTTTAAGTGTTACGTTAATATAGTTTGGGTTTTAGGTGTTTTACCCTTTTGCAGCATTCCCAGTAGGCACATCATGTAAAAAACAAAAACAAAAAATATATATATTATTTAGTCATTCTTTGGGTTCCAGGTTGAAAGAATTACTTCTCATTTATTGTGAACTAATCTGGTGTTTGAGAGCTCTCTCTTTTCTTTTGCTGTTGTGCAAAAACCACCTCTCCTGAGGTCTCCATGTGCTTAGTAATCATTGGTTTGCCCCCCACCCCCATCCCCCAGACCAGTTTACTGTTACAAGGTGGATATAAAGTCTACTCCTAGTTTATAACTAAACGATGGAGGCAGAAAGATGATGAATTGCCCGAGGTCATATATGAGTAAGTCAACTGTCCAGTTGGGATGCAAACCATGCCTGTGGGGTTCAGGACTTATGTACTTATTAACGTTTGGTGTCGGATCTTAGGAATGCTTACTCTCTTAGTTATCTAGCTACACACATGAATGTGTCCCGAGGACCCTGGAATTACACTTAGGTTTATGGGCTGTTCATTTACTCTCACCATTGGTAGCCATTTGCTGTGGCCAGGGTTAGTTATATTGGCTCTGACAGGTACCTTGTATATGGTTTATGTCATCACTTCCATTTGAACAGATGAGAAGACTGCTCCTTATAGTGAAGCTCGGTTTCCAGGGTCACCCAGCTTATAAGTAGTGGATCAGGTCTTCAAACCAGATCTGCCAGACTCTTCTGCCTGAGCTACTTCCACTGTAACTTGCTTCCTTCCTGAGTTGGCTGATGAAACAAAGTCCAGGTGACCTCTCCCCCACCCCCCACCTGAAGTAGTAATTGAGTAAAATATTTATTGAATGCCTGTGCTGTCTAGGCATGGTGCTAGGCGCTCTAATAATAGCTTATCTCACTCAATCATCATAGTAACAGGTGAGATACTGTTATCACCCCCTGCCTTTAATGATGAGTTTTTACAGACGTTATCTAACAGGTCCTGGGTCACCTCCTGAGTTAGAGGCAGAGCCCAGGTGCAAACCCAGGTTTGCTTGACAACAGAGTCCATGCTTTTATGCTCTTGCAGCAGAATAAAGTGATGGGGTGAAGGGAAGAAGCTAACATCACAGACCCAAGTCAGAGATGTGGAACTCAGCAGGAAGAAGACAGCAGTTTGGCTGCTGCATTTGACAGTTTCCACTTTGGGGGTTGGGGGCACTGCCCGAGCATGCTTGTGGGGTTGCTGGACCACACGTAGGCTTTACTGTGGAGTCCAGACACGGGGCGTGTGCACGCATCAAGGGTGCATGGTGGTCTCAGGGAAAAAAATCAAAACTGATCTTTGTGTTTGTTTTAGCTTTACTTAATTTTCATTAGGTTATTTTATAACATACACTGTATATTACAGTAGTACATACATGTGTACAAATATACCTATATTGGGACATGTACTCAAATTCTTGTTGGGGGTTCAAATAAAAAAAACACTTGGAAGCCACTGATTGATTTGATATTTAACATTTGTATCAAATATGTAAGGTGTTGAGCTAACCATTTGTTCCTGAGTAAGAAGTTTAGTGAAGTTCAGTATAATTCCACATAGGGAGAATAGTATTTCAAATTTTTTAAAACATTTTTAAAAATTTATTTGAGAGAGAGATCACGTGCATGAGGAGGGGAGGGGCAAAGGGGGAAGCAGATTTCCCACTGAGCCAGATGTAGGGCTCAGTCCCAGGACCCTGATATCATGACCCTAGTGGAAGGCAGATGCTTAACCGACTGAGCCACCCAGGTGCCCCAAGAATAGTATTTCATATTAATAATAAATTATTTTAAAATTTTAAAAATTATTTTAAAAATTGCAGTCACAATTTTGTGAAAGAGGATCTGGTATTTTAATAGGCTTTATGTCTCAAATGTAGTAGCAATGTTAAGTTTGGAGCTATAGTGACTAATCTAACCCCTTAGAAATTAAAATTTTGTTGAACCTCTATTTTAAACCTGTTAATGTCAGTCAGAAATAAGAGAGACTAAAATAATCAGTTAACATAAATGTGGCAGTTGTAATAGTCACATTTGTGCTGTTAACTTTAGAGTATTTGCAAATCTTAGATGATATTTAGATATATCGAAATTCCAAATACCTTGATTCCTTACCACTTCTTACAAACTAGTTGAGTTTCTTCAGGTCACTCCACTGCAGTGGTTGGTACATTGTATCAAAATAAGCAATTTCAGAATTCTACCTAATTTTAAAAAATCTTTAAATTCTCTTCCAGTTTATTTTACAGTTGAATGGATTAATGTTTGTTTAGGAGTTCAGGTTAAAATAACAGAAAGGGATTTGAGCAAGAAAATACACTCCCCTTGCTAGACAAGTGAGACATTATTAATACCAGTGGTTCTCAGACTTTAGTGTGAATTAGAATCACCTTGTTTTAATCCCACTTCACTAGAGTCTCTGACTCTGTAAGTCAGAGATAGGCCTTAGAATTTGAATTTCAAGCAAGTTCTCAGGCTGCTGCTGCTGGTCTACGGAACCATACTTTGAGAGCCATGGCTCCATACAAGCACCCCTAAAACCAGAGCACAATGCCAGTGCCTACGTGTTTCACACTGAATCCCTTCAGCATCAGTCAGTCATATATTATAGTTTTGCCAACAACTGGCTCTTGTTTTTAGACAGTTCCCTTTATTTTTAGATGATGTCATAATTAAGATTTCATTCTCAATGATATTGCTCTTTATATTTGTTACTGCAATACCCTATTTCTAAATTTCTTGAGGAGTTAGAGGTGCTTTTTGTTTTTGTTTTTAATACAAGTCCATTTTGAAGAACAGTTAATAGGCAGGTGTGCACATGCACAATTTTTGTAATCACAGGGGTAACCACTAGCAGGCTTCATTCTTGCTCATTCTCTTGTTCTCTGTCTTTATAATGGGATCATGCTTTTTTTTTTTAATCCAGTTTATTCATTTGTGTCCATGTTATGTATGAACATTTTTTCTGTAAAACACTATTCTACATTTTTGTTTTTTTTAAACTTAAAATCTCATTTATTTCTACATTTCCCTATAACTTGATCCTTTGAGCAGCTTGCTGTGTTTGGCTGTGGGTTTGGGTTGCACCCTTCAGAAGACTGCATTGTCACTCAGAAAGTCTCTAGTCGTGGTCCTCTTCAACAGTTTTCAGTATCCCCCTGCTCTCATGATCTTCCCCAAGCTGGCCTACTCCTCCCTTCTTCCCTACCACCTCACATTGATGCCACCTCATCTCCATGGGTGACTAGGTCCCTTCTTTGAGCCTGAGACTTGGTTGGGTTTGCACATGCATTCTAATTTGTCATCTCTGCAACAGTGACTACTGGAAACACCAAGACCTGCCTTTAGCAAGCAACAGAGAATGTTGCATCTCATATTCCTGTCAGGAAAGATAATCTTGAATTCTACTCCCAAATGCCATCCAAAGCTCAACTGAGAGAAAGAACATTCACCAGACTGTGCTGGAAGGTGGTTTTTTTTTTTTTTTTTGTCTTTTTTTTTTATATTTTTTTTTTTTNGTTTATTTATTTATTTATTTGAGAAAGAGAATAAGAGAGCATGAGAGGGGGAGGATCAGAGGGAGAAGTGGAGTCCCTGCGGAGCAGGGAGCCCAATGCAGGAGTCGATCCTGAGACTCCAGGATCATGACCTGAGCCAAAGGCAGTCGCCCAAATTGAGCCATCTAGGTGCCCCTGGAAGCTGTTTTAATGCTTACGTTCCAGGCAATATTTTGTCTTTGAGTAAAGCCAGATCATTAGGAAGTAGCGTAATTCTGGCCCCTCTTCCAGCTTTTTAGTGAACTGACTTTGCATGGCCCCATCAACTTGCACTGAGATCTATCTGAGAAGTCCTCAAGAAAACCTGTGAGGCCAATTAGAAATTTCTTCAGGTTCAGTGCCTGGAGTGACTGTGCTTCTTCTAAGTCACTGGTTTGATTTTGTCTAAAGTATATCATGAACTATATCAATAATGTTTCCCTCTTTGCCTTGGCTGTAATGGAGCTCAGAGTCATGTTTGTATTCAGAGTTCTATGGCTTGTGCTTTCTGTATTAAGATGACTTGTGGCTTATAGTGTTCTGTTTAATGGCTAGTTATTTTGCTCTTTCACATTTTACCATAATATATAGAACACATTTCATCCCTGTTCTAAAGATTACTGTGATTATATTGTAACCAAATATGTGTTCTCATCCTGTTTCCCTTTTTTGTAATACACTTGAATTCCTCCTAGCCCTGTGTTGCCCCGCCCCCTCCTGTGTACTCATTCTTTGTTATTGTAATTTAATTTTTCTATTGTAGTAAATACGCATAAAACTTACCATGTTAATCATTTTAACTGTACAGTTGAATGGTGTTAAATACAAACATAATGTGCAACAGTCACAACCGTCCTCTGTTTCTCTTGTCATCTTGCAACACTGAAACTCCATACCCATTTAACACTAACTCCCCATTCCCTCCTTTCCCCTGCCCCTGGCAACCACCGTTCTACTTCTTATCTATGATTTTTGCTACTCTAAGTATCTCAGGTGAGTGGATTCATACAGTATTTGTCTTTTTGTGACTGGCATGTTTCATTTAGCATGATGTTCTCATGGATCATCCATGTAGCATGTGTTAGAATTTCCTTCCTTTTTATTTTAAAATTTTTAGGTTATTTATTTATTTATTTGACAGAGACACAGCGAGAGAGGAAACACAAGCAGGGGGAGTGGGAGAGGGAGAAGCAGGCTTCCTGCCAAGCAGGGAGCCTGATGTGGGGCTCAATCCCAGGACCCTGGGATCATGACCTGAGCCGAAGGCGGATGCTTTGTGACTGAGCCACCCGGTCCCCCTGAATTTCCTTCCTTCTTAAAGCTAAATAATAGTCCCTGGAATTTATATATCACATTTTGTTTATCCATTTATCCACTGATGGACATTTGTGTTGTTTCTACCTTGTGGCTATTGTGAATAATGCTGCTGTGGACATGGGTGTACAAATATTTGTTCAAGTTCCTGTTTTGGGTATATATATAAGTGAAATTGATGATATGGTAATTCTATCATTAATTTTTTGAGGCACGACCATACTGTTTTCCACAGTGGCTGTACCATTTTACATTCTCACCAGCAATGCATAAGGGTTCCAGTTTCTTCACATCCTTGCCAACACTTGTTATTTTCTGTTTTGTTTTTTTTGTTTGTTTTTGATGGTGACCATCCTAGTGGGTTTGAGATAGCATCTCATTGTAGTTTTGATTTGCATTTCCCTAATGGGTGGTGATGTTGAGCATCTTTTCATGTGCTTGTTAGCCATTGCTGTATCTTTGGAGAAATGTTCATTCAAGCCCTTTGCCCAATTTTATATCAGATTGTTTTTTGTTGTTGAGTTTTAGGAGTTTTCTATGTATGCTGGATAGTAATCTCTGTATCACTGCCGTTTTACTCTGTTGATAGTTTCTTTTGATGCATACAATTTAAAAATGTTTATGAAGTTCGATTTGGTTTTTTTGTTTTGTTGCCTGTGTTCTTGGTGTCTCTCTCTCTCTCTTTTTTTTTTTAAGATTTTATTTATTTATTTGACAGAGAAACAGTGAGAGAGGGAACACAAGCAGGGGGAGTGGGAGCAGAGGGAGAAGCAGGGTCCCTGTTGAGCAGGGATGCTGGGCTCTATCCTAGGACCCTGGGATCATGACCTGAACTGAAGGCAGATGCTTAATGACTGAGCCACCCAGGTGCCCCCGTTCTTGGTGTCTTATCCAAGAAATCATTGCCAAATCCAATATCACTGAAGCTTTTGCCCTATTTTTTTTTAAAGATTTTATTTATTCATTTGACAGAGAGAGAGAGAGATTACAAGTAGGCAGAGAGGCAGGCAGAGAGAGAGGAGAGAGGAGGAAGCAGGCTCCCTGCTGAGCAGAGAGCCCTATGTGGGCCTCGATCCCAGGACCCTGGGATCATGACCTGAGCCGAAGGCAGCGGCTTTAACCCACTGAGCCACCCAGGCGCCCTATTTTTTTTTTTTTTAAAGTAATCTCTGCACCCAGTGCAGGGCTTGAACTCCTGACCCTGCGATCAAGACTTGCATGCTATACAAAGCTCTTGCCAGCACCTGCTGGGACCGAGACTGAGGGTACCCTCTGCCTGGGCCAGAGGTCTTGTGAAATGACAGGGCTGCCCTGTTGGGCTTTTGGGTTGTTTCCACCTTTTTTTTTTTTTTTAAGATTTATTTATTTAGAGAGAGAAAGAGAGAGAGTGGGCAAGTGGGGGTGAGACAGGAAGGGAGAGAGAGAGAATCTCAAGCAGACTGCCCACTGAGCATGGAGCCTGCTGTGGAGCTCGATCTCACAACCCTGAGAACATGACCTGAGCTGAAATCAGGAGTTGGACACTTAACTGACTGAGCCACCCAGGCGCCCCTGTTTCTAGCTTTAAGACAAATTCTTTTCCCATATTCTTAGCAGGCGTCTATTCAGTTTCTTTGTTAGTCATTCCTGACCAGTTCAAGAGGGAATATGAATGTAGGTAGCTGGCATTGTGGAAGAAAATCTTTTAATATATTTGTTGTCCAATTGTGAAGAGGGTCAGGATCATGTACTTGCTTATTCGTGATGACCGTCACAACCAGTTAATATAATTTTGTCTTCCCTTCAATCTGGGTGTTGCTGTGCCATCCCAATGACTTTTTTTTAAGGTTTTATTTATTTATTTGACAGAAAGAGAGCATGTGGGTGAGAGAGCATGAGCAGGGGGTACTCAAGGTAGAGGGAGAATCAGGCTCCCCACGGAGCAAGGACCCTGACTGGGTTGGAGGGGGGCTCAATCCTAGGACTCCTGGGTCATGACCCGAGTCGAAGGCAGACGCTTAACTGTCTAAGCCACCCAAGCACCCCCAATGATTATTCTAAATGTGGCAGTAATCATCCTCTTGAATATATGTTCTTTTCACGCTTCAAGTTCTCTGAAATCAGCTTTCATTCATGAAACTTCTTTCTCTTTTCAATACTTTTAACTTACTCTGTGGAGCATTCTTCTGGCTTATTTGGCTAATTTCGATGCTTATAGAAGCAGAATTTCGTGGCCTAGTCATTTGTCCACTTTACAGAGCAACTTTCAGGAAACTCTTCTTTCCCCCAAGGATGAACTGTTTGCATCAGTGGACTAGTTTAACACAGTGAACAGACCTGCAGTGACTTTTCGCTCGGCACCAAATGAGCTGCTGGGGCTCTAGGGAACACAAAAGTGATTCAGCAGTGACCTTCTTCCCAGAGAAACCACAGTCAATCAGAGGAGGCTGAAAGAGTCAGAATGAACGCAGGCATGATAGAAATAGTTACAGAAGCTCAGAGAAGGCTGCTGCTTCCACAGGGAAGCGTTCATTATTTTTAATTTTAGCTTTTCACTGCAATGATAGATTCACATGGCATAAAATTCTAAAGGAACAACAGAGTATACATGGGAAAGTTTCCCTTCCATCTTGCCCCTGGCCACCACATCCTCTCCCCAGAGGCCAGTGTTACCAGTTCTCCAATATCTGCTCAGGGATGTTCTTTGCATAATACAGACAAACACACAGAGAGTTCTTTTACGTGGAAGTAGCACACTATATCCCTTGCTTTTTTGTCTCTTTGTGATAGTTCATTATCAATACATAAGAGCTTTCTCATTGTCTTTCACAATTGGATAATATTCCATTGTCAGGGTGTACTTTTATTTAGCCAGAGCTCTACTGATGGACGTATAAGGTGTTGTAAATTTTGCTAGTTTAGAAACACTGAGTTACCTTCTGTATGTATCATTTGATGCATGGCCAAGTGCATCTGCCTGGTCACTTACCAGAGGCAGGATTGCTGGGTTGGTGAGTATGTGCTTTTGTAAAATTGTTAGCTTTTGCCAGATAAACCTCCATAGAGGCGTGGTGCATGTGTGCTCCTTAGCTGTGTGTGGCTGTGCCTATTTCTGCACACCCTCACCAGCACTGTGAGAGCACGCAGTTTGATCTTTCCCAGTTTGACAGGTGAAAAAATTGTTTCTTTGTGTATATTTTTTCTTCCAAAACTTAGTTTATACTGTAGAAAAGTTAAAAGAGTAATAGAATGAACACTCACATCAGGGGTAGTTTTAATCTGTTGCTCTCCTGTTGCTGTAAGGTTGAAGGATCATTTCCATTTTCTTTGCCCATTTTTCCTTTGGGCTTGAGTCTTCTTTCATGTCCCTCAGAGTTTGAGAGATTTCTTGGCATTTCTTGTTAAGTTTATTCCCAGATCTTTTTTTGTTTTTAGTGTTGTCGAAGCATTTTATCTTCTACCTTCTTGTTGATGTATGTGAAGGCATGGATTTCTATATATTAATTTTCACTACCTGCGTGTATTGAAAGGTAAAAGGTTTTCAGTTGATTCTCTAGGTATGTAAGAATATCATCTGCAAATAATGATCATTTTGCTTTTTCTTTTCCAGTTGCATGCCTATGTTTTCTTTCTATTGCTTAATTGTGATCACTGGCACCTCCACAGCAGTAGTGGTGATGAAGTGCATGGGCTTGTTTGGCCTTTGAATCTGATGGGAATTATTCTAATGTGTTCCTGATGGGCATGATTTTGGCTTTGGGGTTGAGAAGGATATAAATTGTTGAAGTCTGTATCTGTCTATCTACCATCTCTCTATATGTAAGTATATTTAATATAAATGGCAGGGTTTCCTTCTTATGGCTGAATAGTATTCCATTGCAGATATACACTACATCATCTTTACCCATTTATCTGTTCACAGACAATTAGGTTGTTTCCATAACTTGGGTAGTGTGAGTAATGCTGCACTGAACATGGGGATGCAGATAGCTATTCAAGATAATGATTTTGTTTCTTTTCGATATATACCCAGAAGTAGGATTGCTGGATTATAAGTTAGTTTGGTTTTTAATTTTTTTTTTTTAAAGATTTTATTTATTTATTTGACACAGAGAGAGAGATTACAAGTAAGCAGAGAAGCAGGCAGAGAGACAAGGAGAGGAGGAAGCAGGCTCCCTGCTGAGCAGAGAGCCCGATGCGGGCCTCGATCCCAGGACGCTGAGATCATGACCTGAGCCGAAAGCAGAGGCTTTAACCCACTAAGCCACCCAGGCGCCCTGGTTTTTAATTTTTTGAGGAACTTTCATACTGTTTTCCATAATGACTGTACCAGTTTACTACCAACAGTGTACAAGGATTCCCTTTTCTCCACATCTTTCCCAACACATGTTATCTGTTGTCTTTTTACTTTTTTTTTTTTTTAAGTAAACTTCACGCCCAACATGGGGCCTGAGCTCAGAACCTCATCAGTCAGATGCTTCATTGACTGAGCCACCCGGGTGCCCCCTCTGTTGTCTATTTAGTTATTTATTTGGGGGGGCAGAGAGAAAATCTTAAGCAGGCTCCATGTCCAGCCCAAGCCTGATGCAGGGCTGGATCTCACAACCCCGAGATCATGACCTGAGATGAAATCGGGAGTTGAGGATGCTTAATTGACTGAACCACCCGGGAGCCCCCATGTTATCTTTTTAAATAAAAGCCATCCTAACAAGTGTGAGGTAATTTTGATCTGCATTTCCCTGATGATTAGGGGTGTTGAGTACCTTTTCCTGTATCTGTTAACCATTTTTATGTCTTATTTGTAGCTATTAACAAATTGTAGCTGTAGTTATTTTAGTAATTTTGTCTCTTAACCTTTATGATAGAGTTAAGTGATTAACGCACTACCATATTACAGTACTAAAGTATTCTGAATGACTGTATGCTTGCCTTTACCCAGGGTATATTTTCATGTTACTAATTGTTGTCCTTTCATGTTAGCTTGAAGAACTTTCACGATTTTTTGTAAAGCAGGTCTAGTGGTGATGAACTCTGAGCTTTTGTTTATCTGGAAAAGTCTTTATCACGCCTTCATTTCTGAAGGACAGCTTTGCGGGATAAAGTATTCTTGGTTGGCAGTTTTTCTTGCAACACGTTGTAGGGTTTTTAGCTTCCTGTTTTAAATTTTTATTTGAATCACCTGGTGCTCATGGTGCTCATCACAAGTGCACTCCTTAATCCCCATCACCTATTTCAGCCCTCTCCCCCCCCCCCGTTAACCATCACTTTGTTCTCTATAGTTAAGAGTCTGTTTTTTCCCCCTTTGCTCCTTTGTTTTGTTTCTTATATTACACATATGAGTGAAATTACATGGTATTTATCTTTCTTTGACTTATTTCACTCAGCATTATACTCTCTACCTCCATCCATGTTATTGCAAATGGCAAGATTTTGCTTTTTTATGACTGAATACTTTTCTGTTGCATGTATATACCACAACTTCTTTATGCATTCATTCATCTGTTGACAGACACTTGGGCTGCTTCCATATCTTGGCTATTGTAAATAATGCTGCTGTAAAAATAGGGGTGCATGTATCCCTTTGAATTAGTGTTTTTGTAATTTTTAGGTAAATACTTAGTCCAATTGCTAGATCATTGGATAGTTCTATTTTTAATTTTTTGAGGAACCTCCAGTGGTCTGAGGAACAACTGTTTTCCACAATGGCTATACCAGTTTGCATTCCCACCAACAGTACCTGAGGGTTCCTTTTTCTCCATATCCTCACCAACACCTGTTTTTTCTTGTTTTTGGTTTTAGCCATTCTTACAGGTATGAGGTGATATCTTACCGTGGTTTTTATTTGCATTTCCCTAATGATGAGTGATGTTGAGCATCATTTCATGTCTGTTTGCCATCTGGATGTCTTCTTTGGAGAAAAATGTGTTCATGTCTCTTGCCCATTTTTAAATTGGATTATTTGTGTTTTTGGGTGTTGAGTTTTATAAGTTCTTAATATCTTTTGAATACTAACCTTTTAAAGGACATGTCATTTACAGATACCTTCTCACAATCCTTAGGTTGCCATTTAGTTTTGTTGATTGTTTCCTTCACTGTGCAGAAGCATTTTTTTTTTTATGTTGTCCCAAAAGTGTATAGCTTTGCTTTTGTTTCTCTTGCCTCAGGGGACTTATCTAGAAAAAATTTGCTAGAGCTGATGTCAGAGAAATTACTGCCTATGCTCTTTTCTAGAATTTTCATGGTTTTAGGTCTCACATTTAGGTCTTAATCAATTTTTAATTTATTTTTTTTGTATGTTGTACAGTTTTCCCAATACCATTTGTTTAAAAGACTGTCCTTTTTCCCATTGAATATTCTTTCCTGCTTTGTCAAAGATTAAATGACCATATAATTGTGGGTTTATTTCTGGCTTCTCTATTCTGTTTCATTGATATATGTGTCTATTTTTGTGCCAGTACCATACTGTTTTGATTACTACAGGCTTGTAATATAACTTGAAGTCTGGAATTGTGTTGCCTCCATGTTTGCTTTTCTTTTTCAAGATTGCTTTGGTTATTTGGGGTCTTTTGTATTTCCATACAAATATTTAGGATTGTTTGTTCTAGCTTTGTGAAAAATGCTGTCATTATTTTGATAGGGGTTGTATTAAATGTGTAGATTGCTTTTGATAGTTTAAACATTTTAACAATATTTGTTCTTCCAATCCATGAATGTGGAATGTTTTTTCATTTCTTTGTGTCATTTTTTATTTCTTTCATACAGGTCTTTTACCTCTGATTAGATTTATTACTAGATATCTTATTATTTTGGGTGCAGTTGTAAATGGGATTGTTTTTTAAATTTTTCTTTCTGCTGCTTTATTATCAGTGTATAGAAATGCAATAGATTAGGGTGCCTGTGTGGCTCAGTCGGTCAAGCACCTGTCTTTGGCTTGGGTCATGATCTCAGAGTCATGGAATCAAGCCCCACATTAGGCTCCCTGCTCAATGGGGACTCTGCTTCTCCCTCTCCGTCTCGTCCTCCTTGCTGCTTATGCATGCGCTCTCTCTTTCTCTCAAATAAATAATCTTTTAAAAAGTGCAACAGATTTCTGTACATTGAATTTGTGTCCTGCAACTTTACTGAATTCATTAATCAGTTCTAGCAGTTTTTGGGTGTAGTCTTTTGGGTTTTCTATATGTGGTATCATGTCATCTGCAAGTAGTGAAAGTTTGACTTCTTTGCTGATTTGGATTATTTCTTTTTGTTGTCTTCTTGCTGTGACTAAGACTTAAAGCACTATGTTGAATAAAAGTGGTGAAAGTGGATGTCCTTGTGTCCCTGACCTTAGGGGAAAGGCTTTCAGTTTTTTCTCACTGAAGATGACATTAGCTGTGGGTTTTTCACATATGGCCTTTATTATGTTGAGGTATGTTCCCTCTAAACCTACTTTATTGAGGGTTTTTATCTTGAGTGGATGTTGTACTTTGTCAAGTGCTTTTTCTGGATCTATTGAAATGATCATATTGTTCTTATCCTTTCTCTTATTGATGTGAAATATTATGTTGGTCGATTTGAGAATATCAAACCACCCTTGCAACCCAGGAATAAATCCCACTTAATCGTGCTGGATAATTTTTTTAAAATGTATTGTTGGATTCGGTTTGCTAGTATTTTGTTGAGAATTTTGTATCTGTGGTCCTCAGGGATATTGGCTTGTAGTTCTCTTTTTTTGTGGTGTCTTTATCTGGTTTTGGTAACAGGGTAATTCTGGCCTCATAGAATAAGTTTGGAAGTTTCCCTTCCTCTTTTGTTTTTTTGGAATAGTTTGAGAAGAATGGGTATTAACTCTTCTTTAAATGTTTGGTAGAATTCGCCTGTGAAGCCATCTGGTCCCAGACTTTTCTTTCTTTGGAGTTTTTGATTACTAATTCAATTTCTTTGTGGGTAATTGGTCTGTTCAAATTTTCTATTTCTTCCTGTTTCAGTCTTGGTGGCATATATGTTTCTTTTTTTTTTTTTTTTAAAGATTTTATTTATTTATTTCACAGAGGGAGAGAGATCACGAGGAGGCAGAGAGGCAGGCAGAGAGAGAGAGGGGGAAGCAGGCTCCCCACTGAGCAGGGAGCCTGATGCGGGCCTCGATCCCAGGACCCTGAGATCATGACCTGAGCCGAAAGCAGAGGCATTAACCCACTGAGCCACCCAGGCGCCCTGTTTCTAATAATTTATCCATTTTTTTCTAGGTTACCCAATTTGTTGGCATATAATTTTCCATAATATTCTCTTTTCTGTGGTGTCTGTTGTTATTTCTCCTCTCTCATATGTGATTTTATTTATTTGGGTCCTTTCTCTTTTTGTCTTGATAAGTCTGGCTAGAGATTTATACATTTTATTGATTTTTTTTTTTCCCAAAGAACCAGCTCCTGGTTTTGTTGATTTTTATTTTTCCTTTTAGTTTCTATATCATTTATTTCTGCTCTCATCTTTATTATATCCTTCCTTCTGCTGGTTTTAGGTTTTGTTTGTTCTTTTTCTAGCTACTTAAGGTGTAAGGTTAGGTTGTTTGAGATTTTTCTTGGTTTTTGATCAAGTAAGCCTATATTGCTATAAACTTCCCTTAGAACTGCTTTTACTGCATCCCAAAGATTTTGAACCATTGTGTTTTCTTTCTTTCTTTTTTTAAGATTTATTTATTTATTTATTTGACACAGAGAGAGATCATAGGTAGGCAGAGAGGCAGGCAGAGAGAGAGGGGGAAGCAGGCTCCCCGCCGAGCAGGGAGCCCGATGCAGGGCTTGATCCCAGAACCCTGAGATCGTGACCTGAGCTGAAAGCAGAGGCGTTAACCCACTGAGCCACCCAGGTGCCCCAGAACCATTGTTCTTTCATTTTCATTTGTTTCCATGTACTTTTTCATTTCTTCTTTTAGTTATTGGTTGACTCATTCGTTGTTTAGTAGCATGTTGTTTAACCCTCATGTATTTGTGGTCTTTCCAGATATTTTGTTGTGATTGACTTCTAGTTTCATAGTGTTGTGGTCAGAAAAGGTGCATGGTATGACTTTGATCTTTTTGTTGAGGCTTGTTTTGTGGCCTAATATGTGATCTCTTCTAGAGAATGTTCCATGCGTACTTGAAAAGCATGTGTATTCTACTGTTTTAGGATGGAATGCTCTGAATATATCTGTTAAATCCATCTGGTCTGGTGTGTCACTCCAAGCCCTTGTTTCCTTTTTGATTTTCTTTCCCTTTTTTTTTTTTAAGATTATTTATTTGACAGGGAGAGAGAGAAGAGAGAGAGTGAATGCACACACACAAGTGGAGGAGCAAGAGGCAGAGGGAGAAGCAGACTTCTTGCTGAGCAGGGAGCCCAATGCAGGACTCGATCATGACCTGGGATCATGACCTGCACCGAAGGCAGTCGCTTAACCGACTAAGCCACCCAGGCATCTCTCCTTGTTGATTTTCTTCTTAGATGCTTTGTCCATTGATATAACTGAGATGTTAAAGTCCCCCAGTATTATTGTATTATTATCAATTAGTTTCTTTTATGTTTGTAAACTGTTTTATGTATTTGGAAGTTCCCATGTTGGGTGGATAAATATTTATAATTATTATATCTTCTTGTTGGATTGTTCTCTCCATTGTACTTTTCTTTGTCTCTTGTTACAGTCTTTGTTTTAATGTCTGTTTTGTCTGATATAAGTATTGCTACTCTGGCTTTGTTTTGACATCCATTTGCATGATAAATGTTTCTCGATCCCTTCACTTTCCAGTCTACAAATGTCTTTTGGTATAAAATTAGTCTCTTGTAGGCAGCATGTAGGTGTTTTTATTATTACTATTATTTGTTCTGTTATTTTATGTCTTTTTATTGGAGTGTTTAGTCTTTACATTTAAAGTAGTTATTGATGTGTATTTATTACTATTTTGTTACTTGTTTTGTGATTTCTGAAGATTTTCTCTGATCCTTTCTTTCATGGTATGCTAGTTTTTTTTTAATGCTGTATTTGGATTTCTCAATATATAGTTTGCATATTTCTTAGTGGTTTTTGATTTGTGGTTACCATTAAGTGTGTAAATTATATTTTCTCCATATAGCAGTTTATATTAGGTTGATGGGCATATAAATTTGAACCCAATTTTTACTCCTCCCCATGTTTTAGGTGTATGATGTCATATTTTACATCCTTTTACTTTGTGTTGCTTGACTTTTTTAGAGAAATAATTCTTTTTATTGCTTTTGTGTTTCCTACATTCATGCTATTGGTTTTGGTCTTTCCTTTCCACTCAAAGAGTTCCCTTTAATATTTCTTGCAGGGCTGATGTAGTGGTCATGAACTCCTTTAGTTTTTGTTTGTCTGGGAAACTTTTTTATCTCTCCTTCTATTCTGAATGATACCCTTCCTGGACAGAGTATTCTTGGCTGTAGGTTTTTTCCATTCAGCACTTTGAATATATCATGCCACTCCTTTCTGGCTTGGAAAGTTTCTGCTGAAAAATCCACTGTTGGCCTTATGGGGTTTCCTTTGTATGTAACTGTTTTTCTTTTAATATTTTTTCTTTTTTTTTTTTAAGATTTTTTTTATTTATTTCACAGAGGGAGAGAGATCACAAGGAGGCAGAGAGGCAGGCAGAGGGGGGGGGGAAGCAGGCTCCTTGCTGAGCAGGGAGCCCGAAGCGGGCCTCGATCCCAGGACCCTGAGATCATGACCTGAGCCGAAAGCAGAGGCTTTAACCCACTGAGCCACCCAGGCGCCCTAATATTTTTTCTTTACCACTATATTTTGCCACTTTGATTACAATACGTGATGGTGTGGATCTGCGTTTGTTGATTTTGTTGGGGGTTCTCTGTGCCTCCTGGATCTGAATGTCTGTTTTTTCCCCAGATTAGGGATATTTTCAGCTGTTATTTCTTCATATAAATTCTTTGCCCCCCTTTCTGTCTTTTTGTTTTCTGGGACTCCTGTAATACGAATGTTGTTATGTTTGATGGAGTCACTGAGTTCCCTAAGTCTGTTCTTGTTTTGCATAATTCTTTTTTCTCTCTTTTGTTAAGTTTGATTACTTTCCATTACTCTGTCTTCTAGGTCATTAATTTGTTTCTCTGGTTCCAGCCTGCTGTTCATTCCATCAGGTGTGTTTCTCATTTCATTTATTGAGCCCTTTATCTTTGCTATGTTATTCCTTAGCTCTGTGTTAATGGTTTCACTGATGTCCTCCACTTTTTTTTTTTCCAAGATTTTATTTATTTGACAGGGAGATAGAGAGCACACGTAGGCAGAGCAGCGGGCAGCGGGAGAGGGAGAAGCAGGCTCTCTGCTGAGCAGGGAGCCCAATGCAGGACTCAGTTCTGGGACCGAAGGCAGCCACTTAACCAACTGAGCCACCCAGGTGCCCGATGTCCTCCACTCTTAAGTCCAGGGAGTGGCCTTATGATCATTGCTTTAGGGTTGTTTTTGTTTTTGTTTTTAGTATATGTGCTGCCGAACCAAGCACTTGTTTGTTTGTTTGTTTAAGTAAGTTCTGCACTCAATGTGGGACTTGAACTCATGACCCTGAGATCAAGAGTGGTGTTCTCTACCACCTGAGCAAGCGAGGCAACCCATGATCATTCCTTTAAATTCTTTATTGGGTATGTTACTTACATCTGTTTCACTCAAGTCTCTGACCATGGTCTTAACCTGTTCTTTCATCTGGGACAAATTCCTTTGTCTTGTCATTTTGTCTAAATCTCTGTGCCTGTTTCTCCGTGTTAGGAAAGTCAGCTACATTTCCTGTTCTTGATTGTAATGGGTTTATGAAGAAGACATCATGTAGTGCCCTGCAGTGTAGTGTCCCTTGTTTCCAGGACCTGGTACTTCTGCGACTATCTCCAGTGTGTGCTCTGTGTGCTCTGCTGTTGAATCGTGACCACTTTATCTTTCAGGCTAGTTGTCTGCAGAGGCTTTCTTTGCCTATTGTGGGCTGGGTTTGGTGCCTGGCCGGAATGTTGCACTTTTTAACTTGGTGTACTCTGGCCTGCTTGTGAAATGAGATCTGTTGCTGCCACTGGAATTGGAATTGCCTCACAGAACTCCTGGGTTTGGAGACATGGTGTGGGCAGGGGTTTGGGCCAGTCTTCTAGGGGAGGGTGCCCCCCTCCCTCTGAGCTGGGACTGAGGAAAGCATGACTAGGAAGGGTGGTTCCACCTGACTGCTGGGAAGTGGGTTTTGGGAGGGAGCTTGGTATAAGCAAATTAGATAGGGAGTGTGGTCATGACACTGGTTCCTGGTGGTGGTTCTGTGTTTATGCTGAAGGGTGGATGAGGGAAATGGCCCTGTCCAATTCTTGTGCTCCTGGCGGGAGAGGGGGTGTCTCTGTGAATGCTGCCTTTCTAGGACATGCTCCTAGATGAGCAACTAACCTCCCCACTGTCTGTGCCAGGCATTCTTCAGATCATTGTTTTTAGGCTGTATGTCTACAGGCTCTTGGCCCTGCCTCTTCTCCAAGACTCGCTCAGTGTCCTCTCAGCCCTTCCAGAACCAAGCATGCTGACCTTTATTTTTTTAAGATTTTATTTATTTATTCGACAGAGAGAGAGATCAGATCACGAGTAGGCAGAATGGCAGCAGACAGAGAGGAGGAAGCAGGCTCCCTGCTGTGCAGAGAGCCCATTGTGGGGCTCAATCCCAGGACCCTGAGCTGAAGGCAGAGGCTTAACCCACTGAGCCACCCAGGCGCCCCAACATGCTGACCTTTAAAACTCCAGGCTTTAAGCCCCAGTAGTTGCAAAAACTCAAGAGATTCAGGCCATCTTGCTTTCCAAGGCAATTGGTATGGGGATTTGTTTTCCCTGTGCACTCCTTCATATGCTAGTCTGTCTCTTGCCCTTCTTGCCTGTGGTCTCCTCCCTGCTGCAGTAGCCACTATCCATTTCTCTCCCAAACTGCATCTTTGCACTTCTTACCTTCTTTGATGTGGTCTCTTCTCTACCTTTAGTTTTGGAGTTTTTTCTGTCAATCTTCAGATCAGTTTCTGGGGTATTGAGGATAATTTTATAGTTATCTAATTGTACTTGTGAAACCAGGCAAGCCTAGGGCCCTCCTCCACTGTCATCTTCCTCAGTCAATCTCTTAATAGCATTTTGAATACATCATTCCATTCTCACTTGGCCTATAGTGTTTCTGCTAAGAAATCCACTGATAGCCTTATGGGGGTTTTCTTGTATGTGAAGAATTTTTGTTCTCTTGCTGCTTTAAAAATTCTCTCTTTGATTTTAGATGGCTTTATTATAGTTTGTTTTGGAGAAGATCTTTTTGGGGACCTATGAGCTTTATGAATGTGGAAGTCTGAATCTCTCCTCAGACTTGGGAAGGCCTCAGCCATTGTTTCTTTCTTTCTTTATTATTTAAAAGATTTTAGGTATTTATCTGACAGAGACAGCAAGAGAGGGAACACAAGCAGGAGGAGTGGGAGAGGGAGAAGTAGGCTTCCCACTGAGCAGGGACCCTGGGATCTTGACCTGAGCCACCCAGGCACCCCCCCCCATTGTTTCTTTAAATAAGCTTTTTGTTCCTTTCTTCTCTTTTCCTTCTGGGACATCAACAATGCTTAGTTTCTCCTGATGGTATCTCATAATTCACATGGGCTTTCTTCACTTTTGTTATTTATTTTTTTATTTGTTCTCCTCTGGATAATTTCAAGTGACCTGTGGCTTCACAGATTCTTTCTTCTGCTTTGATCACAGCTGTTGTTGGTGCTCTCTACTGCATTTTTCATTTCATTCATTGCATTCTTCACCTCTAGGATTTCTGTTTGGATCTTCTTTATAATTTCTATTTCTCTGTTAAATTTCTCATTTTGTTGTGTATTGTTTACTGATTTCATTGAATTGTCTTTCTGTGTTTCTCTATAACTCACTAAGCTGAAATCCTTATTAGATAGATTGCAATCTCTATTTCTTTGGGGTCAGTTACTGGAAAATTACTGTGTTCCTTTGGTGATGTCTTGTTTCCTTGATTTCATGTTCCTGGATATCTTGTGTTGCTGTCTTTGCATTTGAAGAGGCAGTCACCTTCTCCAACCTTGACTCGCTGGCCTTGGGAGAGAAGTATCTTCTGTCAGCCTGCTGGGGATCCTGAGGCTTTCCCAGTGAATGACAGTTGTATTATCAGATACTCAAGCTTTTTTTTTTTTTTTTTAAGTAGGCTCCATGCTAGGCATGGAGCCTGTTGCAGGGCTTGACCTAAACGACCCTGAGATCAAGACCTGAGCTGAGATCAAGAGTTGGATGCTTAATTTAAGAAACAAAACAGATGAACGTAGGGGGAAGGGAAGAAAAACTAAAATAAGATAAAAACAGGGAGGCAAATTGTAAGGGACTCTTACTCTAGGAAACAAACTGAGGGTTGCTGGTGGGGAGTTGGGTTGGGGGTTGAGGTAACTGGTTGAAAGGCATTAAGGAGGACATTGAATGTCATGAACACTGGGTGCTATATGCAACTGATGAATCACTGAATTCTACCCCTGAAGCTAATAATATATGTTAACTAAATTGAATTAAAAAAAAAAAGTCATATGTTTAACCAACTGAGCCATCCAGGTGCCCCTCAAAATGCTTTTTAAATAGTTATCACATTTTAGAATCAACGTATACAAAATGTACAGAAGATTTCTGTGACAATTTGTTTATTATAAAGATTTTATTTATTTATTTGACAGGGAGAGACAGGTAACAGTTTAAAAAGTAAAGTAAAAAGCCACTATTGTGGCTGGTAATGGAGAACTTTGGGATAATACTCTATTTCTTGATGTGAGTGTTGTTTAGGTTAAATGGGTGTGTTTACTTTCATGGAGCTGTATGCTTATAATTTGTATACTTTTTTGCAATATTTTATGCTAAATTTAAAAAGTGTATTTAAAATAAAAAAAGGTAGTACTCGGGGCACCTGGGCGACTCAGTTGTTAAGCGTCTGCCTTCAGCTCAGGTCATGATTCCAGGGTCTGCGATCCAGCCCTGCATTGGGCTCCCCACTGCTTCTCCCTCTCCCACTACCCCTGCTTGTATTCCCTCTCTCTCTCTCTCTCTATCAAATAAATAAAATCTTTAAAAAAAAGGCAATACTCAAAAAATGTAAAAGTACAGAAAGCTGACTTGAAATATTTCTCCACATCTTATGCCACATGAAGACCAACAACCAGACTAACATTTCTCTCCATTTTTCTGATGTGTACTTTTTGCCTGTAACCTTTATGTCATTATTTCAGACTGTAAAAACAATACATGCTCTGTGTGGAAAACACAGTAAGGCACTACATATTTCTCACAATGGAATGATGATAGATTTGACAGAAAGATGCCAACAGGTGTAGTATAGCAATTAAGTTTCTTTAATGGCAAGGAATGCAGGAATTTATGAAGAAATTTACATTAATAAATGAAAGGGTTCTGATTCTGGTCAAGATGTAGTAAGCACATTCTGTCCTTTCTCTCTGACTGAATCCAGCTAAAGTCCCTGGGTAGACTGCATGGATCAGCTGAGTACCCTGAAGGATAAATGCTAGCAGATGGGTTGGGGAAGGAAACTGTTTTTATTTTTTCTTTCCATAGAGTACCTTCCAGCCTGTACTCAAAGGTAGCACAAAACCTGGAACTGGGCATTGGGTGCGGACAGAAGAAGGTCTAAGAGAATCTCCCCCCCTTTCTAGTTTCAGAGGCAGGAACGGGGATTCCTATGGGTCAGGGAATAGAAGTAGAGGAAGAGAATCTCTTGTTTTTTGTTTGCCCCCCCCCCATTTTCTCCTGCCCTGACCCCTGTGAAATTCTGTAGCAGCGGAGGCAGCAGTGACATTGGCAGCCAGACAGGAGGGGAATCCTTTTATTTAGAGGGATTATGGTCCCAGGAGGGTGGAGAGAGATTCACTGAATTTGTTTTCTGTCTCTTCTCTCCACTTTACCCTGGAGGCAATCACAGTTGTTTGTGGTAGGTGCTCAGCAGAGAAGCTAAAGCTTTTCCTTTCTAGCCAGATGACTGGGAGAGGGGCGCCTGAGAACTGGTAAGTGTCAGGAAGATTGCAGAGAGGAAGGAACTCAACAAAGGGAACCCATAGTATTGTGTATGAACTCCTGGGCTCTCCTTTGAAATAGCATGCATGCATCTGACTCTATAAACAGTATACTGAGAGCCTAGAAGACTCAGCTGAGGAATAAACTACTGTCCAAGTCCTATGCTGGCCACTGCATGGTATGCCTGGGACAGATCAAAATAGTACTACAAGAGCTGTGAAAACTAAGCTGACATTAGAACACATACCACAAAAGATGGATAGGAACTTGTGGATTGGGCCTAATCAGGTTAATTACTGTTAAACAAAAATCCAACATTTTCCATTGCACCTAAACTAAATTCAGGTTAACATAGCATAATATCTAGAAGTTCAAAATTGCTCCACATACGAAGAATCAGGAAAATCCCGAGTACTACCTTTTTTTATTTTAAATAAACTTTTTAAATTTAGCATAAAATATTGCAAAAAAGTATACAAATTATAAGCATACAGCTCTCTCCTAAGGAGAAAGGACAGTCAACAGATGGGAACCATGACATGATGTAGATGTTGGGCTTATCAAAGACTTTAAGGCAGAAAGTATAATTAAATTATAATTAAAACTTCCCTTTAAGAAGTGAGGGTGAACATTCTTGAAACAAATGGAAAATTACATATTCAAATTTAAAATTGGAAACTTATGACTAAAACTAAATTAAAAAATTCATGAAATGACTTTAGTAACAGAGTGGGACTAATTAATAGAAGAGGCACTTAACTTGAAGACAGAGCAATGAGAATGATCCAGTCCAACGCAGCAGGAATTAAACTGAGGAAAAGTACACAGAGCTGCAGGAAGTTATGGGACAGTAACAGAGGGCTTAGCTTTCATGTTATGGAAATCACAAAAGGAGAGGCGGTGGAGTGGTACAGAAAACTGAAGAAATTATGGAAAGGAAGAAATAAATGTGTCGTTGTTTGCAGATGACATGATAATCTACTTAGAACTTCCCAAGGAACCATGAAAAAGACTCTAGGTAAAATAGTTTTGAATGAGAGGAATCACAGTGCTCATTTCAAGACTTATTTTATAGCTATTGTAATCAAGACTGTGTAGGATTGGTAGAGTGAGAGACACATTGATCACTGGAACTGAACAGGAAACCCAGAAAGACCCACATAAGTACCCCCAACTGCTTTTTGACTGAATGTGACCTCCCCAAATTCACTTGTTAAATCCTAACCCCAGTGTAATGCTACTAGGAAGTGGGGGACTTTGGGAGGTGATTAGGTGGTGGGGATGGAGCCCTCACAAATGGGATCAATGCCCTCATAAGAGGGACCCCAGAGAGCTCTGACTCTCCTTTCTGCCATGTGAGGACACAGAAGACGGCCGTCAACAAACCAGGAAGTGGGCTCTACCCAGAAATGTAATCTGCTGTGACTTTGATTTTGGATTTCCTAGCCTCCAGAACCATGAGAAATAAATGTATGTTGTTTAAGCCACCCTGTGCATGGTATTTTTGTTATAGAAGCTTAAACAGACTAAGATGTGCCAAAGCAATTCAGTGGAGGAAGGGTGGTCTTTTCAACAGTTGGCACTGGGAATAATTCAATATCCATGGGGGGGGGTGGGAAACAACCTAGGCCTAAGCTTCACGTTTTATATAAATGGATCATAGATTTAGTTGTAAAACTATAAAAACCGTTAGGAAAAAAAACATCAGAGAAAATTTTCAGAAGTACAGCTTGGCAAAAAATTCTTATACGTGACAAGTACAGCATGATCCATAAAAGAAAAGAAATGGGTAAATTAGACTTCATCGAGATTAGAAACTTTGATTCTGTCAAAGAGTTTGTGGAAAGAATAAGAAAAGAGACAAGCTACAGACAAAGACTCATATTGAAAGAATATAAGGATATCTCAACAACAATTACTAAATACCCAGTGGATCAAAGAAGAAAGCCCAAGAGAAATGAGAAGATACTTTGAGATGAATGAAACCAAAAATCACAACATATGGAAACTTATGGGATGCAGCTGAAGTAGTGTTTGGAGGGAAACCTATAGCTGTAAATGCCTGTATTAAGAAAGAAGGAAGATATCAAGTCAGTAAGCTCAACTATTAACTACTTTAAGAAACCAGAACAGGAAGAGCACAAATAAACTCAAGGCAAACAGGAGGAAGAAAACGATAAAAACTAGAGTAGAAACAAATGAATAGAGAGTAGGAAAACCAGAGTAAGTAAAACCAAAAAATGATTCTTTTAAAAGATTAGCCAGGGGCACCTGGGTGGGTCAGTCGTTAAGCGTCTGCCTTCGGCTCAGGTCATGATCCCAGGGTCCGTTGGCGGGAAGCCTGCTTCTCCCTCTCCCACTCCCCCTGCTTGTGTTCCCTCTCTCACTGTGTCTCTCTTTGTCAAATAAATAAATAAAATCTTAAAGAAAAAAAAGATCAACCAAGTTGGCAAGCCTTTAACCAGAATGACCAAGAAAATAAGATTCAAATTACTAGAATTATTCATGAAAGTGGGGACATTACCGCCAGTCTTCCAGAAGCAAAAATGATTGTGAGGAAATACTATGAACAGTAAATATGCCAATAAATTAGTTAGCCGAGATGTGATGGACAGATCCTGAAACATACAAAGAAAACTTACTAAAGAAGGAGTAGAGGGGCACCTCTTTCCCTCATCTCTCTAAAATAAATAGATAAAATCTTTTAAAAAACAGAAAAAAAAATTTTTTTAAGAGCAAGAGAGAAGGGGGTTAGGGGGGAAGGGCAGAGGGGGAGAGAGAATTAGAGCAGGCTCCATACCCAGTGCAGACCCTGATGCAGGACTCAGTCTCACAACCCTGTGATCATGACCTGAGCCCAAATCAAGACTCGGACACTTAACCGACTGAGCCACCTAGATGCCCTCAGAAGAAATAGAAAATCTGAATAGTAGGAAACAGGGAAGGAGGTTGAGTTAATTTTAAATTTGATTTCAAAATTTCCCACTTAAAAACAAACGGGTGTCTGTGTGGCTCAGTTGATTGTGTCCAACACTTGATCTCAACTGAAGTCTTGATCTCAGGGTCGTGAGTTCAAGACCCGTGTTGGGCTCCACATTGGGCATGGAGCCTACATAAAACAACAACAACAACAAAAACCTTTCCATTAATAAAAGCCTAATATCTGATGGCTTCACTAATGAATTCTATCAAATGTTTAAAGATTTATCATGAACTCTTCCAAAAAATTAGGAAGGAGCACTTCCAAGTCATCTTGTGAGGCTGACATTATCCTAATACCAAAGCTAGACAAAGACGACATAGAGAAGGAAAACTGCAGACCAGTATCCCTTATGGATATAAACATAGTAGCCCTCAGCAAACCAAGACTACTAACATTTAGAGGGATTATACCCAGTGATACAAAGTTGGTTCAACATGGATACAACAACTCAGCCTTTGTAATATACCTTATCAGTCAGATAAAAAATCCCCACAAGACTATCTCAAAAGACACACAAAAAACCCGTAATACCCTTTAATGTTTAAAAAACCCCAACTCCTCTAGGGGCTCCTGGGTGGCTCAGTCAGTTAAGCATTTGACTCTTGATTTTGGCTCAGGTCATGATCTAAGGGTTGTAAGATCAAGCCCCACATTGGGCTTCACAGAGGGTGGAACCTGCATAAGAGCCTCTCTCTCCCTCTGCTCCCACCCTAAAACAGATCGAAACAAAACAAAGACATTCACTGTTAATCTCAGGAAAGAAACTGAAGATTGCTGGAGTGGAGGGGGCTTCCGAGAGATGGGGTGGCAGGGTGATGGACATTGGAGAGAGTATGTGCTATGGTGAGTGCTGTGTATTGTGTAAGACTGATGAATCCCAGACCTGTACCCCTGAAACAAATACTACATTATATGTTAATTTAAAAAAACAAACCTCTTAAGCTAGGAATAGAAGGGATCTTCCTTAGCCTTGTAAAGGCATCTATGAAAAAGTTTGACATAATACCATATTTAATAATAAAAGACAGAATGTTCTCTTCCTAAGCTCAGGAGTAAGACGAGGATTCATTCTCACCACTGCAATTCAACATTGTACTAGAAGTTCTAGCTGAGACAGTTTTTTCTTTTTTTTTTAATTTATTATTGTAATAAAAACACATAAAATTGACCATCTTGACCATTTTAAGTATACAGTTTAGTAGTGTTGGTATTTCACATTGTTTTTTTAAGATTTTATTTATTTGTTTGACAGAGAGATCACAAATAGGCAGAGAAGCAGGCAGAGATAGAGGAAGAAGCAGGCTCCCAGCTGAGCAGGGAGCCCGATGCTGGCCTCGATCCCAGGACCCTGAGATCATGACCTGAGCCGAAGACAGAGGCTTTAAACCACTGAGCCACCCAGGCACCCGGTATTTCACACTGTTGTGAAATAAATCTCAGGAACTTTTTCATCTTACAAACTGTGAGATTCTGTAGCCTTTTTAAAAATGTTAATGCATTTGTTTTTATTATGTGTTATTTAATGACTTTAGCAACCTTATTTAGCCAAGATAGTTTTATAAGAAAAACAAATAAGAGACATCCAGATTAGAAAAGAAGAAATTAAACTAACTCTATTTGCAAATGACATGATCTGTGTATATAACATCCTAAGGCATACACAGACACATGGTAGAGAGACATGTGTTCAGTGTCACTAGTCACTAGGGAAATGTATTTTAAGACCCAATTAGTTATCAGGTACACACTTAGCACAGCCAAAATAAAAAACAGTGGAAATACCAAATGATTCTAAATGATGGCAGATGAGAAGAAACAGAATCTCATATGTTGCTGGTGGAAATATAAAATGGTACCAGCACTCTGGGAAATATTTTGGCAGTTTCTTAGAAAATTTCAACATGCCATACTACCTAGCAGTTTCACTTCTAGGCATTTATTCCACAGAAATGGCATAGTCAGTAAACCTTTGTGGTAAAAACAAGCATGATAGGTCCATTGTGGCTGAAGCTTGGGGGGAGATGGTGAGTATTTTCAACAAATAATCCTCAAAAGCTGTGGGACAGAGCCTGTAGTCTGCAGTCATCTTTTTTGCTGTTATCTCCACTTTGGGTCTTTGGCACATTTATTTTTCTTGGTTGATTCTTAATAAGTGTGAGTTGTTTGAAGAGAATTTAAAATGTTGAGTGTTTGATGAATATAGACACAAAAAGATAATTATTTAAAAATTATGTTAATGGGGGGTGCCTGGGTGGCTCAGTCAGTTAAGCATCTGCCTTCAGCTCAGGTCATGATCCCAGGGTCCTGGGATCCAGCCCTGCCATCAGGCTCCCTGCTTGGCAGGAAGCCGTCTTCTCCCTTTCCCACTCCCCTTGCTTGTATCCTCTCTGGCCCGCTCTCTTTCTCTTTGTCAAGTAAATAGATAAATAGATAAATTAAATAGATAAATTCTTTTAAAAAATAAAAAAATAAAAATTATGGTAATATATTGTATATATGTGGATTTTTCTGAAATTTTCACATGTATTTTCTCATTCGGTGCCTGTTCAGAACTGTGGGCGACTCAAGCAAGCTGATGAGAGGGTGGGATGAGCCTGCCCAGTCTGTCCTCAGGGACGGACCCATTCTACTCCTAGGTCCCTTTATTTTCTGAGCCAGAGTGTCTGACTTGATCCAGGCTTGTCCTCTATAGAATTCCTCAGGGCTGTTCTGACTGGTTCTAGGAGTGTTTTTCTTTATGAGGACAGCTCTATAATTTAGGTGTCTAGTAACAAACTCCTTTGTTTTTGCTCATAGTGGGGTCTCCCGCAAAGGCGGGCAGCGGGATTGTTTACGTTTTCATGTAACGTACACTTTGGCCTCCCGGGCCTCCATCCTTTTCACATGTTGTGTCTCTTTAAATTTAGGAAGCAGAGCTGTAGATTTTGATCTGAAGAAACTTATAAGTATGGGGCAATATAGGAAAAACAGGTTTTTGGATTAGGTTGTGTAAATTTTGCTTTGGAGTAGCTTTGCATGGAAATGTATACAGTGGAGTAGAGATGAATAATGTCTCCTTTTGGTAGGTTCAGGTAGATTGGCTGTGTAATGAACTAGAATTTGCATTTTTTTTTTTTGCTTTGTTTTCTGGGTGCTATGAAAATTAACAATTAGGGGTGCCTGGGTGGCTCAGTGGGTTAAAGCCTCTGCCTTCGGTTCAGGTCATGATCTTGGGGTCCTGGGATTGAGGCCCGCATCAGGCTCTCTGCTCGGCAGGGAGCCTGCTTCCTCCTCTCTCTCTCTGCCTGCCTCTCTGCCTACTTGTAATCTCTCTGTCAAATAAATAAATAAAATCTTTAAAAAAAAATTAACAATTAGTGTAACCGATAATATTCAGATCAGTGGGAGCTGAAATTAACTAAGATCATGTCAGAAAGAGTTGTGTTTGCTGCACACGAGAAGTGAATTAGATTTTTTTCTTCGGCATGTACTTGTATTTATAAAAGGGGGACTGCACAGGTGGGGCCCCTACCCCTCCTGTATTACCAATGGGTGTACAGAGGAAGTGGAGAAGGAGATTGGGATTACAAAATCAGAATTTTTTGGAGGGCTTGGTTTTGCGACAAGGGAAGAGATATGAGACTTGTCAGAGGCCTGAGGTTGGGAGAGGTACAGTTTGTTTCTGGCCTTCCGTCTTCAGGGATCCTTGTGATAGTGTCTCTCTTCCACAGGTGTATATCTCATCAGTGTTTGTTTCCCCACCCCCACCCTGGGGGGGGCAGGATGGAGGGGCAGGGGGCAGGAGCAGAAACATGCTTCCCAGGGTCCTTGTGTCTGCTGGGTGGTGAGCACTAGTGTGGGTCGCCCCCTGTGGGTGCTCTGCTAGAGACCTCTCTGACATGCTGGGCTCCAGGTAAGCCTTGTGAATGGCTGAGCTACCGGAAACACCTCTGCTGCTGGGGCCAGCAGCTGCCACCTTCAGGCTCCTCTGTCCCGAGCCTGTTAAGTTGACCCCCAGAGGGTTCTATTTCCTTAGAAGGTTGCTGGACTGGAAAATTTCATATGCACTTAAAGCTTGTGTTTCCTGGAATTTGGAAGGAGTGTTAGCCATTCATCTTCTTGTGAATTGGCTGTGGTGTGACTCCTTTACTTCTCCTTTCTGGTCTTGACTTTGCTGAAGAGTCACCTCTTTGGCCTAGGTTTCCATCTGTGAGCCTGATCAAGCCAGGACACAAGTCTGGGCACGTTCCCTGTAACACAGACTGAAGAAAACAACATGGAGCAGGAGAAATGGGTTTATATGTGGGTAACAGAGGAGAGCTCGTAATGAAGGGAATTCTGGATCTCTGAGCCTTCTGCTGGAGTTTTCTATTCTGATTTTATTGGTTTAAGGTTTTCTACTTGGAAGCAACAGAAGTTAATTTTGGCTTACACAGGCAGAAAGAGGATTTATCGGAAAGGTATAGGATGGCTCACAGACTGGAAAGAAAAGCTGCTGAGCCTTGTCTTCAGAAAGGCCTGGCGTCAGAGGAGCCATGATCTTGGGAGCAGGAACCTCTTGGGTTTGAATAAGCACCAGCACATCCAGTTCCTGCTTCTTTTTGCTCAGAAGTCAAAGTCCAGGGACAGAGGCCCAACCAACTGGCCTGGTGTGGGTCAGGGAGGGGCATCTTGACTGACAGCCTGTCCAGGCCCAATCCTGTGGAGAGAGGTGGTTCCTCTGTGCCACAAAGGAGACAAATGCTGGGCAGGCCGCAACAGGATTGCGTCCCAGGAACAACTGCCTCACCAGGAGCAGTAGCCTCCCCTAATGCTGCTGCCACCGTGAAATTTGTTTTTTGTCAGAGGCCTGGGCTTTTTGGTGTTTTTATGTTAAAGGCTAACTTCACTGACCATTCTTTACCAGTGAAACACTCTGTGCAAGAATGTGTTTTCTGAGGGTTCGGCCCTGTGTAGTTTTTCTGGAAATCCCAAGGATTTCTGTCAATCTGAGCTGTGCCCAGGGAAAGGTGGGGAGGATGTCCAGAATGCCACTTTGTCAGAGAGCAGCTGAAGGTGATGTCTGTTACCCAGGTGTGCTTTCCTGTGCTACTCGCGGGAATAGTGCCCTTTCTAGGGAGTGGTCTTTTAGAAATGCCTGTGTGGAAGAGGGTTGAGAGTTCATCATCAGAGCTAGAGGGGCAGTTTTTGGCCCCTTTGGTTAGACTGACTGAGAAACTGCCCACAGTTACTAAGAGCTGACCAGAGTGGGGGGAGGTGTGTGTTGGGACTGACGTCTCCAGACCTTGCATGTAGGCGTCCTGAAACACATCTCCAGGCCACGCATCACAGCTACGTCCCCCAGCAGCCCCAGGGTGCACAACCAGGACTTGTTGACTTTTCTCCCTTCTTGCCAGGTACCTGCCGATGGTGTCCATTGTCAGTGCTGTCCAGCGCGCACCAGGCTGATCCATGGTCACTTTCCGGGATGGCAGCAAGGTGACTTCAGCTGAGGATGACCCTGACTGAAAGGCTGCGTGAGAAGATATCTCAGGCCTTCTACAATCATGGGCTGCTCTGCGCATCCTACCCCATCCCTATCATCCTCTTCACGGGGCTCTGCATCTTAGCCTGCTGGTATGTTTCTGAGTTGCGCTGGATATGGTGGGCCATATCCAACTGGGCCATCCCAACTGGGTTGGGACAGTAGGTTTCTTAATCCTGATCGCTCTGTAGCCCTTAGACTGTGGGTACTTTTTACACAGTGGAACCGGAGGCTCCTCGGAGCTGGTGGGTGGAGAGTTCAAGTGCTGAGGTATTTAGCCTCTAGGCTGGCTCCGACTTAGGCATTCACCAGATTTGTTCACGTCATTGGTAATCTATTTCAAAATAATGTTTAGATGCTTCTAAGAAACCAGAAGATAATTGAAAGGCATGATCTTTCAATATTCCTTCTCAACAGTGACACTTTCATTTTGGTACCTGGTTAAGAGCAGGAGCATTCGAATGTTGTAAAACAAAGTCCATTTGAACAGTTCCTTGGACAGACACCCTTGTGCAGGCTCACCCAGAGACTTGGTTCTCTGCTCTCCAGTCATTTTCTGGTGTTCACAAGGAGCCTCTTTCTGACCTGGTGCTGACTCTCAGGGCCCGCTGTGCTCCCCGACGACTGTCAGGCCTGCCACAGCTGCTCTCGGCTCACGTGTCTTTCTGTTGCAGGGCCTCACAGAAGCCGAAGGTTACTGCTGATGATGACATGTGAAAGGACAGGTTTGGTATAAAAGGGTATCTGATGGCCTTTTTTTTGGCCCTAAAACACTGACAGCCATGAAAAGAGCCCAGCGTGTTGTGCTTGCCTCTGGAAAGATTTCCACATCCCTCGTACATCTGACGTTTGTTAGATGTATTCAGTCTGTGCTGAAAGGAGGGCGGTTCGGGACTGAGCTCACTGTCAAGTTGTTAATGATTCCAAGTTCTTCTCTAATTAGGACTAAGGAAGATGAGTATCTTTCATTGAGAATTTCCTGCTGGGTGGTTCAGGCATATAATTAATCTCATCAATCCTCATAATAACCTTGGGAAGCAGTCCAATTATATTTCCATTTAAGCAAAGGACGATGGAGGATTGGAGCCTCACAGTTAATAAGCAGGGACACTGGGCTTTAAGTCTAGGCCCAGGGATTCTGGTGCCTGCCCCCGTGGCACTCTGTTACGCTAACTCTCCTCACTCTGGCTCAGTGGTTTTTTTTTTTTTTTTTAAAGATTTTATATATTTATTTGACAGAGACATAGTGAGAGAGGGAACACAAGCAGGGGTGTGGGAGAGGGAGAAGCAGGCTTCCCGCCAAGCAGGGAGCCCGATGTGGGGCTCGATCCCAGGACCCTGGGATCATGACCTAAGCCGAAGGCAGGTGCTCAACAACTGAGCCACCCAGGTGCCCCGTGGCTCAGTGTTTTTGTACTGATGCTTAAATTTTGTTATATTGTGTTGTAAAAGTTAAGATACAGCTACACTCTGTAGGACATATATTAGTAGAACCTCATGTTTGTATGTGTGTTTTCTTTTTTCCCTCTAAGTTAATTATCTTTTTAAAAATATCTCAAGATGATACTTTTTAAAAGTCATCTCTGTCCTTCAAAATCATACTTTTCTAGGCCTGGCCTATGTGGTTCTCAAGCCTGAGCTAGCAGCAGAATCATCTGGAGGCATGCACAACAGGGATTGCTGGATCTTGCCGCAGAGCTTCTCATTCATTAGGTCTGGGCTGGATCCAAGAATTTGTATCTCTGACAAGTTCCCATGCCTGGGACCACGTGCTGAGAACCACTAGACTGTCTTTCTTGAAAAATCTATCTGCACCTCTGCCACGTCTCCACTAAAAATGTTTTCTCTTTTTTTCTGATTTCTGGAACAGCTCATGGGGACGCTTGTAGTCATTACCCCTGGTATGGCCTTCTGTTGAGGGCGGTGGGACGGAGCTTCCCCTGCACTGAATCCTCAGGCCCTCGGTGGCCTCTGCACGTGGGAAGGTAGTAAGAAATACTTGGTGGATGAGTATACTGAATTCAACTGGATGCTGTGTGGTCAGTTTGAGTTGAACAGGGGTAGTTGTGATTCCCCTTCCATAAAGATAACCCTAGCTACAGGAAAAGGAAAGGATATTTCCTGTTTGCCATTCATCTTTGGGGATTGGGTGTCACCAACTGAGACCAGGCAGCGTCCTGGACCAAGAATGTAGGATACATGGAGCAGCAGCTTGGTGCAGTCGGGCCTTACCTGTGAATGAGTAATTTGCTATTACCCAAGTGTTTCAGAACAACAGTCCTTGGATTTATAATGTGAGAGCCTCCGGTATGAAAACCTTAGGAGATGGCTACGGTCTCAAGTTTGGAGGACCCCTTCTTGACTCTGGGTGAATTAGAATGGGCTGGAAGGTTGGGGAAGAGGCAGATGTGATGATAGCAGTATTTAAGAACCAACACAGCCCAGATGCAGCCAAGCCTGCCTTATATCCCACAGGAGCTCCTGGCTGCACATCAGTCCTGAGAAAGGGGTGGGGCAAGGCTGGGGGTAGGACTGGGCTGATGGGAAGGCAAGGAAGACTGATCTTCATTGACTCCTGTCTTATAGGCCCTTTGGTGCTTTCCCTTTCACACGTCCTGTTCCATTTGGTGCCTGACATCCTTCGAGGGGGTGGTTATGGCTTAGGTTTTTTTCAAGATGGTGAGACTAGTGTGGAGGGCTATGTGGTGTTACAGCTGGCAGGTGCTTGTGGAAAGCCCTATTCTTTCTCCACTTCATCAAGGTTATAGGAACTTGTTGAAGAACACTGTTTGGTGCTGATAGCTTTCATTGCAAGGAGTTTGCTCCCTGAACAGGAAGCCTGAGAGACCTGGTCTCAGCTGCCGTGGGCCAGGAGCAGGGTCTGTAGGCAGGACCTGCCCAGACAAGAGCAGAGAGGCTTTTTGAGTCATTAGCCCTGTGTAACGGAAGTTGAGGAGAGAGCTCAAAGTTGGGTTTTATAGCACTGCAGTAAAGATGGCCATAACACGTGCCCAGCACTGTGCCAGGCCAGTGATGCACCCATCATCCCTCTCCTCAGAAGCACAGTTCTGGGCCCGAGACAGAGAGTCTCAGTGCCATTGGATGTCATGCTCAGCAGATGTGACCTGGCCTTGGTGCAAAGGGAGACGATGTCAGGGAGGCTTCTCGGGGGGAGAACCTCTGAGCCAAACCCTGCGGGAAGAATGATTGGCATCTTCCTCGCCTCCTTTCCTATTCATGGCTGCGGCCATCAGTCAGCTCACTCAGCAGCTGGGCAGGGAGGGTGGTCCCCCCTCTGAGAACCTGCTGCCTCCTGTGGTCCCACCTTCTAATGGCGCTACAGGTTCCTCGTGTCTTTGCAGTCACGGGGTTTTTCTTTGAGGAGGAAAACCAGCCTTAGGTACTGTCCCATTCTTAGTGCCCTCTACTTTCCCAAACTGGCAGCTTGGTCATGTCATCTCAAAGGAGCCTTTTAACAGCTTTTCTTAAAATCTGATTGGCTTAGGAAACATTTTCCAAGGCTAGATAAAGTCTGTCAGCCTCCTAAAATGATAAAGTTTTTTTTCAGAGGATCCACAGATTCTGGGCCTTTTTGTTCAAGAGACCAGATATTGTGGCCCTAGGGCACAAGCCTCCCTGTCCTCTTCTAGCCTGGGACCTGGGAAACTTCTTTGTCCGGGGCAGGGTCCCCCTTTCTGTTCAGAGTCTCAGGTTACCTGCAGAAAAGAAAGTGTGGGTCATAGCTTTTAGTAGTTTTGTTAGATACCTGTGTTCTATTTAGTGGCTTATCTTTTATTGTCCCTGGAATGAGGCATTTGTGCAGCTTGAACACAAAGGACTCCTGCACTTGAGACCCTTGTTCAGATTTGCGGGCACATGAGCTCTAGACCCTGTTCGTCAGCATCGGAGCACCCTAGGAGCAGTGAATGTTCTTTCCTCTGGGAAAATCTGACGAAACCTGCAGCACGTAGGCACTGTGGCAAGAGGTGTCTTCACATTTCCTAGAAGTTAGGCCACCCGAGGTGTGGCCCAGCAGCAGCCCGGCAAGGCAGAGGGGGCTGTTGCTTCCAGACGGGGATGTGGCAGGTGCACTGTGGGATGAAGAAAGAGTGCTTGGGTGCCAGGCTACCTACTGGCCTTCCTGGCTGCAGGTCAGAGGTTAGCAGGAGGGTCATTGGGTCCCTCTTTGATTCTACAGCCTGCTGCTTATAGCTCGAGAAGGTGATTTTAACTTGGAGAGCAAGTCACCTCATGGTGAGGCCATTCTCAACCCCATGAGGGACGGTCATTGCATGCAGCCTGTGTGGGTATTCCAGAGCAGGCTTGGCCCCTTTCCTCTTCCTTTTTCTCTGGAGGGACACAGTACCTCGGGCCTGAGGCTGCACGTCTCAGTTGTGGTGGCCTCTGCTTGGCAGCCTCTCCCCTGCTCTGCCCATGTTTTGAGTTTCCCCAGATCACCATGGCCTCTTGGCAGGGTGTGCACACAGGGGCTTGTTAAAGGCTCCTTTTTTCTCTGCCTGTGTGGCCACTCTAGACACATTTATATTCTCTTTGTGGACAAGAAAGAAATCTAAGTAAATGAAGGCCTGTCTGTGACTGTGTGTGGAGAGCCAGGGTGGAGCTAAGCACGAGTCCCAAAGCCCCAATGAGCTCTGCCCTGAAGCTGACACCTGAGAGCCCAAGGGACCAGCTCCTGCAGCTGCTGCAAGACGCTGGCCTGTCTAGCATAAGCCCAGGCCTCCCCCAGCAAGAGCTACTCCTGGCCTCACGAACAAGCTCCGGAAAGGCTCTGGAATGCCTGCGGGAGATCAAAGACTCCTTCACCACCCGAAAGTTCCTCAGACACAAGAGAGAGCCAGAGAGCTCAGAAATACTGCCTTCTAGTCTTTCGCAACCCCACCCCTCGGCCTACACTGTGGTTCTTCCCTGAGAAGGGAAGAGAGGAAACCTCTCTCACCTTGATGTCTCCAGATAGGCACCTTGGGTGACATCTCTGAGCGTCATTTCTGTCGTTCCTGTTTCCATCTGTCTTCAGCATGTCCTGAGCCCCAATCCCAGATGACTGGGAGTGAGAAGGGGATGATACGAGCCAGTAGCGTCCCCGTAACTGTGGGACCAGAGCAATGGGACAGTGCAGGGCTTGCTTGCTCAAGGAGCAGGGGAAAGGACCATTCAAGGTCCTAAATATACTTGCATGGGAGTGGGTGAGAGGTCCCCACCCAAAGGCCCACCAGATGAGCTATGGTGCTGCCAGTCTGGGCTACGGGATGGCCGTTGCCTCACGCTGCCCTAGGACACAATAGGGTGTGTGCATATCTGACCCCGACCCCTCCCCTTGTTTTTACATTCAGGCCCCTGCCGGGGGACAGCAGCCAGCAAGATACATGGATAAGGGAGGGCAAGGCCAGGTCCTGGGATGTGAGGGGGTCGGAGGGCCTGGTGGCCAAGGTGTCCCAGGGAGGAGGGACCACAGGTGAACCTGTGCTCCATACCCTCAGCACACACTCTTTTGTGGTGGACTTCAGAACACAAGTTTAAAAATAAATTTATTAAGAATTTCCATGCTGCAGGACACCTGGGTGGCTCAGTGGGTTAAGCGTCTGCCTTTGGCACAGGTCATGTTGCCAGGGTCCTGGGATCAACTCCCGCATCAAGCTCCCTGCTCAGCGGGGGTCTGCTTTTCCCTCTCCCTCCTCCTGCTTGTATTCTCTCTCTCTCAAATAAATAAATAAAATCTTAAAAAAAAAAAAAAGTTAAAAAAATAAAAAAAGAATTTCCATACTGCTATTGCAGAGCCTTAAAGCCCAAGCACTCAGACCTTCTGAGCATGGGGTCCTGTGCGGCAGTATGGGTTGTACACCCATGAAGTCAGCCTTGCATGGGCCATCTGGAAGATACCTCATCCTGAACATTTCCTGGATGTTTTCCTTTTGGCTAGTGTTGGGGATGCAGAAATGGCATGTCCCCTCCCTACGTTTCCTGTATTAATCATGCAGATGAGTAGGAGTCTCTCGGATCGGTGATTGCAGGCTGCCACAGAGTATAGAGGAGAGGGGCCTACCTGCTTGGGGACAGAGGACTGGGGAGGCAGTGTGGCCTTGAAGGAAAGCAGGAATTTGGCTGGCATTTGCGGGGCTGGGGGAGATTTTGGTTTGGGCTCTCCTAAGATGAGGAGTTGAGTACACGTAGCTTGTGTGTGAGGTGAAGTAAGCACTGGCAGCAAGGTGGAACAGTGAGCTAGGAAGGAAGGAGCAACATGCAGCAAGTTACCCCCATAGGCAGCTGTGTCATCTCACTGGGGAATGCTGAGAAATGGTGTAGGATGGCCACTTCAGAGCTCCCACTTGGGTTTGGGGGGTTGGACAGTTTGTGCCAGGGGTCAGCAGACTCTTGCCCTAGAGGGCCATAGAGTAAGGCCACATATGGTCTTGGTCACATTTTTTTGTTTGTTTGTTTTTGCTTTATTTTTTAAAGATTTTATTTGAAACAGAGAGTGAACATGACGGGAGCTTGGGGAAGGGTCAGAGGGAGAGGGAGAAGCAGACTCCCCACTGAGCAGGGAGTCCAACGACTTGGGCTTATTAATCCCAGGACCCCGAGCTGAAGGCAGATGCTTAACTGACTGAGCCACCCAGGCACCCCTGTTTGTTTGTTTAAAATAACCTCTTAAGTGTGTAAAAACCATTCTTAGCTCATGGGCCACACAAAAATGGGCCATGGGCTGTAGTTTGTGAGCCCCCGATCTGTACAACACCATCAGCCACTGGTTGAGGGCTGCCTCTAGCTAGCCTCAGTTGCCACCACTTAGGCAGAGAGGCCTCCAAAGCAATGGAACAGTCTCGGACAGAGATGCAAGTGCTAGCAGCTGGAAATTGGAAATTGAGCCAGCATGCCCAGAAATAAGAACAGAGAGGATAAGGGGAGGGCACCAGTAGCCTGTGCGGGATGTGTTGGGTGGTCACGTGTCGGGAACAGGCGGTGCAGGTGTTATGAGTTATGGGTGGGGGAGATTTGGGATTTCAGGTCCATGTCTGACTAAGAGATAAGTGATTTCAGGGTAAAAATCTAGCTAGAAGTCTAGCTAGGCTAGTGCATTGCTCCAGGTGAGAGTTGATGGTTGCTTAGTCCAAGTGGAAGGCCTGGAGGTGGTGAGATGTGGCCATTCTGGATATATTTTGAAGGTGGAGCCCTCAGGATTGTCTAAGGACCAGATGTGAAGTACGAGAAAAAGAGGAGTTAAGATCAAAGTGCTTGGCCTGAGCAACTGGATGGGTGGAGCTGAGACAGGAAAGGCAGGGGAGGTTTTGGAGACGTGGTTCATTTCCTTTGCCCCTGTAAGATCAGGGTAAGCCAAGATATAATCTGGTCTTAGAAATGAGTTTTGCGGAAGTGACATGGGGTGGTGGTAGAAATCCCCAGACAGTTTCTTTAAATGTCTCTAGTCTGTTTTCTAACCTTGGAAAAGTGTTTTTACTTTGAAAATTGCCTGACACTTTTCTTCCAAGCTTTCCTTTTGGCTAGAATTTGGTAGCCATGGATGGTGATTATTCCCTGGCATTTTGCAGTTTTGTAGAATTTGGTGTTTTTCTTTGCGTACATTAAAAGGAATATATATGGTTGTTTAAATTTTTTTAGCAAAACAAATGCAGTACAAGGTATTCGAGTGTGATGTTAAGAGCACAGACTCTGGTGCCACACTGACATACTGGGTTTGTTGCTTTCTAGTGGGGATATAGCTTCTGCATGTCTTATTGGGTTGTGGTGAGGCTTAAATGAGCAAAGAGGTGGAAGGCATGGGGATTGGTGTCTGGTACATAGGTATTCAGTGAGAGAAGCCATCACTAGTACAGGGACAGAAACCAGTCCACTGTCAGTGATAAGAACCATGTTGGGGTGAGTATGGGGCACTTTGGTAGCTCAGAGGAGGAGCTACCGAAGGGAAACCCAGACTCTGGGGAAAGGGAAAAGACTTCCTGAGGCAAGTGGTACCACAACTGAGACCTCAAAGATGAGTTATCTAGAAGAATGGGCAAGCATGTTCCAGCAGGGATGGAGCCTCAGAAGTAAGAGAGCAATTGTGTGGCTCCAGGGCAAGGGTGCAGAATGATTGGGAGCCTCTTGAAGAATTTCAAGGTCTGTGGACTTTTTCCCAAGAGTCTTTAGCCTAACAAAGTTGGAGGCTCTGGAGGGTACTGCCCTTCTTTCTCTTCCTGCTACAGTGTTTAGACTCCTGGAAGTCACAGATGTTTTTAGTAATTTACAGTCTGAGAAACAGGCTGCCTCTAGTCCAGTCAGTTTGAGCAGCTGTGGTGTGGGAAGTGAATGTAGATGTGGAGTGTACTGTCTGCTTTCATCCTGTACTGAAGCTAAAGCTCCATCAGTCTTAGCTCTAGGCTGCCAGACTCCTCTCCACTCTCAGAGTCCAGGGCTCAGCCCATGTGCCGTGTAGAGCTTTCCAGAGCAGAACCTTAGCTAAGTCTGGAGATAGCCCTTGACACCTACCTCCAAACAGTTGAACCTTGGCTTTTGAAAGCAGCAAGAGAGGAGCAACCGGTCATATTCAAGGGAGTGTCAGTATGACTGACAGCTGGTTTCTCCTCAGAAACCATGGAGGCCAGAAGGCAGTGGGATAACATTTAAAGTTTTGAATGAAGAAAACTCAGCTAAGAATCGTATATTCTACCATACGATTATTCAGTAATGAAGGCAAAATTGAGATCTATCCAGATAAACAAAAACTAGGGATTTGTTACCAGTGGGCCTGCCATACAAGAAACACTAAATAAAGTCCTTTGGGCTGAAATGAAGGGTTAGTAGACAATAATTTGAAACTGTAATTAAAAATAACACTAGTAAAGGTAACCAGACTGTAACTTTTGGTTTGATTTATAACCTCTTTCTTTGTCTTTTGGGCTTTAAAAGGCAAGTGCATTGAACAATAATTTTTAAATCTATGGTGATGGGCCTGCAATATATAGATTGTAATCTTTGGCGATAACAATATAAAAGGGGAGAGACAGACATCTGTAGAAACAGTGTTTAGGTACTATTGAAACTAAGCTCCTCAGGCTGGATGATTTCAGTTGTCTTATTTTCCAGGTCGCTGACCCTTTCTCCTGCTTGCTCACATCTGTAGAACCTCTCCATAACAGCAGTATTCAGTCTAGGTTGTTGTGAATTGTTAATAATTGTAACACCACGGTAACCAAGTGATAACTTGAAAAATGCAGAAAAGGAAAGAAGAAGGGAGTCAAAGTAGTACACTACCAAAAATCAGCCAAATACAAAAAAAAAAAAAAAAGGCAGCAATTGAAGGAATTGAGGAACAAAAGTCATATAAGACATGCAAAAGCAAATAAGTGGCACAAGTAAATCCTTCCTTGTTAGTAATCACATAAAATGTGAGTGGATTAAACTCTTCTATTAAAAGAGATATTGGCAGATTAGATTTAAAAACAATCTGTCTATATGCTGTCTACAAGACGCTTCAGATACACACTACACATCAGATATAAGAACACAGAGAGGCTGAAAATAAGAGGATGGAAAAACATATTCCATGCCAAATAGTAACAGAAAGGGACCTAGAGTGGCTGTATGATTATCAGATACCATTTAAAAGGTTATGAGACAACGAAGGACATTATATATTGATAAATGCCTTAATACAGCAGGAGTGTACAATTATAAACACACACACATACCCCTAATAACAGAGCCCCAAAGTATATGAATCAAAAACAGAATTGAAATGCAAAATTGAGAAATCCACAGTTACAGTTGTTAACTTGCAGGATGGGATACAAGAACCAGACAAGATGATAAGGAAATGGGGGACTTGAGCAGCAGTGTCTGCCAGCCAGAGAACACCCAGCGACGGCAGGACTGATGTTCTTCTCAAGTGCCCGTGGAACATTGTCCCTGATAGACCATATGTTAGGCTACGTTAAGCAAGTCTTAATAAGTGGGTGTCTTTTCCAATCACAGTGGAATGAAACTAAAAATACCAGAAGGAAAACTGGAAAATCCACAAGTAAGTGGAAGTTAAGCAGTACATCCTAAAACAGCCAATGAGTCATGTAATCAGAAGGGAAATTAGGAAATACCTTGAGATGAGAACGAGAACACCACCATACACCAGGTCTGTTGGGGTGCTGCGAAAGTTGTACTAGGAGGGAAAGTTGTACTCGGAGTAGCTGTGAAGAGGACTCCGTACTCATAGCTAGAATACATGAAGAGCTATAAATCAATGAGAAAAAGAGAATCGAAAGAGTTGAAGAAGGGCTTCACAAAAGAGGATGTGTCTAAATGGCCAAGAAGCATGCAAAAGAATTTTCAACATTTTTGCACATTGAAACCACAGGGAGACCCCACTGCCTCCTCCTGGACATGGTTACAGTTAATTGGCCTGACAACATAGAGATGACAGGGCTCTGGAGCAGTTGGAACTCCTGTCACACTACTGGTGGGAACATGACATTTGTACAGCGACTTTGGAAAATTGGTATTCTCTACAAAGCTGAACATGTACACTCTAACACCCAGAAATTGTCTTCTAGGAACACACCCAATAGAAATGAGTGCTTACGGCCACCAAAAGCCATATATAAAAATGACCGTAATAGCTTTATTCTTAATAACCGAAACTGGAAACCAGCCACAGGTTCCTTGACAGTGGAATGGAAAAATGCATTGCGGTATAATTTAGGGGAATGGCACATATCTGTGGGAGAGGGTGATCTGCTGCATGCACTGGTGTGGATGGATCTAGCAGATGAAATTTAAGTGAAAGCAGCCAGTCATAAGAGAGTATACACGTGGCATGGGTGATTTCATTTATAAGCCATTAAAAAGGCAAAACTAATTTATGGTGATAGAAGTTCTTATTTATTTGTTTATTTTTAAAGTAGGCTCTACGCCCATTGTGGAGCCCAGTGCAGGGCTTGAACTCACGACCCTGAGATCAAGACCTGAGCTGAGACCAAGAGACGCTTGACTGAGCCACCCAGGCACCCCCCGATAGTAATTTGGAGGATGCTTTTCACTGGGCAAGGGCACGAGGTGCCTTCTGAGGTTCTGGAAATGTCCTATAGCTTGATATACACAGGTGTTATGTGTATGTAAAAATTCATTGAACTACATAGTTAAGATTTGTGCATCGTATTCTATAAAAGTTAATTCTCAATTAAAAACAAGTTTTCTTAAAAAGATGTGAAACAAAATGCGCATCGGTTTGGCAGGTTTCTGATACAAGGCCAAGGTTTTCCCATGTGAATGGTGGGTCTGAGTGTAAACCACACCCTCAGTGTGTTCTACACAGTTTTCATGGTCTCTTTAAAGTGGAGCAATTGCCCAGCAATATGCCTCATGATCCTTCAGGGTTTTTATAGATTCCCCCCCCCCCAGTTTTTTATTGTTGTCTTGCTTACATCTAATTTGACAAGTTTTTTTTTTAGCATCTTTATTACATCTCTAAAAATGTTCAACCAATCTGTTTTATGAATTAGACGTCCTTGTAAGCTTTATGTGACTAAAAATGAGCTTGAAAATTTCTGTTCTTGGTGGCTTCTGTGAGTGGCTTTCTAGCTCTGAAGTTTTATGATTCCAGTATTTTGCACACGTACACTGCACCTGTCGTGGCTCCTGTGTCACTTGTCCCAGCACAGACTGTCGTCCTGCTGTGTCCTAACCCTTCTTTCCTTCTTGTTCGTCCCAGCTGCCCACTGCTGAAACTGCCCCTGCCAGGGACGGGACCGGTGGAGTTCACCACTCCCGTGAAGGACTACTCGCCCCCGCCTGTGGCCCCTGACCACAAACCAGGGGAGCCCAGTGAGCGGCCAGAGTGGGTAGGTGCTCAGCGTATGGCCGGGGAGAGCCCTGCGAGTTGGGTGGAGATCGGCCAAGGCAGGAGTTCTGGGAGTGCGTGAGGGTGGCCATCTTCTGATTGGTGAATACGTGTACTTGACCAGCTTTACAGAGGCACAACTTCTTAGTCACATAGTTAACAAATAGCCTTGTTTGAAAGGAAACCCCAAATGACACAAAAGTGAGACTGTCCTACAACACTGGGGTGGGGTCTGTGGTTGTGGTCGCTGTGGCCGGGTGGGCCCGGGTTCCTAGCTGGGCTGCTCACACAGCCTGCCCGGGGCCAGCAGCCTGAGATGGCTCTAGCAGCCAGGCCATCTCCTCCTTGCCCCAAGCAGTCATGAGAACCATGGAGCATCCCTAGAGAATGTTCTGTCATCACAGTCTTGACACCGTCTAATGTATGCAGTGTGCGCCTCATTTCTTCAGATCGGTTAGGTCTGATTTTCTCCTCAAAATGCAGTTAGGCAGAGTTGAGTTTTTGTGTTTCGGGCTTTTTTTAAATCCCTTTTACATTTAAAGAAATGGGGCCCAGAGTGATAAAGGGCCTCTGTTATTTAGTGTACGTGGGGTCAGCACTGCATCAGAACCTCATGACTCCTGACCCCAGGTCCCTGCTGCTTCTGGACCATACTGTCCTCGGTTGACTGAGCTGAGCACTGATGTTCACGAGGAAGTAACAGTCGCTGCGGTCGCGGGTCTCAGGCGGGGGAACTCACTCACTGTGACGCTGGACTCGTTGCTCGGAAATCTTACAAGCTCCATGAGCCCATCCCTAAAGCTTTTACCTGCCAGGAAGTGGATAAAGTGGCCTTCCTTCACACATTGTGCTTTGGTCCCATGGGTTTGTGCTGGGCTGAGTGTGGTGTTGAGGGCAGAGCACAGAGAGGAGAGCTCTTCCTCTCCCTCCTCCTCTCTCAGAGTGACCGGACGATCCTTTCTGTTTCTGTTTCCTTCATGGGTAGTGTAGCTGTCAGGTACCTTGCTATAAACTTCGCTCTGTTGGTGCTAAATAGAGATCTAGCTGGTCAGCTGGGTGTGTGTTAAGCTGTACGTGAATCTGTCTTACTAGGACTCTGTCCATGAAGGTCAGAGGGAGCATGTCTGATCCTGGCAGAAACCAGCTCTGTGACTTCATGTCCCAGCTTGACCGTTGGCTCAGCATGGGACCTTCTTGGTTCAGATCTTTCACCTTCGTTAACCTCTTGATGCAGTGCTGCTACAGAGTGGAACTGAGGGCTCCTGGTCACAGCAGGGTGGTCTGTGCTTGTGGGTGTTTCATGACTCCAGGAGTTCGGTGGGCCTGACAGTACAGGGGGACGTTTAATAATACAGCTACTGGGGGAGGGGGTGATGTGTTGGTGAGCTCTTTAAACTTCCATAGTGCCCTTCTTTGGTCCGGGATGATGATAGTAAGCTGCTGTACAAATAACTTCAGGGCTCAACAATCAGAGAGGATTGTCTGTTTTCTCTCTTCGTCATTGGAGGCCCCCCCGCACTGCCCCCTGCCTTGAAGGCTTCAGTGCAGTGACCTGGTGGCTGTGCAGGTCAGTGGTCAGTCACCTTACTTCTGTGGACAATCCATGCCAAAAATTCAGCCCAGCAAAGCAGGAGTGGTAGAGACTGCTTTAGTTACAAGGAACAGAAAACTGAACCCAAACCAGAGTAAGCAGAAAGGGAATTTTCGGAGTCCTGGAATTCAAGGATACTATGGCTTGGGCCTCAGAAGGAGCCCACCTCTCTGCTCTGCCAGCTTCACTCTTGATCTGCCTGACAGTAGCTCCAGCAGCGTCAGCCGTGTTGGTGCAGGATGGTCGGGTGCCAGGCTGACTCTAAGTGAGGTTACCTGTCACTCCCCATTCCAAATCCTGTGGTGAAGGCAGGTATTTTGTTGACTGGGTTCATCAGTTGTCTCCATCATGAGGCTGAGAATGAGTGAGGACCATTTCCAAAGGAAAATCAGGAGGCCCAGGCACTGGGCAGCACAGCACAAGCACCTGCCGCCCACCCAGGACCCAGAACATCCTTCCTTCCTCCATTGCTTCCTGTATTCAGCATACGTTTATTGCGTGTCTGCGGCGTGCCCGGCAGGGTGATGATCTGGGGACACGTAGAACCTCACAGCTTCTGGGGTGATCTCAGTCCGGTTAGAAAGAGAAGACAAAGGTGTCAGTTTAAAATAAATATGATACATGTCAGAGGGACACAGGAACCAACTGAAAGAGCTCCCAGTGGTCAGTGCTGGAAAATAAAATATATTTTCCAAAGCAAAGAATTGAATTGGAGTATAACCCAAAGTATAAAATAAATATCTGAGTCCATATGATTGAATAAGTAAATCAGGGGAAATAGACAAATTTGGGCAAAAATACTAAATAATTGGTGTAAATACTCTCCCCTCGAAGAGGAGGAATATAATTCCCCTTCCTTAAGCATGGACTGTGCTTAATGACTTCTTCCAGTGAACACTGTATGGAGACGGGGAGAAAAGAAGCCCTTTACACTGGAGAACCAGACGGATACCTCCCCAGCAAGTTGGTTAGGGTCAGCGTTGGCAGTGATAGATCAGGCTGATGGTGTATATCCTTGATGTGTGACAAGCGAGACCCTCTACCTCTGGTCTTCTTCCCAGAAACCCATAATCCCAGCCTGATTATGGGAAGAAAGAACATCAGATGAATCCCAGTTGAGGGACTTTTTATGCAATACCTGACCACAACTCCTTAAAACCGTCAAGGTTATCAAAAACAAGGAAATTCGGAGAAACTGTCACTAAGGAAAACTAAGGAAACTACATTTTCTTAGTTTTTCACGTAAAGTCTTTTTTTCTCTCACAGGATCCCATTTAGGGCACCAAGTTCCACTTGCTTGTCGCTTCCCTGGTGGCCTCTCCTGGCTACTACAGCTTCTCGGACGTTCCTTGTCTTTGGGGAGCTTGGCAGTTTTGAGTGGGGACCAGGTAGTTTGCAGAGCCATTCTCCAGGGGGATTTCTCAGTTTTTCTCTCGATTAGACTGGGGCTGTGGGTTCGGGGAAGACCGCAGGGGTGAAGCAACATTCTTTTCACATATGTCAGCCTCCTAAGTTACCTTTTAAATTTCTGTACATTAAAGTTCAGTCTTTATACCATAAAAGGCTTTCTAACGAATACATAGAGAAATCTCCTTGTGGTCTCCATTTGCCTTTCCCAGATGATTAATGTCAAGTGCTTATTGTATTTGCATGCCTTCTTTTTTTTTAATTTTTAAAGATTTTATTTATTTATTTGACACAGAGAGAGAGATCACAAGTAGGCGGAGAGGCAGGCGGAGGGCGGGAAGCAGGCTCCCCACTGAGCAGGGAGCCCGATGCGGGACTCGATCCCAGGACCCTGAGATCATGACCTGAGCCGAAGGCAGAGACTGCATGTCGTCTTTTGGTGTTTGTAGGTGTTTGCCCATTTTGAATGAAGTCATTTGGATTTCTTTTTATTAAATTGCCAAGCTTTCCATATGCTGGAGATGGCTTTCTATATAGCCCCTTTTCTCCCCTCTTGCTCTACTATCCCCACAATGGGATGCCAGCTATGCTGTGTAGTGTTGCCTTTGTGGGTCTTTCAGAGAGGTCTCTGATCCACTCTGCCTGATCCTGGTGCTCTGAGTCAGGCCCACCCTGTCTTGGAGTCACTAACTTGGCCTTGTTGGGTTAGGAGGGGCACTTTCTGGAAAGAGGGATGTTTTTTACCAGAGGAAGAGAAGAACAAAGCAGAAATGGTAGAAGCTTTCCATTTCCCACACACGTGTGACCTTGGGCAAGTTACTTCACCCCTGCACGCCCTTGTTTCCGTGTTCATAAAATGGTGATGATAACCTATATCATACATGTCAGAAGATTAGACGAAGGCATGCAAAGGCAGGCTGTGCCTGGCCCGTCACTTGCATTTGACACACGTTTGTGGCTGTCAGTGTTGTCACGGTCATTGATCTGATCTGGCCAAAGTTCTGGAGGAGGACCAAAGTTCATATGCTTGGATTGCCCTCCGGGGCACAGCAGGCCTATAGTCCTTTAGCCTGAGCTCAGTGCCACTCTCTCCAGGAAGCCTTCCCCAGCTTTCCTGCCCTCCTCTCTGCTCTGCGTTTCCACCCAGTAGGAACTGTGTTCTATTCAGGCGTGTATAGTCCGGTATTTTGACACAGTAGATGCTGAAGAAAAAGCTTCTTGCTGAACAGAGAAAGAGGGCGGCTTATTTAGCAGACCAGGAATGTAAAGTGAGGCATTTTTCTTAGAGCACGATAGGTGATAAGGTAGGTGGTGCCAAGTTGAATCTGAGGCGGTGGGGTTTCAACTTTGATTGTATGGGCAGTGGGAAGGCAATCCCCCAGAGGCAAGGACACGAAGAAAGTGGTAGCAGGAAGATCAGTTGTATTAAACTTGGAGAAACTTAGAGATGGAGGTGATCATGCTTAGGAGAAGGGTGGGTATGTGAAAGGGGTGGATGGATTGATCTTTAGAAGATGCCAAATCTAATTTTAATAGTTTTAAGCCATGGTAATGTAACTCCATATAACTCACATGTTTTTGGCTCGACTCTTTGCTGGATGGTTGTGTGTGTTGTTTTGTTAGGTCCTCACAATGATATGTGAGGTCTGGGATTCCATCTCCGTTCCCTAGTAAGGGTCTGGGGGCTTAGAGAGTACAGACACCATTGTCCAAGACACAGAGCTGGGGCTGGCACTAGAAGTTGAACCCAGCTGGGTCCCCTGAGCCTGTCTTCCCCTGCCCCCCAACACACACCATACCCCTTACGTGCCCAGGGCTGGAGGACAAGGATCAGGAGTCCCGTTTTTCAGAATTGCTGAGTAACCGTTGTCCTCTGTCATGTTCTGCAGCGAGCCCCTGGGTGTGTCAGTATGGAGGTAAACTCCCTGGAGCTCTAGGTTGGTCTGTCTGAATGTAGAGAAAGGACTGTGTTTAAAAAAACAAAAACAAAAAGCCAGAAGCCTCCTGCACTAGCCTGGCTTCCCAAGACTGGCTCATCGGGAAACCTGAACTTCACACGAAGCCCTACCTGGCTGGCCGCAGAGGTGACTGGGCTTCCTGGGCCTGCCCTGCGGTGTCTGGTGGTGGCTGCCCTGGACGCGGACTTTCCAAGGAGCCCTGCTCAGTGCCTCATGCTGTGAATGCTGGTGGCCAGAGACCCCGGGGATCCCTGACCTCAGCTCCCCTCCTGCGCTGCTGGTGTTGGGCCTTCACATCTGTTTCCGTCTCTCTACAGGAACTCGCATGGTTCCCAACTACCCAGGCACGTTTTCACCAAGAAAAAACAGGCCTGAGAATTGGGCGGCTCTGGCTTTAATCCGGACTGAGCTGCCTGTCGGCTCTGTCCTTGGACACATCCTTTATCTTTCTGGGCCTTGGTTTTCTTATCTAGGTCCTCTGGCTCAAGGTATCAGCCAAGGCTGCACTCATCTCCAAGCCCCACTGGGGAGAATCCTCTTCCAGGCTCACTCAGTGACCCGCTGGCAACGGGCTCCCTGCAGGCTGTCGAGCTGGGGGGCTCCCTTCCTCACCGTGTATTGGCTGAGGGTCCCCTCAGTTCCTTGCTTTGTGGACCTTCCAGAAGAGTGCACGACATGGCTAACTTCATCAGAGTGGTGGTTCCAGAAGAGGGGGCCTTCTTCCAGAAGAGGAAGGATTATAGTCTTTTTTCCTTCCAATTACACGAGCGCTCGCGTGTGCGTGTGTGTGTGTGTGTGTGTGTCAAAATACAACATAATATTTACCATATAAACCCTTTTTAGGTATATAGTTCATTGGTATGAAATACATTCACGTTGTGCAACCATCCATCTCTATAAGTTTTCATCTTATAAAACAGAAACTCTGTACCTACTAATAACCCCCCTCCTCCTCCAGCCCCTGGTGACCACTGTTGTTCTTTCCGTGTCTATAAATTTACTACTTTAGGAACCTCATAGAAGTAGAATTGTACAGTACTTGGTTTTTTGTGACTGGCTTATTTCACTCAGCATTATGTCCTCAAGGGTTATAATCTTTTGTAACCTAATCTCAGAAATGACAGCTCATTAGTTTCGTTGTCATCTGTTTGTCAGAAGCCAATCACTAGGCGCAGCCCACTCTCAGGGGGTTGCACGTGGGCATGAGCCCCGGGAGGTGGGGGTGACTGGGGTCACGGTAGAAGGCTGCCTGCCGCAAACTCCATCTAGCGAGGAGTCTGCACTCTGTGCCTGCGGGCGTCTGGGCCACGGGCCCTTATGCTTCCACGGCCACTGTCTTCGGGTACCGCGTGCTGTGTCTGTCTCTCTGGCTGTTTCTCACTTGGTAGCGCCCAGCACAGGGAGTGGTGGGGCCCTGGCCACAGCCTTGCTGCCCTTTCAGCGCCTGCCCACCAGCTTGGCCAGCTTCTGGTCCCTGCATCTCCTGTGTCCGAGGATCTCAGGTGCAGCAAGGTCAAGGTGCTGGGGAGTCAGCATCCCCTGGGAGCAGCCCTCAAGCCAGAGCCTTGGGGCAGGTGTGTGATACCTGAGCTCTCTAGTCCCTGAGCTGTGGCATGACTCAGCTAAAACCCGTTACCCACGGAGGTCATTTGGCCAGTAACATCCTTTGTTGGTTGCTTTCCCTCCCTTGACGCTTGTCCTTTTCCTCTCTCTGCGCTTTCTGCACCTCCCAGATAAACCACCCATCTTAGGGTCTGCTCCTGGGGAACGCAGACAGAGAGCAGATGACAAGAGTCGGGCCTGTGCCTATTGAATAAACCATGGTAAGGGGATTTTGATGCCCAGAAGAGGGGGGTTGAGGGTACCTGTGTTGGGTGACAAGTTTGCTACAATCCTGTTAAATGAGCAGACCAAGACCTTGGAGAAGTTGGAAAGACATGGAATAGCTGCTTGGGAAGTTCATTTGGAAATCAGGGAGGGTGAATCAAGATCCCTTCAGCCGAGGGAGGCCCAGCCAAGGCCAGGGAGCAGGGCTGTGCAGTAGGACTCACCATTCCCTGGTTCTTGCCTGGTGGGGCTTGCCTGCTGGGGTGCAGACGAAGGAGTAGTGCGTATACCTAGCACCGGTGGAAGGACAACAGAGAAAGAGACATTTAAGGCAAAAGGATTACATGTTCCTATGAAAAATCTGATGAAAGCCATGGATCCTGGCCCCTAAAAATGATGATGGCAGTCATAATGGGCACACTTCGAAGCAGAAACTTTTTTTAAAAATTGGGGGAGCAAGGTGCTTCCAGAACTTCTAGAGCCATCCTTAGAGCCCAGGGAGAGGGCTCTGGTTCTGATCATGTTCATTAGCACTTGTTGAGATGGTGGTGCGAGTGGTCCTGGCTGGGAAGAAGGGGGCGGCTGGAGGAGAAGTGGAGGTCCCAGGAACCAGAGGGAGTTTCCCATCCAGATATTGAGGGTTCAGTCGCAGAGGCTTGGAGGGCCCGAGAAGGGCACTGGGCAGAGAAGGTGGCGCGTGTGACACAGCCTTGTGGCCAGTAGGCACAAACCCGGGGTGGAGGCTCTGCGGTGTCGTGCTGTCCCTGGGGGACACGCCATGTCCTTCATAGGGTTTGGGGATGATCGCCCTGGGATGGCTTTCCTTGTAGAGCTGTTCGTCTCCAGACCCTCTTCCCCCACTCGGGCCTGTGTGAGGAGTTGAGCCAGTGCTGTTCGGGTCAGAGCCTGCCGCAGCCAGCTCCATCCGGATTCCTCCGTGCCTCTGGGCAGCTTCTAGCAGGCAGGGTCCAAAAGACAAAGCAGGTGAGGCCTGCTGCCCCCAGAGCCTTTGTAAGATGCTGCTTCCTAAACGTGAACTTCACAGAGGCACAGGTGGTTGTCTTGGGTTGTTCCTTTATGCTCAGGAGGCCTGAACTTGCTGTTCACCTTCAGCATCCTGACCCTTGCTTGTGCGATAAGATCTCCAGGCATCATTGAGTGGCTGAGCGGCCTTCCTTCATGTCCTCCCCTGACCTCGGGAGTCCCTGATTGCAGCGCCGGCACGGAGAAGGCCCTTTCAGCTGCCTGCAGGCGGCACTGTGTGCATCACGGCTGCCGGGCCGGCTTGCCCTGCCTCCAGCAGGATGACGCTGTGACTCCTGAGTAGGCTTCCAGAGCTCGGCTTTCGTCTGGGCTCCGTTCCTCTCAGGGACGCCCAGGGGCTCTTTGTCAGCAGGTTGGACTCCACACCGCTCAGTCAGGCGTCTTCAGCCTCCCCTTGCTCTAGCTGGGACTTCTCGTCGTACCTGGCAGGACTCCCGAGTGCTGTCTAGACTGGCTGTGCCCTCAGAGGCCCTCCCTGTCCCTCCTGCCAGGCCTTCCCCACCTCACAGCTCCACACTGTTTCTCCTTGAACTGTAATCCTGCCACAGCTAATCCAGTACCTCATTTTGGGGGTGCTCCATGACGTCTCCATCACTGGGAATTACTCAGACATGCCTGTTACATGTCCGAGTGCTTCGATCAGGGGCCTGTGGTTAGTTCTTCCAGGGCAGATGGCCGGTTCTAGTGAGAGAAGGGTGTGACGCCCAGTGGGGAGACATGGGCTTGGGCCCTTGTACCCCCTTCACGAGTCATGAAGGCCTGGGGAGTCAGTCACCTTGCTTCTCATAGGACTGTTGGGGGGGGGTGGCAATGAAAAGCTGTGCCACAACTGTTTTTTGCTAATATTTCCACTAATACTTGGTCTCTGCATGTACTGTTCGTATACATTTGTGTGTCTGTGGATCCGTGTGGTGGGAGGGGTGTGTGAGTGTGTATGCGTCTTCCCGATGCTGCAGGGTGAATGTCAGTCACCCCCCTTTCACAGCGACGAAACTAAAATCCAGAGAAATACATGTTTTTCCGAGGCCATGCAGTTGGAGAGCCGGGATATAAAATTGGGTCTTTGGATCTTTAAAATCCACTGACCTGCAAGTGGCAGGGTCAGTAAGACAGGCTGCAGCCTGTTGGGAGCTTAGGGTCCACTGTGAGGATGGCAGATCGGTTCCATAGAGGGCTGGGTGGTGAGTGCTTGAGGCTTTGTGAGTCACAGTCTCTGTACTGAACATTGACCTTGGCCATTGTTGCGTGAGAGCAGCCGGGGACAGTGCGAAGTGGAGTTTGCATGGCTGTGTTCCAGGAAAACCGTATTTAGAAAAGCAGGTGCTGAGCTTGGGTGAGCCTGTGGCCATAGTCTGCCGACCCCTGCTCTATTGGGAAGTGTGTAGGAAAGTGGTTCATAGATGTGAAAAGCCCCTTGTGGACGCCTTCATTTTTGAAGGCCTGTCCTTTGGGCCTCACATGCTTTGCCTGTCATAGATGCTCAGTGAACCCGTATTGAACGGGGTCCTGTCTTTCTCCCTCCTGTGCCAAGCTGACCTTCCTCCCCTTCCCGTTTCTTCCGCAGTATGTGGGTGCCCCCGTGGCTTACATCCAGCAGATATTTGTGAAGTCCTCCGTGTCTCCCTGGCACAAGAACCTCCTGGCAGTGGATGTGTTTCGCTCCCCTCTGTCCCGGGCATTCCAGCTGGTGGAAGAGATCCGGAACCACGTGCTGAGAGACAGGTATCCCTCTCCGAGACCGCAGCCTCCCCGAATCCCTTCCGCTCCAAAGCACGGGGGTGGATGCCGGCCTCGCTGTGACTCCGGAGCCAGCCGGCTCAGCAGAAACCAGACAAGTGAGCAGAGTGGTGGGAGAGCCAGCTTGACGTTTCTCGGCATCCTGCGGGGCCGCTGTGGCTGCACGCTCCCAGACCTCTGCAGAGGGCGCGGTTTCGTCCTCAGGTCTCAGAGCAGGTGTCCTCAGCGCTGACCCTTTGCCAAGCTGTCGGGGAACTGCGTGCCTCGTGCCTCAGCTGGCTTACTGGCCGGCGCCTCTGAGCTGTGGACGTGCTGGTGGTCGGGCTAAGGGGAGGCTTGCTTCCTGGGGATTGCTTCTGAGGCCCCAGCCTGGGTGGTGCCACCTGGCCCCGTGGGTCTCTGGAATGTGCTGGCTTCACAGGCTGCCTCCCCCGCTGGGATTTTAGTTAGCTGAGGGCTTTGACACACATTTTGGTGACTGAAATGAAGCCCCTCGTTTTTACCTTAGCTGCCCACTGAATTGGCTGAGATGTCTTAGTGGCTGAGAGGTTGTACCCGCTCCCAGAATGCACTTCTCAGAGAGGCTTGGGGCCTAACGTGTATTCTGAAATTCCATCAACCACATGGTTTGGTTGTTGACCACCTGGAAGAACCTTCCCCTGCTGTCCTAATCCTTAGGCATCCAGAAACCTGAGGACAGGGGCTCCCCCTTAAGTGCAGCATGCCTGCCTTACGCTCACGGACACAGCAGGTGCCTTGTGCTCTCTCCTCTCCTGCACAGTTCCGGGACCAGGGGTCTGGAGGAGGTGTGCCTGCAGGTGACCGACCTGCTGCCAGGCCTCAGGAAGCTCCGGAACCTACTTCCTGAGCATGGATGCCTGCTGCTGTCCCCTGGGAACTTCTGGCAGAATGACCGGGAACGCTTCCATGCTGATCCTGACATCATTGGGACCATCCACCAGCATGAGCCCAAAACCCTACAGACCTCAGCCACGCTCAAAGGTACCTCCAGGGCAGGTTGCCTAGGTTGCTTACCGTGTCCTCTTTGATGGGCAGTCTGGCAGATCGGGGGTGTTACCCCTTATTTCTTAGGGTGGGGGTAGGGAGGGGTCCTTGGCGACGCCACAGTGGCTGTCTTCCTATGTCGGTACCCGCTGGTTTCTGTCTGCAGACTTGCTGTTTGGTGTTCCCGGGAAGTACAGCGGGGTGAGCCTCTACACCAGGAAGAGGATGGTCTCGTACACCATCACCCTGGTCTTCCAGCGCTACCATGCCAAGTAAGGCCAGCGGCGCTCGGGGCTCCTGGCTGGGCTGTGGAATGGCACGAGGCTTTGAGTAGTCCCTGTTCTGGTTTAGGGTGTCCAGAATGGCCCCCGGAACTTGCAGTTTTCAAGCGTCCTGTTGAAATGTTTATCTCCCTTAGACTGAAGGATGCTGTGTTTCCACATTTGAGTGGGGATGACCTGACACCTGGTTAAGAATAAGGGACTAACTATACGTTAGATAATTGAATTAAAAAAAAAGAAGAAGAAGGAACTAAGGCACTCATGGTGCTTCCACTGATCTTTCCTGAGTCTCTGGTAGGAGTCCCCAGCTGGTGACTCCAGAGCCCGAAGTGGCCTAAGGCCTTCCCAGCAAAGTGCCGCAGGCAGCTCCCTACCCAGGAGAGAGCCCTGGAGCTGCCTCCGCTCGGCTGTCTGGGCCTGGGGCACTCAGGGTGCTCTGATAGGTCAGGAGAGGGCTGTTGAGGACCGAGCTGGGGGAGCTTCTGAGTTAGTTTTGTCATTCATCCAAGGCCACTTGGAGACTGTGGGGAAGCTCAGACACCACAGAGAAGCTCCCTCCAGCGTGGGGAGGAGGGCAGCCCTGATGGGCCTTCCCACCAGGGACTGTCTCTGCCTCTGGCCCAAGAGAGATGGTCCATCAACCCTCCACCCCCATGAGCAGGTTCCTGGGCAGCCTGCGGGCCCGCCTGATGCTGCTGCACCCCAGCCCCAACTGCAGCCTGCGGGCGGAGAGCCTCGTCCATGTGCACTTCAAGGAAGAGATTGGCATCGCTGAGCTCATCCCCCTCGTGACCACCTACATCATCTTGTTCGCCTACATCTACTTCTCCACGCGTAGGTGCACAGCGCTGAGGTGGGGGCTGTCTCCAAGCTAAGGGGCATTCCAGGCCACCTGCTTTCCTGCCTCTGGAGGTGGCTTGGGCAGAGAGGTCACACATGCCCAGCGGTCACAAAAGCTAGGGCTTCGTCCCTCTGGCAGTCTCTGGCTTGGGTGGGTCCAGGACTTCTCTGGCTTCTCAGGAAAAGACCCTTCCTGGGTTAGGGCTCCCAAGACACACCATTTCTCTGAGACGGGGAATTGTGTGTGGCTGTCCTTTCCTTGGGGTAAACTAGGGGCCTCCCCTTCCTCAGATGTCAGGGCACACTCTGCTCCTAGGAGATAAGTCCAGAAGGGCCTGGGTGGGTCAGGGTCTGGGGGAGACGCTGCCCTGAGCTGCCCTCTTTGCCCTCCAGGCAAGATCGACATGGTCAAGTCCAAGTGGGGGCTGGCCCTGGCTGCCGTGGTCACAGTGCTCAGCTCGCTGCTCATGTCTGTGGGGCTCTGCACACTCTTTGGCTTGACACCCACCCTTAATGGCGGGTAAGTCCCCACCAGGCTCCCCTGAGCTTCAGGCCAGAGAGCCTCTGGGCTTGCCCGGGACTGGATGCTTGCTGTTACCCCGTATCTTCACATTGTTATCTTAACATTTAAGAGGTTCATTTTTTTTTAACCTTTGACTTACCTGGCTTGTATTCATACTCATGTATGTATAGTGTATCTATCTATACATATAATACATAGATAGGTATGGGCATGTATGTGGGGCGTGTATTCATATATGTGTATGTAAGTGTGTTTCTGCACATGTGTGTCCTTGTCCTGCGTGTGTGTGTGTGTGTCTGTAAGTGGATGTGGACATGTGTGTTCATACAGTATATATACACATGCATACTGCTCCCTGTTGGTTTAGGGCACAGGTGGGTAGGAGGTTAAAAAAGGTACATTTCCTCCCTTTTTTACTACTAAAACATTAAATCACTAATAAAATAGGTCATTTCAGAGTTTTTAAAAGACAGCAGCACACTCTAATTTGCCACCTTTCCCTTGGTGCATGCTTTCTCTTGCCATTTCTCTCCAACTCTGGGGCTGGAGTCACTTGTCTTCGGTCTTCACGGCTCTGGCTAGGCCCCCCCACCAACCCATCCGTTAGTGGTTGCTGAGCACCTGGCCTGTCCCCTACTGGGGCTGCTCGGGCTGGTTGTGGGAGCAGCGATGTTGTGTTTTCTGTTATTTCCCTTGCTCGTGGAACACTGGCTTCCTTTCCTGAACCTGACGAGGCTGACACCCCCTGCCCCACAGCCACAGTGGCTGCTACGCCCTCCTCAGAGCCCTGGGTTCCACTGCCCCACAGCAGGGATCCCAGCGGGTCTCCCTCAGCTGGGGGGCCCTGTCTCCATAGTTCCTCACCAGTAGTGTGAGCCTCAGCTCCCGGAGAGCAGGTAGTCCTCCAAACAGTTTCTGCAAGGTGAGTAGGGCTTGAGGCATCTCTCACGCGCAGTCTACTTAGTCCCGACGGCTTGGCCTGTGGTGTTGCTGAGGGCTCCCGGCCATTCGCTCTGGCCAGCAAAGTCTGGTGTGGGAGGGACAGGGAGGGTGGCGCTCCGACAGCCACTGTGTGCTGTGTAGATGGAGGCTAGGGTGCTTGCTGACCACTTGGCCAGGTTTTCCGGCCTGCCTGCAAGCTGAGAGCTGTGCAGGTAGAGGGCCTTTGTGGCACGGTGGAGGAGGCTGGGGCTTCTGCCCTGTGCTTCTGGAAGTTACTCAGCAGCCTCTCACTAGAGGCCGCAAACCCCACAGCCTTCCCAGGGCCCACACCTGTGGAGAAGCAGCATGTGTTGGGGGCTCTCCTCAGCACTGTCCTCACTCTCTCCTTCTCTGTCCCCAGCGAGATTTTTCCCTACCTTGTGGTGGTTATTGGGTTAGAGAATGTGTTGGTGCTCACCAAGTCAGTGGTGTCGACCCCAGTGGACCTCGAGGTGAAGCTGCGCATCGCCCAAGGTAACAGGGCTGGCAGTGCGGGGTGCACCGAGGGGGCCTTCTGTGCGGGGCTTCCTGCCGTGGGGGAAACGGGGGCCCCACACATCGCCCTTGCCTTGACCTCTAGTGTCACATGGTGTGGACCACCAGCCCCTGGGGGCTTGTTAGTGCGTGCCCCGAGGAACCACGGAACTCTGGACTGGACTTTGTCCTGGTTCATGAGTCAGTAAGAACACAGCTGCACTCCGCCGTGGGGCTCGCACATGTGTTCCGTGGCCCTTTGTCCAGACTGGCACCTGGTGCCTTTTCTTCCTGCCTCACTCCGCCACAGTCGGCCGAGGCTCCTGCATCTGGTCACTTCAGAGACGCTGCCTCCACAGCTGCCATGAAAGGCCCTTGTGACTCAGTGCCAGGAGCTGGGGATCAGGATTCTGAGGAAAGTGGGCAGAGAGCCTAGACCTGGAGGTCTGAACCCTTGCACTTCCTCCGCCTAACCCCCGGTCTGCGGGAACAGGGCCGAGGTCAGGCTGTTCGTTCATTCGACAAGCCTTCATGAGCTGCTGTGAGAGCCCAGCCGTGTGCTGTGTGGGGAGTTCTGAGGACACGGGGTGATATGGCCCCTTACCCAGAGGGGGCTTGCTCTGGGGGAGGGGCTGGAGGAAGAACACAGCTAGCACTTCCATCGGTCGGGCCTTCCGCGGTGTGTGGGCAGGTCCTTGTGGACCAGACAGAATAGTACATGGAGGCCGGATGTGCCAGAGCTGGTGGCACTCGGCTTTCCTCTTGCATTTGCTCATCTCAGCACCTTGCCTCTCCCTTCCTCCGTTGGTGGTCGTAGCTCCCCTGGTACTCTCCAGCCCCTTTCCCTGGCGCTGTGCAGTGGTGGCAGCACCTGGAGCCTGGGTGCCGGAAGAGTCCTGAGCACTGGGCCACTGTGGTGGAAAGGCTGCCTCAGAAGGCTGGGCACCCTCCCTGTTTGCTGGCCCCATGGCCCTGTTGTCCTCTGCAGGCCTAAGCAGTGAGAGCTGGTCCATCATGAAGAACATGGCCACGGAGCTGGGCATCATCCTCATTGGCTACTTCACCCTGGTGCCTGCCATCCAGGTAAGGCCCCAAGGCCTGTCCCTTGGGTGAGTGTAGAGCCAGCTGCTCAGCTCCCCAGCTGTGTGCAGGGTGTACCCCTCAACGCAGACCCCTGGCGTTGGGACCTCTGCTTCCCAGATGGCATTCCATACATACACAGATTGCTCCTGGCAGGCCTGGTTCAGAAGTTCTACCCAGTTCCAGTCAGACCTGTTTCACATTTCTTTAGGCAGAAGCCCTATGGGGCCCCGGCACTGGTCCCCTCCTCCTTCCTTAGCCCTGACCCACATCTGCAGCCTCCAGACTTATAGCAGCGCCCCCATAGGAGGGCCACCACCCACTGCTCCGAGTGGCCCCTGCTCTTGGCCAAGTGCCCCCACACAGCTATGGGGCTGCGAGCAGGTGGACGGGGACCTCCACTGAGTCAGAACGCAGACTTGACTTGAGGGCTTGCAGGAAGGGAGCCATGCATCTTGTCCTCCCCTCCCCTCCCCCAGAGCTGACAGGCCTACTGAGTTGTGGGGGTGAGCAGAGAACATAGGATGACCCAGAGGGCATCTGCAGGACACAGTGTCATCTTGGAACATTAGAGCTGCCATGAGCCCTGTGCCACCATGAGCTGGGTCCTTTATCTTACCCCAGATGGGAGTGGAAGCTATGGTGAAGGGCAGGGGAGGAAAACTGAAATCTGAGCAGATTCCATCTGTTGACAGAGCTTGGAGAGCAGAGACACTACCTGTATTCAGTTTCAGGGCAGAAATTAATTCCCTTCTGACCTCTCTCCCTCCTTTGGTGCTGTGCAGTCACTGGCCAGGAAGCTTTCTGAGAGTCCTGACATTGCGTCAGGCCTGGGCTCTTGGTAGGCATTGGTCATAGGACTTAAACAGGGCCAAAGGGTCAGTGGGGGAGGGCTCTTGGGGGAGTGGGATGGTGGGGCTCAGAGCTTTTCAGGTTGGACCAGGCCCTCCTTTCTAGGGCAGTTGGAAGGTTTAGGGAGAGCACCACCTTGTCTAACTTCTCTGGTTAAAGGGGGTGTGGGGGTGTCTCTCTGCTGCCCCCTGGTGGGGAAGGAGCAGCTGGCACTGCCACTCCTTGGCCACTCCCAGACTCAAAACACAGCAGCATCTTTCTCTCGGCTGGGCTCTGCCTGCCACTGCCCTACAGATTCTGAGATGCCTGTACTCAGGGAGCTAGCTGCTTCTCAGGTGCTGGGCCATGATGTCATCGTGTCCCCTCATCTCTAATTCCAGGAGTTCTGTCTCTTTGCTGTTGTGGGCCTGGTGTCAGACTTCTTCCTTCAGATGCTCTTTTTCACCACTGTCCTTTCCATTGACATTCGCCGGATGGAGGTAGGAGTGTGCTGTGTCCTGCCCCCACCTTCCTTCCTGGCCACGCTCAGGGCGTCCCGGGGGAGAGTGCTGCAGATCTCGGTCGTGGGCCGCCTCTGGACAGCAAGCTCAAGCCCTGACCACTGCGCCCCCCCACAGCTAGCGGACCTGAACAAGCGGCTGCCCTCGGAGGCCTGCCTGCCCCCAGCAAAAGCAGTGGGGCGGCCAGCACGCTTCGAGCGGCAGCTGGCTGTGCGGCCCTCCACACCCCACACCATCACGCTGCAACCGTCCTCCTTCCGAAACCTGCGGCTCCCCAAGAGGCTGCGCGTCATCTACTTCCTGGCCCGCACCCGGCTGGCACAGCGCCTCATCATGGTACCTGCCACCCCCGCCCTGCCCTCTGAGGGCCAGCCCTCCGTTCCCTCTGGACTTTTGCACTTTGCCTTGGAGGTGGGGGTTGCTCCTCGGGCCCTCATGGCCCCAGGCAGCTGGGCTTCGGGAAGCTGCTCACCATGCCCTCCTGCCCAGATCCCAGTGGCTTCGGAGGTGATAAGCCTATCCCTGGGAGAAGCAGCCCTGGGAGCATCAGGTAGAAGAGTCACCATCTCCCTCGAGGGACCCAGGACAGGAGCTGGAGGGTGGGGTGCTCCGGGATGGAACGCCCATGGTTCCCCTGCCACACCGTGCCCCGTATCAGGAAGTGCTAGCCAGCATCATTCCCTCGGTGGGCTGGGCGGAAGGAGAGGAGCAGGGCTGGCTACTGGCCAGCAGTGGCGCTCCCATGGAGCTGCAGGGAGAGGGAACAAGGCTGATGCCCTCTGAGGACTGGGGGATCCATGGGAGTCTCTGAAGGGTGTCCATTAGCAGGTCCCTCTCGCCGTGCTGACCACGGGAATGGTGCCTGCTTTCTGGCCCCAGCTGATAGGTGGGGATTGGGGAAGTTCTAAGGGTGCTCTTTGTATTTCTAGGCTGGGAAACCCAAACCATGACCGTGAAAAGGGAACTAGGCCCCTCCAATGGCAGCTGGCCCAGGTGGTGGTGGGAGGACTTGGTGAGGCAGAAGGGAGGACAGATTGGGGCCTGCGTCTTCTCCCCACCCCCAGGCCTGAGGTCCCCATGCTGCTTCCTTTCGGCATGAGGGCCAAGGCTGCTGGGGGTCAGGGCCACCTGGGGGCCCCGCTGAGCACCCATTGCCCCTCTGCAGGCCGGCACTGTCGTCTGGATCGGCATCCTGGTGTACACAGACCCAGCAGGGCTGCGCACGTACCTCGCTGCCCAGGTGACAGAACAGAGCCCGCTGGGCGAGGGCGCCCTGACTCCCATGCCTGTGCCTAGTGGCGTGCTGCCCGCCAGCCACCCGGACCCTGCCTTCTCCATCTTCCCACCTGATTCCCCTAAGCTACCTGAGAACCAGACAATGCCTGGAGAGCCGCCCGAGCCTGGGGGCCCAGCAGAGGGCGCCCCTGACAGCCCTGTGCCAGAGGTAACCTGGGGGCCGGAGGATGAGGAACTTTGGAGGAAGCTCTCCTTCCGCCACTGGCCTACGCTCTTCAGCTACTACAACATCACACTGGCCAAGAGGTGAGTTGGGCTGTGCCGGCTGCCGTTGTCCCACCGGCTGTCAGCTCAGCGTCCCCAGAGCGTGCCTTCCCCTCAGGCGGGAGACCCTTTGCTTTGAATTCTGCGTTTCCTTTCAGAGAAACACCCATAGGGTTGTGAGGTAGGAACCAGTGCCCCAGGCGGCCATGACCCAAGATGGTGGCCCCGGACCCCACCCTGGGAAGTCACAGGTCGCTGCCAGCCCCTGGGCCCAAATGAGATCAGCCCACCGGCCATCACCCACCGTGTGCCCGGATGGGTGACACAGGCAGCCCGCGTGCAGTGGTGGCTCTGCGGGCGCTGGCAGCTATCACAGAGCCAGGCTGGGTGTCCGAGCCGGGCTGGGAGGGACTTGGCTCTGCACCGCCCCCTCCCCTTCCCCGCCCGCCCAGTGCCCCCCAGAGGGTGGGCTTGGAGTGGAGCAGGTTGAGCCAGTTCCAGTGGAAAGTGGAAAGTGGGGCGGGGGTGCTTCAGCGGGGCAGGCACCCTGCCGACACCCCCCCCCCGCCCCCGCCTGCTCCCAGGTACATCAGCCTGCTGCCCGTCATCCCGGTCACGCTGCGCCTGAACCCCAGGGAGGCCCTGGAGGGGCGGCACCCGCAGGACGGCCGCAGCGCCTGGCCCCCGCGACGGCCCGGGCCG
>LNAC01000008.1:5407126-5446546 GCA_002007465.1 Ailurus styani
GTGGGGGGTGGGGGGGGCGTCCTGCAGCGGGTTTTGGGGGCTTCCCGGGCCGGAAGGTGCTCACGGCCTTTGGGCCTGCAGGTGTGGGACGCCGTCGAGGGCACACTGCGCTGCAGCAGTGAGGAGGTGTCCTCGGGCATCACAGCCCTCGTGTTCCTGGACAAGAGGTGAGAGCGTAGCGCTGCCTGGCCGCTCCCCAGATGTGCCCTTCCTGGTCCCTTCCCCGCTGCGCCACTGATGGCCCTTCTCAGTACTCAGCCCCACACCTGTGAACAGCAGGTGGGGCGCCACAGTGGGGGTGACAGCTGAAGTGCCCACACCCTCCCCTCCAGCCTGGCCTGGTTTATCGGTTTCCCCACACTTGGAAATTCATCCCTGCCATTTGTTCTCTTGGTTCAGGAACACCCCCCTGCCCTTCGGTGTCTGTCCAGCCCTCAGAGCTCCTGGTGACCACTGTGCCTTCACAGGCTCTGGCCTGGGCCCTTCCCATTCAGAACTCCACTCACTTCAGGGCTTTGGGACCCCAGGGCGAACGCCCCTGTCTCTGCCTAGAAATTCCTGGGCAGTGAAGAAATCCTTCTTTCTTTGTGGAAAAAGGAAGTGAAGTGGGTGGTGCTCGGCGGCACAGTGCCTCCTGCGGCTCCAACACAGTCCCCTTGGGGCCCATCTCCCTCCTCAGAAGCCCCGTCTTTACCTTCGGGCTGGGAGGGCATTTAACTCAGTCTTACCCGTTCTTCAGGTGCCACTTTACACGTCAGCTCATTTACCCCTGTGACCACCCTGCGAGGCAGGTAGTTTGTCCCTATTTCACAGATAAAGAAACAGAGGCAGAGTAGCGTTGCAGCCTGGGTCCCCCGGCTTCAGCATGTTTCCCTGCACCTGTGCTTGCCTCTTGGCTGTGGTCCCTACGTCTGTTCCCACGTGCCCAGTGGAGCGGACCCGTCAGGTGGCCGCAGTGCTCGGCCCCCAGCCCAGGTGTTCTGAGAGCCACCAGCAGCCAGTCTTCTCTTCCAGGATTGTGGCTGCCCGGCTCAACGGTTCCCTGGATTTCTTCTCCTTGGAGACCCACACTGCCCTCAGTCCCCTGCAGTTCCGAGGTCAGAGGGCCTGTGTTGGGCACGCGTCTGCACCCAGCGGGGGGCGGGGGTGCAGAGTGCGGGGCTGCCCGCAGGGTGTCTCCTCAGAGACGGAGTACTTGGCCTGCCGTCCCCAGGGACTCCAGGGCGGAGCAGTTCCCCTGCGTCCCCTGTGTACAGCAGCAGTGACGCGGTAGCCTGTCGCCTCACCCACACCGTGCCCTGTGCACACCAGAAACCCATCACAGCCCTGAAGGCCGCGGCCGGGCGACTCGTGACCGGGAGCCAGGACCACACACTGAGAGTGAGGGTTGGCTCCGTCTTGTGGGGACTGGGGTGGCCTAGCCCGGGACGGGGAGTGTTTGGGGTCAGCCAGGTAGAGGACGCAGAGAAGGGATTTCCTGGCCAAAGTGAAACTGGGAAACCACCCGAGACCAGAATCTGATGCCTACCTCTGCCCCAGGTGTTCCGTCTGGAGGACTCGTGTTGCCTCTTCACCCTGCAGGGCCACTCGGGGGCCATCACAGCTGTGTACATTGACCAGGTGAGGGGGCCACGGGTTGGGCGCCGGGGTACCAAGCCATGGCCTTTGTTTCAGACTCCACACAGCTGGCCCCCAGAACGTTCGGGGACGCAGAGCGGGAGGACCCCTCACTCCTCAGGGCACTGGGATATCCTTGTGAACAGAGGTATTCCCCCAGTGACCTGGCCTCCTGGGCCTGTTCCCCCTAGACCATGGTGCTGGCCAGTGGAGGGCAAGACGGGGCCATCTGCCTGTGGGATGTGCTGACAGGCAGCCGGGTCAGCCACATGTTCGCTCACCGTGGGGATGTCACCTCCCTCACCTGTACCACCTCCTGCGTCATCAGTAGTGGCCTGGACGACCTCATCAGCATCTGGGACCGAAGCACCGGCATCAAGCTCTACTCCATTCAGCAGGTGGGCGGGTCGGGGGCCACAGGATTCTTGGTGGTTTAGGGAGGGATTCGAGGCACCAAGCTGATCCTGTCTTTGCCTCCAGGACCTGGGCTGCGGTGCAAGCTTGGGGGTCATCTCCGACAACCTGCTGGTGACTGGTGGCCAGGGCTGTGTGTCCTTTTGGGACCTAAACTACGGGGACCTGTTACAGACTGTCTACCTGGGGAAGAACAGTGAGGCCCAGCCCACCCGCCAGATCCTGGTGCTGGACAATGCTGCCATTGTCTGCAACTTTGGTAGCGAGCTCAGCCTGGTGTACGTGCCCTCCGTGCTGGAGAAGCTGGACTGAGCAGGGGTGGAAGCTGCGGTGCACAGCTGAGTCTTCCAGAAGCTGTCTCTGAACTGTCCTGTCCTGCCTCATGACTGTAATAATATTATTAAACTTTTTTTTTTTAATCCCATCTGCCACAGACCTTTCGAGCCACTTCCATCTTCTAGAGCTGCCGCACCCCTGCCGCACACCCTCCCTACGCTGGAACCCTAGCACTTCCTTAGGGGCTTCTGCAAGCTGCTCCCAGCAGGAGCCGTGCACAGGATCGGTTCCGGGCCTGCCTCCTTAACCCTTCAGAGGTGTGGAAGCCAAGGGCGGCTGCCTGGCCACATCCAAGCTCACTAAAGGCACGTTTCAGGCGGTGTTACTGAGGCTCTAGGTCTTAAGGCAGCAACAGGCAGACACTGGCCACAGAACAGGTTGGTTTATTACTTTAATAGCAAAGAGCTGAAAAATGTCAGGTCCCACGAAGGAGCAGAACCTAACCCAAGGCCCGCAAGGCATCTCCACCCCACAGGGGTGCGGGCCGGGCCAGGTAGGGCTGAAGGCAGCAGGAATGGGAGTAAGAGACCAGGCTGCCAGAGAGGCCCTGCTAGGGTGGGCAGACCGGCACGGGAGATGATGTAGTGTAAGGACCAAGCAGGCAAAGCCTATTCAGGTCTTGTTGAGCGTCCAGAGCGGATCCAGAAGGCTGAGGGGGTCATCAGTGGGCCGGGCCGCCCGCAGACCCTGACCATTATGGGCCTGCAGAAAGTTCTGCTTGCTCATCCGCTGCTTTCCTCGCAAGGAGTTGTCCAGAGAGAAGGCTTCGGGAGTGAGGGAGGCCAACAGCTCCAGGGAGGAGGAGGGGGGCCCCAGGCTGGGGGCTTCAGGTACTGGTTGTTCCTCCTCAGGCTGGGGGGACTCGGGCTGGGGTGGAGAGAGGGGGGGTGGGGAGGAGGATGGGAGCTGAGCAGATTCCGGCAGGCAAGGTGGTGGCAGGCCTGGGGGCTCTACGGGGCCCGGGAGGCTGGTGGCTGTGGAATCCAGGACCCCGGGAGGCCGGATGCTGAGCTTGGCAATGGTGGCCTGGATAGAGCTAATGGGCACGTCCCCACCGAGAACCAGGTCCTGGGAGTCCTGAGGAAGGTGATTCTGGGAAGACAGAAGTGGGTGGAGACCAGTCCGCGAGGCTGAGGCTGGCCCTGCCAGCCCCAGGGGCTCCTTCCTCACCTTCTGGCTGAGGCTTGTGCCAGCCGACAGTCTGCCCGGAGGGGGCACACCGTGGCGCTGCAGGACCTGCTCCACGTGTCTCACCACCGCCTCGTGGCAGAACCTGAGGTGCAACTGGAGAGGGCCCTCGGCTTGGTCAGCAGCACAGGGCCTCACTACCCTGGGGCAAAGGGCCCCTCCTGGCGCACCCCAGCCCCGCGCCCGGCCCCTGGCCCCCCCCTTACTTTTTCCTGCAGCATGTGCTTCCTCTGCTGCCGCATGCGCCGCACCAGCCGAGGCAGCTCAGGGATCCCGTTCCCAGCCTCCACCTCCTGCACGGCGGCGTAGAGCAGTGCGAAGGCTCCCGTGCGGCCCACCCCAGAGCTGCGGCAGAAGGGGGCATAAGCGGGGCCCAGGGCTGAGGCACCGTGGGGCACGTGGCCGCTGCCTGCTGGGGCTATACCTGCAGTGCACGACGACGGGCGTGTGTAGGGGCCGCTGGTGCAGGTAGTGCGCGTGCACCTCCTGGATGAAGCGCAGCAGGTTGCTGGGGCTGTCTGGCAGGCCTCTGCGGGATGCAGGCAGGAGCCGTGAGCCCGACCTCAGCGGCCGCCCCTACCGCACACCCCCTCCCCGCCTAGGGACAGCAGACGCACAACTCAGGCCACGTGGGGAAGTGGAGGTGCACGAGCGAGCGCTTGAGGCTCTGATCCCGGAACTGCAGGCTCAGCACCCGCTCCACGTGGGTCTCGGTGGCCCGGACGCTGCTCAGCGCCAGGCTCAGGGCACCATGCACCATGGGCTGGCCCCTCTCGGTGGGGAAATAGCGCGTCACCTTTTGCTGAGGGACCAACAAGCAAGGCAGTTAGGGCTGCTCTTCCAGGGCCCCTCCCGGCCCGCCCCCTCACCCTCACCCTCTCACCTTCTCCATCTCAGCCTCAGACACCAGCATGACAATGACCGACACCTTCTGTTCATGCACCATGAGCCAGAAGTCCGCGGCCGTGCCGGGCAGTGGCGCCTGGGTGGCCACCAAGGGCGGGCAGTAGGGCGAGAGCCCCTCCACGCGGCTGGCGTTGATGTAGTCGTCCTTGCCCGAGCGCAGCACCACGCGGTTACTGTCGTAGGGCATGACGTCCTGGTGCCGGTTCTTCAGGGAGTAGCAGCGGGCGATGGCGATGGACCGGCCGCGGGCGTCGTGTTCCTGGGCATCCTGCAGCTCTCGCCACACAGCGTCCAGGGCCCCCGCGTCACCCAGCTGACCTCGAAAGGCCTCCAGCTCCCGCTGCAACTGCTGCAGCCTCTCAGGGTGCTCATAGGGGTCCCGCTCTATCAGCCGCAGGGCCTGTGGCCGGCGGCCCTCTGCCGCATCCACCTTTGTAGGCTGCAGCAGGGGCTGCCCACCCCCGGGGGGCTGCGTGCCCCCGTGCTGACTCTCCGGGCTGGAGGACAGCAGGTCTGCGGCTGCGGTGCCCCGGCGCACGCATGGGGGTGGCTCTGCGGCAGGTGGCCGAGGCAGCACTGGGCCGGGCCCTGGTGACGGGGCAGGTGAAGGCACCAGGTGGGGGTTGGAGGTGGGCTGGCTGGCAGGTGAGGGTCCTCGGATGGAGAGAGGGGCCGCCTGGGGGCCCAGGGGCCTGGGGGAAGGGGCAGGACCATATGCCAGGGTGGGATGGGGAGACTGAGGTGGCCCAGGGCTGGGGAAGGGCAGCGCCCCCGAGTGGGGGGGCAGAGGGTCCTGAGAGGGGCCCTGGTAGAGAGGGGCGGTGTGCAGGGGTGGTGTTGGCTGTCCCAGGACACCAGGCTGAGGGGCAAAAGGGTAGGGAGCTGGGGTGGGCACCCGCCCTGGAGCCTGGGGTGGGAAGAGGTTTGGGTGCTGAAGTGGAAGGGGCTGCTGTGGGGGCTGGGGCCCGAACGTCACTCCTGCGGGATGAGGCTGGGGCCCAACCCTAGGGGCCGGAAAACCTGGCGGAATCCCAGGAGGAAAGTGGTGCTGGGCGGGGGGAGCTGTGAGGGGTGGCTTGGCCCCCACAGGATAGGTGTAGGGTGCAGGCAGTAGCTGTGGCTGCGGCGGAGGCACTGGGAAGCAGGGCTGGGGAGGAGCAGGGCTGGGGTTTGGCCGTGGCGCACTGTGGCTGGAGATGGGGGCCTGGACACTATCTACCGTGGTGGTGGCTGGCCGAACCCCCATGGCCATCTCGGGGCCTGAGAACTGGGGAGGTGGGGCCGAGGGCAGACCTGCAACTGGTGGGGGGGGCCCTACCCCCCTATAGGGACTGCTCACCACACCATGCTGTGGGGAGGACCGCGGCACGAGGCCCAGCTCCGGTGTGTAAGCAGGGGCTGGGTAGAGGGCAGGCCCAGGGGCCATGGCCATCGCAGGGTGGCCTGGGACCTGGGGGGCCCTGGCCTGCAACACCTGGGTGGGGCCCGAGTAGGTACCTGGAGGTAAGGGACCTGAGAGATAGTGGGGTGCTGGGCCTGCAGAGGTGGGGAAGGGGGTGGGAGGAAAATGGAGTGGGGTGGCAGTTCCCAAGTAGGTGTCGGGTGGCCGCGGGCCGGCCACCATGTCGGGGGGCAGGCTGTGCAGCTCCTCGGGCAGGTCTCCCATCTCCACTGCCTCCCCCTCCTCCCTCCGGGGCAGCAGCGGCTTTGGGGCCGTGGGCCGCGGGGGCGGCTTCTTCTTCAGCTCCCTGCAGAACAAGGTCAGGAAGGTGTGCAGCCAGACCTCCATCGCCGAGCCTGGGTCTGGGCTGGAGCTGCCCCGAGGCCACACCCACCTGTCCAGGAGCTGCTGGCGCGCGGCCTCGCGGGCCTGGCAGGTGGACTGCGCCCGTTCCAAGAGAGCGGCCACCTTGCTCTCCAGGTCTGCATAGAAGTCCTTGCCTTCCTGGGACTTCTTCATCAGGTCCTCATAGGCTTCGTAGGAGGCCACCAGGGTCTGGAGCGTGGAGTTCCACCTGGTGGGCAGAAAGGCAGCAGCAGGTGAGGAGCTGAGCCGAGCTCCAGGCGGGAGTCTGGGGCGCAGCGCGGGGCCGGGCACTGACTTTTGGTCCAGCTCACTGAGGACCCGCCGCACGGCCGCATACTGCACGTTGGCCTCTGTCAGCGCCCGGAGAACGTTGTCCTGGGCTGCCAGGTTCTGCTCCAGGTACACCCTCAGCTGGTCGTACTTCTTCAGCTGCTCCTCAAACAGCTTCTGAGGGAGGGGGTTGGGGTGTCCAAGACACTCAGGGCCACGCCACTTCGGGGGGAGCCCAGTGTCCAAGACCGTCCCCGGCTCACCAGCCCCACCTTCATCTCAGAGTGGTCGGCAGTAACCAGCGAGGCTGTGATATCGTCCTTCTGTATAAGCTCCCGCAGCTGCTGCTCCAGGGACACGCGCTGGTCCCGCATCTCCTGCACCTTGGCCAGGATGCGCTTGAGGTTCTGCAGCACGGCCTTGTCCTCTGGGAGCCGCAGTGGTCAGTGAGACCAGAGGCTCCGGCTCCATGTCCCTCCCCACGGGCATGGGACGGGGGGCAGGGGGGCTCACCCGGGGTGAGGGCTGGCGTGGGCAGGGCAGCCCGGACCTGGTCCAGCGGCCCGCTGAGCAGGCGCAGGTTGCCCACGTGCAGATTCATGGCCCGGTGCAGCTCGCTGTTGGTGAAGGAGGCCTTCTCGTGGACCTCCATGTACTTAGCCCAGTCTCGCCTCACCTCGGCCAGCTCTGCCTTGGAGCCCGCCTGGCTGGCCACGGCCTGACCCAGGGCTTCCTGCAACTTCTGCTCAAGGAGCTCGTCCTCCTCCAGCAGCTCCCTGATGTCCTTCAGGGAGGCCTCCACATCCGTGAACACACCTGACAGCACTGGGGGGTGTTTGCGGGAGGGGAACAGCTCCTGAGGCAGTCACACCAGGCACCCAACTTGCACCCGTTGGGTGGCGGGGGGAGACAGAACCACCCACGTGGTCAAGGGCTGGTGTGTGGCCCAGGCTCACTGAGCAGGGCAGATGAAGGTGTGAGGGTGGGTGCTTGCACAACCTCCATCCTCGGTGAACACAAGAAAGCTGCTGCAGAGGACTTCCGCCACCCACTTGCTTTCCCCCCTTGCTCACCCTGCATGGACTGGACAAGGTTCCTGACGGTGTCGGGCCGGACACTGAGAGCCGCACACTTCTCCATGAGCTGGGGTGGGATGTGGCTGTACACATCAAGGTTGTCCACGGTCTCAGGGTCCAGTTGCATTGAATCCATGAACTGACTGCAGGGGGGTGGGGGTGCAAAAGGACCAGGTGGGCACCGACCCAACTCTCCCTCCTCTTGTGAGGGTGAGCTCCAACCACTGAAACTAGGTCTGAAGTCCTAGCAGAGGCAAATCAGTATCCGGACCTCCACCACTGGAGGTCTGGCCTGGCCCCACACCTGGGGCACAACTAAAAACAATGGAACACAGGAACATCACCCTCCCAAGCCAGGCGACTGTCTCCCTATAAATCTAGCACCCAAGACCATGGGCAGAAAGGGCAAAGCTAGGAAACCTGATGAAAGAGGACATTCACTCTTCCTCTCCCTGCTGCAAGCAGCACTGGGGACCCCGTGGAGGTTTGCTCGGTCCCCACCCCCCGCTTCCCACCTCCAGCTCTGCACTCACTCCAGGACCTCGTTCTTGTCCTCAATCTTGGCCATCATCTCCCGAAGTAGCTTGGCCTTCTCCTCACTGCCAAAGTGACAAAGCAGTTGCTGGAAGCCAGGTCTTGAGACCTGCCAACCCGATCTGTGCTAAGAACAGGCCAGCCCCTTCCAAATACCTATAGAGCGATGAGGCTTCATGAGCAGCCATGGGTACCAGTTTGGCAAAGATGTCAGGGCCCGTAACAGCAGGGTCTGTGGGGTTCACTGGTAAGGGCTTCACCAAGGGGGCTCCTGGGAGGGAGAAGAATGGTGGAAACGAGGCCCCCAGGAGCCTCTGGTCTGCCTGTGTTCTATACTCCCTCCCAGCTTCATGCCCACCCCTGATCCTTGGCTTCCCCTCAGCTCCAAACCTTTTACAGGCTGAAGGGTGTCCAGTGCTGGGACAGCCTCGTGGTAGATGAAGTCATTGTCCTTTTTGGCAGAATTGTACCTGGGGTCAGAAGGGGAAATGGGGAGTCCAGTCATCAGGCCATTCTCTCAGCTACTGATGGCTTCCTCCCAACGCTGCAGGCAGAGGACCAAGACCCTTCCCAGCCCCAACACTCACTTTCCCCCAATGACGTCCATAGCAAAGCGCAGTGCGTCCTGCACGGTGTCAGGCTGGCCCTGTGGGACAGGGATGGGAGGGGACTCAGTACCAACCAAAGGCAGTGCCAAGACAACCTTCCGCCCCAGCAGGTTCACTCCAGGTTCTCTCTGAGGGCCAGCCAGACTCTTCTTAGGCTTTACCTTGGCCAACTTGATGGCTTCGTTGAGCTTGTCCAGGGCACTCTGAAAGTATGCAACCTGTGGGGGCAGTAGACAGAGCACGGTCCATCTTTCCCTTCTTCTGCCACCCCATTAAGCCCTGCCTGGCCATGAGGTGACCCATTAGAAGACCAGAGGCTGAGGAAGCAGCCAGGCATCAGCCCAGCCAACAGCGCTGAATTTGGCATGCCAGCTGGCTCCACCTTACAGCCAGGCCCCCCACCAGCCATCCCCACTGCAGTCCCTTGGGGACGAAGGTGAAGCAGATGGGACAACGCAAAAGAAACACCAGACCTGAGGCTGGGGTAGGCCAAGGATGTGGGGGTGAGGGGTGGTGAGGAGAGCCACCCCCTCCTCTGTAAGGGAAGGGACCCCTCTAGCACCTCGTGAGCAAGGCTGGAATCCGTCTGAACCTCTCCTTGCCACAGCTCACTCACCCGCTCCCCGAACTTCTGCTGCTCCTCGGCCTGCTTCCCCATGTGCAGCTGGGAGAAGAAAGAAGAGACGCCACTACTTATTTCCCAAGCAGTGCCCACCCACCCCGCCCTGCCCCACCTGGCCCCAGCGGTCATGGTGCTCGCACATGAGCCACAGCAGCAAAGTAGTAGATCTTCATCTGGACAAGCTTCTTCCAGTCCTTCTGGATCCGGCCCAGCAGTGAGGCGGTGTCAGGGTTCTCCAAGGCCCGGCATGCCTCCTTGTAGTAATCTACCACCTGGGGGCCAGCATGGGGTCGTTGAGTGGGGGGTCAGGAGTAAACTAAAGGCCCGTTCTCAGTCCCTCGAGGGCCAGCATCCACCCCTGCCCCTACCTGCGCACTGATGCGGGCCACCAGAAAGCTCTTCCTGTTGTCCAACATTGACTTCTCCAGAAGGCACTCCTGAGCCTGGCCCTAGGCCAACAAATGCAGAGATCTTACTCTTCCCAGCGGGGGGACCACAGAGAGAGCCCCTGCCCTGTCCTCTCTCCTGCCACCTTTCCTATTCCAAGAAGTACCGTCCTGCTCTGATCCACCTGGGGCTCAAAAGATCAAAGCCAAGGCCTCACTGCCACGTGCACAGGGCGTGCTCCAGGACCCAGCGCCAGCTGTCCCCTACCCTGGATTGAACTGGGCCCCAACAAGGGCACCTCCTCACCAGCATGAGGTTGACATTGAGAGTGAGGATCTGGCGACTCATGTCCACGCTGTAGGCATGAGGGAAGTGCTCACGCAGGTAGGCAAAGGCGCCTGCTGCACACTGGAAATGCGTACAGGAGACCTTCATGCCCTGGGAGAGAAGAGGACGACGGTGGCCAGAGGCAGAGCCAGACAGCTGCCCGTGTCCACTCCCACGGGACAGGATGCAAACTCTGGAGGCGAAGAACACTTAGCCCCCCCTTCCCTGGTTATATCCTGTGTCCCGCCCACCGCCCCTCCCCTCCTCACCTCCTCAGACACCCGCTTGTCCATGGCCCCCAGCATGGAGTGCAGCGCTCCTGGCGAGTCAGAGGACATGGTGTCAGAGGTGGCCTGGGGCTGCTCCCTGAGTTGCCCCACGCCTTTGTCAAGTGTAAGGCAGGGGAAGACGGGGTCTGAGAATAGGGCAGTTGGTCCAAGGACACCCAGAAGGGGAAACTCCCAAGTGCAGTGAAGCCCCGCAGTCTCTTGCTCTGCACCAGCCAGACATGGGGGTGGAGGAAGGAGGAGCTCCCATCCACAGCACCCAGCCTACAGTTCTGTCTTGAGGCCCCAGGGAGGCCTACACAGGACTCAGGTTCCCCGGGCTTCTCCCTTGAGCCACACTGAGGCTAAGTCATCAGGGCTGACAGCAGGGCTAGTTGAGGCCACCTGTGTTCTCCCAACTGGAACAGCCCAAAGCCTTTAGGGGGGTTAGAGCTGTCCGGTCAAAGAAGAGAGGTCACTGCTCCTGGCCAGGGCACACAGCAGCACCACCATGTGGCAGCCACAGCCCAGTGGAACTTCTCCCCCAGCAGGGTGGCTGCCCATGGCCCAGAAAAGAGGTGCTGGCAGAGCTATGCGGAAGGCGGTGAAGGGTCAGGATCCACAGGTCTTCTATGAGCCCACTGCCTTTGTGGCCTTTCGCTGAGCTGAGATCCTGGGTTGGCAGGGCTGGGAGGTATGGGCCCATGGGGAAAGGGTTAGGCAGCTCACCGAGGTTGTAGAGAATGCAGGCTTGCTCATACTTGATGTCCTCATGGGCCACAGACTTGCCAGAGAAGATCTCGGTCCTGCAGACATGCCACCCCCATCACCTCAAGGGAAGGAGCTGGCCAAGGCCTTGAGGCCAGGTGAGAGGACCAGCCACCCCAGTGCAGGTCAGAGGGAGGCCTAAGGAGACCACACCAAGCCACTCCCCATCCTCTGTGGCAAGGAAGAGGGGAAGGGGCTGGGAAAAGGGAGGGGACATCCCCACCATCCAAACACCATGCACTGCCCCAGGCACCCTCCAGTCTCCCCCCTGCTCCCCACGCCCTGCCTGCCAGCTCTCACCAGGTGACAGGAACGGCAGCCTCCTGGCCCGAGCCCATGGGGACCCGACTCTGCAGGTAGTGGAGCTGGCCCAGGTACTTGCGGAGGACACTGCAGCCCTCAAAGTCTCGTGGGACACGGACAGCATTCTGGGGGGCAGATGGGAGAAGCAGGCCTGCCATCACTTGGGGTAGAGTACAGGCAGGTCTGCCTGCCCACAGAGGCCCCTGAGAGAAATCTGCATCTGAGACAGGAGATCGCACACTCCAACGGATTTAGAGAAAGCCCACCGTTATGCCTGCAGCTGTTCAACCACCGCCCCACCAGCTGGGGATGGCTGGCTGAGTCAGTCCCACCTTCCCAGAAGGCAGTTCTACGACAGGCATTAAAAATGTTCATGTAGGGGCGCCTGGGTGGCTCAGTGGGTTAAGTCTCTGCCTTCGGCTCAGGTCATGATCTCAGGGACCCGGGATCGAGCCCCACATCGGGCTCTCCGCTCAGTGGAGGGCCTGCTTCTCCCCCTCTCTCTGCCTGCCTATCTGCCTACTTGTGATCTCTCTGTCAAATAAATGAATAAAAATCTTAAAAAAAAAAATGTTCACGTATCTGACACTGACCCATGGTTCTGTATCTAAAACATACCATAAAAGATACCCAGAGAAGCAAATGCTTGATGAACATACAAGGATATTTATCACAGTATTATTAACAGGGTCAAATATTGGATGCCACCAAAATTTCCATTAAAGATGACTGTTAAAATAAATCACATCAAGACTACCACAAAAGAGAACACAGCCACAAAGACTGAAGATGAGAGTCTCTATTGTATTTAGATGTTCATGACATATTTATTGAGCAAAAAAAAAAGTAACAGATGAGCAGTATGGTTTCATTTATGTAAAATCGTATAGGTACTGACAGCCAACTAGGTATATACATAAAGATAAAAGATTCTAGAAGGTTATCTACCAAAATGTTAAGTGATTACCACTGGGTAAACAGGGTTTAAGTAACTTATCCTATTGTATAGATACACACAGAGACATAAATTTCTTTGTACTGTTTACTCTTTATACCGAACATGTTCACTTTTTCCCTATTTTTTAAATTTTTAAAAATTTAAATTCAATTAACATAATAGCGTATAATTAGTTTCAGAGGCAGAGGTCAGTGATTCATGAGTTGTGTGTAACACCCAGTGTTCATTACACCATGTGCCCTCCCCTTAATGCCCATCATCCAGTTACCTCATCCCTCCACCCCTCCCCTGCTTTCGCTTTTTATAAAAAAACAATAAAGCTATTCCCATTTTGGGGAAATAAAACAAAGCAGACGAACCCTGCACTCAAACAGAAGAACAGACAAGATCCTCTCCAAGAAGCAGGTGCACAAAACAAAGAAGGGACAGGCTAGAAGCACTGTGCACACCCTCACCCCACCTGCTGGAGAGAACCACAGCACCCCACTGCCCCCTGGGGACTTCAGTAGAGAACCACAGCACCCCACTGTCCCCTGGGGACTTTAGCAGAGAACCACAGTACCCCACTGCCCCCTGGGGACTTTCAGCAGCCACTGGGCCCAGCAGAGAGCTGACCAGCACCGGCTAGCAGAAACCCTCCTTGGAGGACACCACGGTCCAAAGCTTCGCTCAAGGGGACCTCCGCCTGGGACGCTCTCAGAAGGGCTAGTCAGCCCCAGGCCCACTTGACAGCGCTCCCCAGGGCCTCCAGCTCCCCTGAGCAGGAATATAGGCTCCCTCCCGGAGCAGCCTCCAGAGGACCCAGAGAAAGGATGAGGCGTGTTCACAGCCATACTGCTGCAGTGGAACCCACCCCTCAGGCCAGGCCTTCCGGGATCCAGTCACCACCCGCTCCCCATCAGAACGGCTGCCACAACCAAATGCCACATGGACTTAACATTTTCCTTTAGACTGGCCCATCTGTCAGGTGACGCCCCATCCTAAGCAGTTGCCTCTCTGAAACAACAGGGTTGATGTGCTAGCTACACATTTTTTTTTAAATACTCACAAAAGCATATACAGAAAGATTAAAGCAGAAACATTTGTCTTTGTGCTTCCTAAAACCATCTTTGGGAAACAACAGAAGCAACCCTCCCTCCAGGCCACACAACTCCAGGCCACTTCTAATCCAGCCAAGGACAAGGTTCCCCTGTCGCGCCCCCCTGCTGTGTTCTCGAGGTCCCTGCAGGGCTCTGCACTAGGAGCAGCTAGGCAGAGCCAGAGGGGCTGAACAAATAGCAGAGAGGAAAGGAAGCTCTGAGACCAGCCACTCTCACCCCACCGCCCATCCACCACCCCAAACAAGCCCCTCACATGCCTGCCAGCTTGATGCCTATAAATCAAGAACTGATCTCAGAGTTGCAGCTGGAAGGTCTTCTTAGAGACAACTCTTCCAGCCCCTGCTTTACAGATGAAGATACTGAGGCCAGATCCTGAAAAGAGGATTGCCTACCACTCCCCAAGTTTTATCTGCCTTCCATTTCCAGGGGGCACCTGGGTGGGTCAGTCGGTTGAATATCCGATTCTAGGTTTCAGCTCAGATCATGATCTCAGGGTTGTGGGATAGAGCCCCAAATTGGGCTCAGTGCAGAGTCTGCTTGAGATTCTCCCCCTGCCCCACCCCCATCCTGAGCTCGCGCGAGCTCTCTTCCTCTCTCTCATTTTGTTCCTGCCCCCTCCACACACACATGCTCTCTCCTTCTCAAATAAATACATCTTAAAAAAAAAAAAAAGATCCGCAATAGACTATTATGTAGCTCCCTTAATTGGAGTGTTCCACTGCTGAAACTCTTGGGCCAATTTTTCCAAAGTAAAATAAGCAAACCAGCACTTGGCCTTGGTAACGCGGTCTCCGCCATGCTGCAGCTCCTTGCTTGAGAACTGAGCCTACGTCAGCTCTTCTAGCTCTGGTTCCCAGACCCGCTGCTCCACTAACTGTCTCTGAGGAGCCACCACATGCATGGCTGCAACCACACCACCTCAGGAGGCACAGAGGGCATTAATAAGTCATGTGGAAGCATGAAGGCCTCACCCTAAACTGCCAAATGAAAGCCCCACTCCAGCCTCCTGGATCCCTCATGAAGCTTCTCTTTCACTGGGCCTCTTGTTGTTGCTTTTTTTTTTTTTTTTTTAAGGAAAACGAACTCAAATACTATCAGAAAGAAAACAATTAACAAAATAAATTGCTCAGGGCACTTGACTGGCTCAGTCAGAGGAGTGTGCAACTCTTGAACTTGGGGTCATGAGATTGAGCCCCACAGTGGATGTAGAGATTAATTAAAAGTAAATAATAAACAAAACAAAACAAATTGCTCAACTGCTTTTCTCTATGCTAACTGTAACAGATGGAAAAAATAAAAGGGGGAAGGACACTTAATAATAGCAACAACAATAAAAAAAAAAAAAAGTCTTGTGGCACCTGGGTGGCTCAGTTGTTAAGCATCTGCCTTCTGCTCGGGTCATGATCCCGGGGTCCTGGGATGGAGCCCCACATTGGGCTCCCTGTTTCTCCCTCTGCCTGCCACTCCCCCTGCTTGTGCTTGTGCTCTCTCTTGCTCGCTGTGTCAAATAAATAAAATCTTTAAAAAAAATACTCTATTGCTAAAAAATGCTAACCATCATCTGAGCTTTCAGTGAGTTGTAATCTTTTTGCTGGTGGAGGGTCTTGCCACCATATTGCTGAATGATCAAGGTGGTGGTTGCTAAAGCGTAGGGTGGTTGTGGCAATTTCTTTTTTTTTTTTTTTAAAGATTTTATTTATTTGACAGAGAGAGACACAGCAAGAGAGGCAATACAAGCAGGGGGAGGAGGAGGAGGGATCAGGCATCCCATGAGCAGGGAGCCGGATGCAGGGCTCGATCCCAGGACCCTGGGATCATGACCTGAGCCAAAGGCATATGTTTAACGACTGAGCCACCTGGGTGCCCCGAGTGGTGGCAATTTCTTAAGATAACAATGAACTGTGACCATTGATTGGGTCTTCCTTTTATGAACGATTTCTCTGGAGCATGTGATGCTGTTTGAGAACATTTTACCCACAGTAGAGCTTCTTTCAAAATTGGAGTCAGTCTCTCAAATCCTGCTGCTATTTTATCAACTAAGTTTATGTGATACTCTAAATCCTTTGTTGTCATTTCAAAAACTTCACAGCACCTTCACCAGGAACAGATTCCAGTTCAAGAAACTTTTCTTTGCTTATCCATAAGAAGCAACTCCTCATCCATTCAAATTTTATCATGAGATCGCAGCAACTCAGTCCCATCTTCAGACTCCACTTCTAGTTCAAGTTCTCTTGCTGTTTATACCACACCTGTGGTGACTTTCTCCACTGAAGTCTTGAATCCCTCAAAGTCCTCCATGAGGGTTGGAATCCACTTCTTCCAAATTCCTGTTCATGTTGACATCTTAACCTTTTCCCAAAAATCACTACTGTTCTTAATGGCATCTAGAATGATGAATCGTTTCTAGGTTTTCAATTGAGTTTGTCCAGACCCATCAGAGGAACCATCATCTATGCAGCTATAGCCTTATGAAATATGTTTCTTAAGGAACAAGCCTGAAAGTCAAAATGAGCTGCAGAATGGATGTTGTGTTAACAGGCATGGAAACAACATTTATCTCATACATTTCCATCAGTGCTCTTGGGTGGCCATGTGCATTGTCAATGAGCAGTCATTATTTTGAAAGTAATCATCTCTTCCTGAGCAGAAGGTCTTAACAGGAGCCTTAAAATATTTAGTAAACTACGTTGTAAACACATGTACTGCCATCTGGACTTTATTTTTCCATTTCTAGAGCACAGGCAGAGGAGATTTAGCATAATTCTTCAGGGCCCTAGGATTTTCAGAACAGTAAATGAGCACTGGCTTCAACTTCACAGTCACCAGCTGCAAGAGAAGTCAGCCTGTCTTTTGAAGCTCTGAAGCCAGGCACTGACTTCTCTCCAGCTATGAAAATCCTGGATGGCACTTTCCCGTATAAAAGGTGTTTTTCAGGGCGCCTGGGTGGCTCAGTGGGTTAAAGCCTCTGCTTTCGGCTCAGGTCATGATCTCAGGGTCCTGGAATCGAGGCCCGCATCAGGCTCCCTGCTCAGCGGGGAGCCTGCTTCCCCCTCTCTCTCTCTGCCTGCCTCTCTGCCTCCTTGTGATCTCTCTCCCTCTGTGAAATAAATAAATAAAATCTTTAAAAAAAAATAAAAAAATGAAATTTTTGAAAATGGTTAANTCCCAAATTACTTTCTAGATCCCTTGCTGTAGCTTCTCTATCAGCACTTGTTGCTTCACATTGTACTCTGCTTTTTTTTTTTTTTTTTACAGATTTTATTTATTGGAGAGAGAGAGAACGAGCAGGGGAAGGGGCAAATGGAGAGAGAGAAGCAGACTCCCTGCTGAGCAGGGAGCCCGATGCAGGACTCGATCCCAGGACCCCGGGATCATGACCTGAACGAAGGCAGGCACTTAACCGTTTGAACCATCTAGGAGCCCCTCACCTTGGACTCTGACGTCGGGGAGACGGCTTCTTTCCTTAAACCTCATGGACCAACTGGCTTCAGACCTTCCTTCTGCAGCTTCCTCACCTCTCTGAGCCTTCACAGAATTGAAGAATCAGGGTCTTGCTCTGGGCTGGGCTTTGGCTTAAGGGAATGTTGTGGCTGATGTGATCTTCTAACCAGATCACTCAAACTTTCTCCACAGCCACTGCTGTGATTTTGTTACCATTCATGTGTTCACTGGAGTAACATTTTTAATTTCCCTCAAGAACTTTTCCTTTCCATTCACAACCTGGCTAATTGGTGCAACAGCCTACCTTGGCTTTCAACCTGCCTTCCTCACTAAGCTTAATCATTTCTAGCTTCTGATTTAAAATGAAAATGTGTGATTCTTCCTTTCACCTGAACACTTAGAGGCTGTTGTAAGGTTATTAACTGGCCTAATATCAATACTGTTTTGTCTCAGGGGAATAGGGAGACCCAAGGAGAAAGACAGGAGAACAGCTGGTTGGTACAACAGTCAGAACACACCCAACATTTACCAATTAAATTTGCACGCTTATATGGTGCCCCCAAACCACCACAATAGTAACCTCAAAAATTACTGACCACAGCTCACCCTAACAAATATAATGATGAAAAAGTTTGCAATATTGTGAGAATTACTGAAATGTGACACAGAGACCCAAAGTGAGCAAGTGCTGTTGGAAAAATGGCATCAACAGAGACTTGCTCCACACAGGACAGTCACAAACCTTCAATTTGTAAAAAAACACAGTATCTAGGGGCACCTGGCTGGCTCAGTCAGTGGAGCATTCGATTCTTGATCTCAGGGTTGTGGGTTCAAGCCCCACATTGGGTGCAGAGATTACTTAAAAGTAAAATCTTTAAAAACACACACGGTATCTGTGAAGTGCAATAGAGTCTATCTAAGTCTAGGAGAAAAATGGACAGAAGACATTGGCAAGTCCGAAAAAAAGATATATAACACATTAACAATTGTGAAATCTTACTATTAACCAAATAACTGAAAATTAAAATCAAATACCCTTTTCACCTACCAGACTGCCAGAACTGCAACGCAGCAGCAGGAGTAGGGAGTGGAAATGAAAGCAAGTGCGCCCCCTTCACCCCCTAACCCTACAGAAGCGATCCCAGAAGTGCCCAGGCATGGGTTATACTTACGGTGGTGAAAACAGAAATAACCGAACGTTCTCTGAGACCAGACTAATTAAATGACAGTGCAAGGCAATGATCACAGGACATTACAAATTCTATGGTTCTATGTTCACTGATATAGAAACAAATCCACAATACATTAAATGAAAGAAGCAGACTACATAGTCTGTATAGATGGTGTAGGATCCTACTGTGTTTTTACACAGTAGACGCAGCTGACACTTGAACAGTGTGCTGACTTAGGTGCTGACCCCCAACGCAGTCAAAAATCCACTATAATTTTTTACTTCCCAAAAACTTAACTACTAATAGCCTACTGTTGGACAGTGGCCTCATTGGTAACATGGTCAATTAACACACATTTTGTAAGTTATACGTATTATATATTGTATTCTTATAATAAAGTAAGCTAGAGAAAAGGAAATGTTAAATAAATCATAAGGAAAATACATTTATAGTACTACACTACACAAAACCTGTATATAAATGGACCCACACAGTTCAAATCCATGTTGTTCAAGGGTCAACTACATATAAAATTATAAAATACATACATATACAAAAACTTGTGAGGATTTTTTTTTTTGCTTTTTAGCATTTTCAAACTTCTCTACATTAACTTAGCTGCTTTAAAGAAGAAAAAATATTAAATTAAAATAAGTACACAGTTCCAGGTGGTTTATCTCCCTATCAAACCTGTCCTGTTCACAAGTGCATAAAATACTGTCCTCCTACCTGTCTGAGCAACTCCAGCTTCTTCAGTTCCTCATTGTAGGCTTCTGGGTTCTCTCCATAATTCTTCAGGACAAACTAGAGAGAGGGAGAGAGAGAGAGAGAACGTAAACCATGAATACAGAACACTCCCTGGCTCTTGTCCTTGGCAGTCACCTGTCTAGATCCACAACCACGAGCCTATATCCTAGACCACTGGGAATTCTACTGGGGTTCCACTGGGGTAGCTCTAAGATGTTGACCATGGAAGCCTCTTCCTTTGAGCAAAATGGAAAATATGACTAGACAACCCTATGTGAACACCCCGGCTGGTCTTCATCAGGCTGCAGCTCTCTCCGTAAAGTCCAAGAGCCTGGCAGCTCAGGAAGCTGGGGAACTTAGCTGTCTGAAATGGGATCCTACTGAGCATCCCAAAATAGGCCACAAATTCAAGCCTCCCTCAAGGACTGGACCTTGCTGTGTTCTGGGATCACAACCATAATCCTAACCCAACAACAAATGCAGGCAAGAGATACCAAACAAGAGTGGGAGTGCGAAGCCACCTCCGCCAGCCCTCCTGGCTAGGAAAGTGCCCCACAGTATAAATGATTTACATTGTCCTCACCTTGAAGAAAGGCCCACAGGTGTGTGATGATCCAGATAGAAGAAGGAAAAGTCAGTGCCCACATCTGAGAGGGGACTGGCATACCTGGCCACAACAGCACTCACCACCTCAGAAGCTGACTCTCTCAGAAATGAGCACACTCATCAGTCTGGAGGCACAACCTGGACCAAAAGAGCCCCTTGTTCACCTAAGATCAAAAGACTAAGGCTGCTGAACTACTCTGTTGCGGTTCCTGCTGCCTGAGTTAGCGGGGGGTAGTGGGGGGGCCAGATGTACCCATTCTACAAACACTAAGGGCATTGATGCCCACCTCACAGGTACCCTAAGGCCCAAACCACGGCTGTGAAGTGGAGAAGGAAGCTAAAAAGGCTGAAGAGAGGTGGCCTGCTCTGCCCAGCAGCACACTCACACCATGTCTGTGGCCCACTCACCTGTTCAGAGATCCCTTCCCAGAACCTATGCCACACAGCTGGGGCATTAGCCATATGGGAACCCAGGCCATGTGACAGCTCCTACCTCCCCTGGCAGAGAAAGGGAGAGGAGGGACAGGCAGGGGGAGGCTCCTGCCGAGCTTATTTCAGCATCAACCAGTCACATTCCCAAACCTCCAACCCTGACCCTCTTCTGTTGGTTTTTACCTCCTGCAAGTTCCATGTGTCCATAAGCTCTCTTCTCTATCCTCTTGTCACCCCTGCAAATCCACCCCTTACGTAGAGGCCAGAGTCCTCTTTCTAGCAAAATCCAGTCACTCCTAACTTCAAAGCCTTTCTGAAACACACACACAGCTGGGGGGAGGGGGGGCAAACATACTTTTCTCAGGACAGTGAGATTATGAGAAATAACTGAGTTGCAATCTGAAAAGAAAAATCATAATCTGAAAAGGATGTGTGACAACGGCTCCCCAAAGCCTCTGAAACCAAAGGTAATCTCCTGGGCACAGAGTTCATGGCCCTTCACAATCGTTCCCAACAGCCTTCAAGAACTGCCTTCCAGCAACTCCCGGGGACCCACAGCCAACAGTCCTGTGGAATTGTTGCTCTCAGGTCTCAGTGCTTGTTTACATGTTGTCCCCTCTTCTCTATTAAGACTCAGCTGGGATGTCACTTCCTTGAATTTAGCTGCTGCTCTACCTACATTCTAAACATGCCTTCACCAGACTGTGCCTGACACAGTGGCAGGGTCATGCCAGCGACACCCTCCAGCCCCACCAAGCAATGAGTGCATCGGGAATGGTAGGGGCCTTGTTAGGTAACTTAGATACTCAGCAAATGGTTGCATTTATAGGAAATGCAGAGGATGAATGAACAAACTGAAAATACTAAAAGGAGACACTCAAGAAAATTCCAAAGGTGGGACATTTTGCCCAACAGTTAACCTAGTCTCTGAAAAAAAAAAAAATCAATGTCACGAGGGTGGGGCTAAACAGGAGACTAGTCTAGATTCTAAAGATTAAAGAAAGAGAACTAAATACAATATGGGAACCTTGCCCAAATCTGAATTTGGGGGGAAAAAGTCATAAAAATATTTCGGAGGCAGGGAGCCTGGCTGGCTCAGTGGGTAGAACAAGTGATTCTTGATCTTAGGGCCATGCTTTGCAGCCCCATGTTGGGTGTAGCGATTACTTAAAAATAAAATCTGTAAAAAAAATGCTTTGGGGACAATAGGTGAAATTTTAATATAAATTATAGTAGAAAATTTCTGTGGATTTTCTTATGTGTGATGATAATATGGTTCCACAGGAGAATGTCCTTACTCTTAGGATGTGCTGAGATGTAAACAACTTACTTTCAAAGCTTCATGGGATATATACACATGCACACACACACACACGTGTGTGTGTGTTGTGTGTGTATAAAGACACACACAAAATGAGAACACACAAATACAGTGAACTCAAACTCTTTTTTTTTAATTTAAAGATTTTATTTATTTATTTGAGAGACACAGATAGGGATAAAGAGCATGAGCAGGGGAGGGGAGGGAGAAGCAGGCTTCCCGCTGGGCAGGGAGCCCAATTCGGGGCTTGATCCCAAGACCCTAGGATCATGATCTGAGCTGAAGGCAGACACTTAAGCGAATGAGCCACCCAGGCACCTCCCGAAATCAAACTCTTTATAGGTGTAGAGCTCAGAACAGAGTATGCTCAGGATCTGAAGCTCCTGACAGAACCTGGGAAGGCAGGCCCAGGAGCAGTTGGAACCTGCCTCCACAGACCAAGAGCAAGAAACTAGAAGGCAACAACAGGACCCCAGTGCATCTACACAACCAACAGCCAGTTAGAGTTGAGAGGACCGGAGAACCTCCAGAGCTGGGCAGGCTTTGGAGCAGCTGGTGATCCTTTCCTGAGGGAACAAAAAGACCTATGGACAGATCTGTGTTAACTGAGAGCATATCCAGAGATCAAAGCCACTGGGGCGGGGAATAAAAAAGGAAAGGAAGGAGTTATAAGTGCAAAACAGTAAGAGAATAGCAGGCCATTTCCAGAGAGAAAGATCAATATGTCAAGATCTCTAATAGGGACTCAAATGCATTAATTCTTTTTTTTAATTTATTTTTATTTTTTATTATTTGCCCCAGGGGTACAGGTCTGTGAATCACCAGGCTTACACCTTTCACATCATTCACCAAGCACAAACCCTCCCCAATGTCCATAACCCATCCACCCTATCCCTACCCTCCCACCCCCCAGTAACCCTCAGTTTGTTTTGTGAGATTAGGAGTCTCTTATGGTTTGTCTCCTTCCCCATCCCATCTTGTTTCATTATTTTTCCCTCCCTACCCCCCACCCTGCCCCTCAAGTTCCTCATATCAGAGAGATCATATGATAATTGTCTTTCTCTGATTGACTTATCAAATGCATTAATTCTTGATTCTCACATGCTTATGAGGTAGAATATTTCCATGTTACAGGTGAGAAAAATGAGGACCAGACTGGTTATATAATTATTTGTAGCAGCTGAAGGTCACCTAACAATTAAGTGGAAGAGATGGGACCTAAACCAAGGTCTGTCTGATTCCAATGTCTGTTATTTCCGTAATACTACTCTTCTTTTTAACTGAGCAACAAGTGGCAAAGAATTTTGTAGGTAGATGAGATCACTGGAAACATTCTTCCTAGGTCCTGCCATTATTTTACAGATTGGAAAAATGGGAACCAGAGATTAGCAATGGCACTGCTAGTACCCCAAGCCAGGTTTCCTGACTCCTGCCCCAGGAATATTCCATTTGTATCACTTTCTCTTCTATTAGCATGTTCCCATTCTTCTGTGAATGCATCCCCCCTCCCCACCACATGGTGGGGGTGTTTAGCTTTTGCTCTTAATTTGATACAACATGTTGGAATTCCATGGTGCTAATTACAGCTAATTACAGCAATACAAGAAAAAAAGAGAATAAAAGGCACACATGTGTTAATGTTACCTTTGTTCACCACACACTTTTTCCCCACTTGCAGGATTTACTCAAATATAAGGCTGATCCATGGGAACACACATAAAACTAAGTCCCACATATAGGACTGTTAATAATTACAACATATGCTTTGCTACTGAATTTCAAAGGAGATTAATTTTATTCAGAGAAAGAAGTTTTTATTGCCCTTTGATGTCAGCAAGCCTAAAACCAGATTACAGGCCAACAGCACCAAGGATGATCCTCACCTAGTCTAACACATAGCCCTACCTACACTCAAGGAATCTCTCCCACATCTCCTCAAAACAACACCAACACGGATAACTCAAGTTACATCTCCTGGTGGGTGCTAGAACTAGACGAGGTCATTCAACCAACACTTGTGAAGCATTCTCCACACACAAGTATTTATTACTCCCCAAGTAAAGGAAAGAATCTGGAATGAAATGGATACAGGTTTTTGTGTATGAGACTAAAGTCAGAGAGAATGACCTGGACAATGCACGTCATCTGCTCTTGGAGCCATTCTGCTTTAAAACACAACTGGGCAGACAGGTTCGGTGACTCCAAATCTGTGACAAGAGAAAAAACAGGTCACCACCAGAGGTAACTGGCAACGTCCCATGCTCCTCACTGCTGAGGAGGCAGGGTCCCCTTTTAGGCCTCTGGTTGTCTCACTTTCTTTTCTGTGTATGTGGCAAGTGCTTCAAAGGAGTCAGCTACTGACGGAGAAAAATTCCACAAACCGAAAAACCAGGCTCTACCTACAAGTGAATAAGATGAACCATAAGCAGAGGTAGTTAGAGTGTGCACTCTGTGGCGCAGGTCAACTGAGCGTTAAGACCTGACTGAATTTGGAGGAGTGTGGTACAAAAGTCAGACAGCTAAAAGGGCCATGAGGACATATGGTTCAACCTGGATAATGAACAGGAGGAAAGGAATTCCAGTAAGGACCAGAGCAAGAACAGTGACCAGACGTGGAAGGAAAAGAGGCCGACAGTTCCTACAGGAAAGGCCTGAGGGAACGAATTAGAGAGAGGCAGGCTGAAGCCAAGCGGTGGCACGCCTTGAATAGCTGGCAGTTTCTCTGGAGGAACCTGGTGGAGAAGTGGAGATTTAGAGATCAATCCCGCCACGGTGGGAGGAGGGGCAAGACCAAGAAGCCACTCAGGCTTCTGCCCTTGAGGAAGGGTTACTACGTGGATCATCAGAAGATAAGCTCCATGAAAGCAAGGATTTTTGTCATTACATACAGCCCTATGTTCCCAGGGCTGGCCCATACAGTCACTCAATAACAATTTGTTCAATAAATGAATCAGAGATGGATGGATGTTAACACCTAAGTCCAAGTGAGCTTGACTTAAGCTCTAGTGCAGTTGATTAAGGGCAGGTGTTTGGGACCAGAAGTGGAAACAATTTCAAATACCAACACTTGTCACCAATTCATTTGATGATGAAGAGTACAAGTCAGCCTTCATCAGCTTCCAGTGAGTCAGCACTCTGGGCTCCAAAGCACAAGTAAGAAAATGCAGAGACAGCAGCATAAAAAATTATGTGGGCCCCACTATCCCAACCTAAAGCTTGGCACTGCAGTTCCAAACCAGCTTGCTGTTCTCCTGGCTCTTATTTCATGTTACTCCATAATTGAAGGCACGTCCATGAGGAGCAAAAACCAATACTAACCATTAAGAAAGGTCTTTTCAACAGCCTAGGCCTTAAAAAGAAAGAAAACCTTTAGCTATCTGGAAAACTCCTATTCATCCTTCAAAGCCCACCAAGCCTTCTCTGATGGCCTCTTCTGTACACTGCACATACTCTTCCACTGATATTGCCATTTAACTTTTAAACTCCCTCTACTAAACTGAACTCCATGAAAAAGAAAAAAGAATTGTCTCTCATTCATCTATATTACCAATGTAATAGTGCTTAACAGATTGACTTCAACAGAACCCATTTTTACCTCAGTATCCTAAATTAAATTCTACAGCTCCAAGTCACTGGTGAAGGTTCCCATGGCTGAGAGAAAGGGTAGAGGAGGACAGAGGCAGAGTAGCGGCTTTAGGGCTGGGGAGAGGAGTCCAGGTCAGGAAGAGTTCCCAGGCTGAAATGGCTTCTCCAGTCTCCCACAGGCAGAGTTCTAGGGTACTGTGAGGAAGCCGGCCACTTGCAAGCCCAGCCTACCCACAGGCTGCTATTCCTTTTCAGTGGGTTCATGCATGCCACAATCTTAACCTATCAAGTAAGTGGCAATAACTTCCCCAATCCCAAAGAAGAGGAAACAAAGAAAAAGGGCTGATGTCTAGGAAATGAATAGTTTCTTCAGCATTTGAGACCACCTGAGGCGAATGGCTAATGAGCAACTACACTCATGGAGGCTCAGAGAGGCTTCCAGAGAAGTTATTACTCACATATAACCTTGTTGGTTAGGTAAGAGTGACCAGAGTATCAAAGGCTAAGTTCAAACAAAATATCTCCTAGGATTTTCTGGGCTAAGATTTTATCCACTGGATTTCCATAAATTTATAGTCACCATGTCTAAATTCCCTCTCAAATGTCATTCAGTCATTTGAGAAACATCTTCCTGAATGCCAACTATGTAGAGCGGACCCTGCTAGGCTTTGAGGACAGGGAGATGCTTCTCTGGTCACTTAGAATTGAACAGGGGAGTTAAAACATAGCACACATACTAACACCAGGAAAAGAATGGAAAAGGGGATTCGAAGAGAAAGATTCACCCAGATGAAAGGATTAAAGAACACTTTGGAAGGGAAAGAACTTAAACTGGGCCTTGAAAAATGGACAGAACCAATATACAGAAATTAGGGGGCCCCACATCTGCTGGCTCAGTTGGTAAGAGCGTACAACTCTTGATCTCGGGGTTGTAGGTTCGAGCCCCATGTTGGTGTAGAGATTACTTAAAAATAAAATCTTAAAAAATAATAAAAAATAAAGAAGGGCCCCATCCCTCATCCCACAGGACAAAGAAGAGAGCTCTTCTGGGTAGGAGGAATTCCACAACCAAAGTCACAGAAGAGCAAAATACAGAGAATGTTAAGAGAACAGCAAATGGTTGCGAACAGAATCTGTATCAGAGATACGTAGATCAAGCATACACTCGGCCCTCTAAAAAAGCTGAAAGGGCTGGGGTTGGTCAGGGAGAACTCTAAATGGGTTAGGGCTGAACTAGAAAACAAAGGAGTTTTGTTGTGTTTTAGAGAAACTCATCCAACTAAACTTGCATGAAAGAGCAGATGGAGAGAAGACCAAAGTCTGGGGAAGAGGTAACAAAACTCTGGGCGCCTGGGTGGCTCAGTGGGTTAAAGCCTCTGCCTTCGGCTCAGGTCATGATCTCAGGGTCCTGGGATGGAGGCCCATATCGGGCTCTCTGCTCGGCAGGGAGCCTGCTTCCTCCTCTCTCTGTGCCTACTTGTGATCTCTCTCTCTCTGTGTCAAATAAAGAAATAAAATCTTTAAAAAAAAAAACCTCTTAAGTTTTAGATTAATCTAATTTTCCTGTCTTTACAACGGAGGAAACAAATGCCCAAAGAAGTTTAATGACGGAATCAAAGGAACACAAATTGTTTGTGGCAGTAATAGTGTAAAGAGAGGGAGGGAGGCCCTCCCCAAGGCTGATGTCCTGACACTCATTCCACACACCTGGCCCCTCTGTCAGCCCCACCCGATCTCGCCCCAGAGGTCCCTTGCCTCCATCACCACCACACCCGCCTATCTCCCCCGTCCAATTGAAGGTTCAACACAACGACTGCTAAGGTTTCTCCGGGAGCTACAACACTGTTTATCCCCTTGGGGGGGGGGTTAAGCAAAGCAGTCACCCTTCCAAAAATGACAAGGAACTGTGTCTTTTGGTCCAAGGGGGCTCCCGAATATGGTTCTTAAGAGACCAGAGAGAACTCCACCAACTGTCAGAGAGACCCCAACCGCGGAGGTCAGGCATTCCTCTGGCTCCCACCTTTAAAACACACACGCTGAGCCCCATCTCCCGCGTCCGTCCAGGAGGGACCTGGACCGACCGCGCACCGAGGGCACAGGTCAACGAGCCGGCCAGGGCCGCCCACCCCTCCCCGCGGGGCGGTCCCGGCGTGGAGGAGGGGCGCGCAGAACCAGGTCCGGAGCGTCACACCGAGGAAGTGCGCTCTCGGTGGGAACCGTGGGTGGCCCGGAGCAGAAGTCGGGAAGCGGGTTTCGACGAGACTGTGGGTATTAGCCCCGAGCGGGCGAGGAGGGGACAGGAAGGTCTGCGGGGGATGGGCCAGGATGAAGAAATCCAGCGGAGGCCCCTCCTGGCCTCACCCGACCCTGCGACCAGGGCCTACGGAGATGATGGACGCGCAGGGGGCGTCACGCGCTGGCAGGACGGCGCTACGCGGGAGGGGTGGGGGCTGTGGGGGAAGCGCGTACCTTCTTCACCGCCGGCTGGAAGAGGAAGTCCCCGGCCTCCTTCAGGTCCAGCCAGATCATGGGCATGCGGGGTACGGCCTCCATGGCGGCTAGCGCCCGCCGGCCACCCGGCCGCTCCCCTAGCTGCCCTAGCTGCTGCCTCAGCCGCGCGCCCCGCCCCTCCGCGCCGGAAGTCACTTGTCACGCGGGGATGAAAATCGCGCGCAGGGCCTGCTGGGAGATGCAGTCCCCGCCCGCGCAGCTTTTAGGGTTTGGCTCAGAAGCCGTTGCGCACGCTCAGTTTCCTCCGCAGGAAGGGCGTGTAGGGCGAATCTCCAGCCCCCCCCCCGCCCCGCCCCGCGAAAGGATTTCTGGGAGTGATCGTCTGCCTTCACTTAGCTGCGAAGCCGGCGCCAGCTGGTTTTCTCCTCTGTGGCCCGACGGGTCTGCGGACCTGGCTCCGGCCTCAGCGCTCCGGCGCTCCTGTCTTGGGGTGCGGAGGGCGTTCGAGACCTCACCCTTAAGGTCGTAGTCCTGAGAAGAGTCGAGGAACATAGAGGACAGGGTCAGGGCAGGTGCTGTGATAGAGATGGGGTGGCGGGTGGGCCGCCCAAAAGAGGTGACTTGGGAACAGCCCCGACGGAGGGACCCCTTGGAGATGGGGCTAAGAAGAGAGCAAAGGGTTTTATCCCAAGTCGCAGCGCTTTGGGAAAGGAAGTGACTAGTTAGAGACTGGTACACTCGGTCCGGCCTGAAAGGTCGGGGACTGCCTAAGAGACTGAGGTATCCACTTCTTTTTATTTTTAAAATATTTTCTTTATTTATTTGACAGAGACAGCGAGAGCACAAGTAGACAGAGAAGCAGATGGAGGGAGAGGGAGAAGCAGGCTCTCCACTAAGCAAGGAGCCTGATGTGGGGCTCGATCCCAGGACCCTGAGATCATGACCTGAGCCAAGGCAGGCAGCGCTTAACTGACTGAGCCACCCAGGCGCCCCGACGTATCCGCTTCTGATGGGAAAAGAACGTCTCTCTGGAGTGTAAAGCCCAGAGCCATGTGGGTTGACGGGCTGGGGTGAATACGTATGGCCGTGTGAGTACCTAGGATGCCCAGACTGGAGGGGGACCACAAAGTAGAGAAGTTGCCTCTGAAGGGGTGACCTGTAGAGCTGGAATTTTTAAATCGTGTATGTATTACCCGTCTTTATAAATAAGACAGAGAATGGTTTGGAGATCCTGAAGGCAAAAGTGGAAGCTGGGAAGCCAGTGAGAATCTTTTTGTAGTCTTCCAGAACACAGGTGATGCTGGGTTGGGGCAGAGGGAGGTAAAAAATGGGCAGATTTTAGAAAGGTTTTGGAGAAAAAAGTGTCACAGCTTGGGGTGGATGGATGTAGGGGAATGAGAATGTCAAAGATGATTTCCAAGTTTCCAGCTGGTACCGTTGGGTGGCTGCAGGACCGTTTACTGACATGTGAAAACGGGAAGAGCAGAAGTTCAGGTCTGTCTAGTGTTAAGCTTTGAGCCATTCAAGAGGAGATGTAAAGGAGAGCATGGGATGTGGTGTCTGGGCTCACAAGAGAGGATTCACCCACAATGCTGGACCCAGTTTGACCCCAAATCTTGCAAGAATTGGTCAAGGGCCTACCTTCATGCCAGTTGGAGTTAGAGCAAAAGAAAATGCAAGCACACTACTCTTCCTAACAGTGTTATTCACAATAGCCAAAAGGTGGAAACAAACCAAATGTCCATCAGTGGTTGAGTGGATAAACAAAATGTGGACTATTACTGGACAGTTATTCAGGACTGTTATCCAGTCCATTATTCATGGACTGTTATTCAGGTGTAAAAAGGAAGGGAATTCTGACACCCACTTGGACATCAATGAACTTTAGGGCATTATGCTGAGTGAAAGAAACCAGAACAAAAAGGACATATATTGGGACACCTGGGTGGCTCATTTAAGCATCTGCCTTTGGCTCAGGTCCTGATCCAGGGGACCTGCAATCTAGCCCCACTTCAGGCTCCCTGCTCCGCGGGGTGTCTGCTTCTCCCTCTCCCTCTGCTCCCCCCACCACCACTTGTGCTCTCTCAAACTCGTGCTCTCTCTCAAATAAAATCTTTTTTTAATATTAAAAGTTAATGTTTAATGGGCATAGAGTTTCATTATGGGATGATGAAATAGTTCTAGAAGTGGATGGTGGTGATAGTTGCAAAACTATATGAATACACAATACCACATTGTAATGGTTAAAATAGTAAACTTCATGTTAGGTCCATTTTACTACAATAAAAAAAATTTTTTAAAGCAAAGGTAAGATCTCGGGGCACCTGTGTGGCTCAGTTGTTTAGCGTCTGCCTTTGGCTCATGTCATGATCCCAGGGTCCTAGGATTGAGCCCCACATTGAGCTCCCTGCTCTGTGAGAAGCCTGTTCTCCCTCTTCCACTCTCCCTGCTTGTGTTCCCTCTCTCGCTGTGTCTCTCTGTGTTAAAAAAATATCTATCTATATCTTTAAAAAATAAAAATAAAGAAAAGGCAAGATCTTGCAGTTATGTTTTTTTTAAGGGAAGAGAAAAATTTACCAATATCTTAAAAGAGCCTATTTCTGGAGGACCATCTTGGGGTGACCTGGTCATAGATGGAAGCATTGAGGATAAGGCCCATGCCCTGAAAAACCCCAACCATGAGGAAGAGGAGAAAGTTGCCCCAACACAATTTATAGTAAATGACCCGCAGGAGCATAAAACAGTCCACCTTGGGGGTCTCTGATGGTGAGGTAGTGGCCAGCCATAAGGGAATCATTGGACCTGGGTACAGCAGCTGGAACCAGAACAGGCTAGGGGGTGTGGGGGACTGTAGCATAGCATCGCTGAGCAAGGAAAGAGGCAAGCTTCAGGACATAGGACTAGGGAAGCAGGCAGCTACAGGAAGTAGCTTGGCCACAGGACACAGATAGCTCAGGCCCCAAGCATGAGACCAGCAAAGGAGTGGATGGATGTGAATGATTGAGGGATCAGTCAGAAAGGGATACGTCAAGAGCAGGAAGCCTCCTAAGATGGAGAGGACCTATAGAGGCAGGCATTCCAGATGGATGGAAACAGCTGCAAAAGAGCTCTAACTAGACTCCAGGATTCAAAGGAGCCAGGCAGATGGGTCACTGCTGGAGGCCAGCTCCAGCAACAGTCAGGGTCCCCGAAGGAAAGGACGGCGTCGGCGATACGAAATGAGGAGACGGACGGACTCGGATGATGTTTCAGGAGTCTCCCCAAAACTCAGGGCTTGGGATCCTTTATTTATAACATTGTAACAAAGGATGACCAAAGACGTAACCAAGATGATTATTTACTGGTCAAAGGAACCTTTGTAGATGCACCTGGTGTTTTCTTTTCCCCAGAGGCTTGATAGACGAAGCCTGTTCTGCTTATCTGTATTGTGCCCTTTTTTATGGTCACTCCTAGTCTTGTACAAAATTATGGGCCCTGCACAAGGTCACTTAGGCCCAAGGCTAAATGCCACTTGTCCTGGGGGAGGCACAGCATAGCGCCAGACTATTTCTGGCAGTCATCCCGGACTCTACTCGGGCCTGTTTATCTATAGAAAGAGTAAATTAACTGTACCTGGAAAAAGTGAATTATTTATAATTAGACTATGTTTTTTCTAGTAACTAGGTTTATATTATATATATGTTGATTAATAATATGGGATCTACAAATAGCAAATCCAACTTATGCTTAACAAATCTAGTCTATTCTTACCATTCATATTAATACGTGTCATTTGAGCTGCAAGCAGCTTTTAACTGGAAGGGGTTGATTAATGCTTTACCCTGATTCTCCTCGCCTTGCAGGAGGGTGGTGCCCCATGCCTTGCAGAGGGGGTTCACCTGCTTGTACCACGCAGATGGCTCACATCAGGTCGCTACCTAATGAGTTTCCTAGAGCAACACCTTTGGCCCTACTGTCTCTCCTCCTAGCTTCGCTCCTTCGTATAGAATGGGACCACCTTGGCCCCACATGGTGCTTCTGGGGTTGAACTACAACTAGAGATAATATCCCCTGTGAGTGACAGGGTGCATTAATTTACTAGGGCTGCCATATCGAAGTGTCACAGACTGGCTTTAATGACAGAAATTAATTTTCTCACAATTCCAGAGGCCACAGGTCTGAGATGAAGGTGTTAGCAGGGTTGGTTTCTTCTGAGACGTCACTCTGTTTTGTACATGGATATCCTCTACCTGCATCTCCACTTGGTCTTCTCTCTGTGCATGTCTGTGTCCCAATCTCCTAGGACACCAGTCATACTGGACCAGGGCCCACCCGTCATGTTAACTTAATTACCTCTTTCTCCAACTACAGTTACATTTGGAACTGGAGGTTAGTACTTGAATATATGAATTTGAGAGAGACACAATTCAGCCCATAACCCAGGGTCGGTGATATAAGGGCAATTGGTGTGAGAGGTATCAAAGATCAAGAGGCCCTGTGAGGGGGCCTCGAATGCTGAGGAGAGGGGTGGGGGACAGACCAGTGGGGGTGAGGCAGCAGAAAGATATTCCCTGGGGTAAGAGGTGCCCTCCTAACACACGTACTTCCTCACAGGGATGGACAGAGTTGGAAGTTTGGGGAAGCCTAAGATGCCCCAGTACTTGAGGAAGAGTAGGCCCCATCACAAGGGGCAGCAAACACCCCATTCAACCAGGTCAGTTCACCCCTTTCTCATGACAACCCCATCACACTCGGTAGAGCTGGAAGGGCCTCAGAGACAGACATCCTGCCCCATCTTACGAAAGTGGAAACTGAGACCTGGATTGGTGAATGGATCCCTCGAATCTCCCAGCAAGTGAATGGAAGAATCCAGGCTGGGCCAGGGTATCCTCCCTCCCCAAACAAATATTTACTCAACACCCCCTGTGCCCTATGCACTGTTCTAGGTGCTGTTGAATAAAACAGGCAAAGATCTCAGCCATCATGAGGTCACTGTCCAGTGAGAGAACTCAGACATTAACAGAATAAAGAATATACAGTATGTTTGATGGCAATGATAGCTATAGTTAAGACGAAAAAATAAAACAGCAGAGAGAGGAGGATGGGAGCATGAGGAAGGAATATCTGCAATTTTGTATCTTTTATAGAGATACAGGGTGGTGAGGGAAAGCTTCACGGAGAAGGTACTATTTGAGCAGATTTGAGGAAGTAAAGGAGCAAGCCGGGGACATAGCTGGGGGAAGAGAGTTCTAGAAAGAGAGAATAGCAAAGGCAAAGACCCTGAACCTAGACTGTGCCTGGAGAATAACAAGGAGACCAGGGCGTATGGAAAACTGCAAGGGATGGGGTCAGAGAGGCAATGGGTGGAGGTGAGGCAGGGGTTTGCTGGTGGTATAGGGTCTCAAAAGCCATGGTGAGGATTTGGGCATTTCCTCGGATGACCGGGGGAACCATGGGAGGCTTTGGATCAGAGGAAGGATATGATCTGACCTAGGTTTCAGGATTACACTGGTTGCTATACTGATGGACTGTGGAGGAGGGTGGTGCCTCGGAGGAAGGCCCATACCAAGAATTATGGATTCCCAGGACTCTGTTCTGGGTCCTCTAGAGAGACGCGGGGGCAGAGCTGTTGCCTCAGGATCTTCCCAGAGAGGTCTGGGATATGGGCACACAGAGGAGACGTGGGAGGGAGACTTGGGGAAAGAATATACCACAGGGGCAGAATGAGGGTGGGGTCTGGTGTGCTCAGGCCCAATCACCTCCACAGAACAAGGTGGCGAAAGTGTGACTCTGCAGGAGATGGAGAGCTGATGGGCTTGGTAAGGAGAGAAGTCTTCCTAGAAGAAGAAAGGTGATCCTTAGGCTCAGTGCAATGCCTGTCAAACTCCCAACTGGTGTGTGTGTGTGTGTGTGTAAGTTGACAAGATGTTTCTCAAATTTATATGGAAAATCAAAGGCTTTTGAAGAGCCTCTATAGCATTAAAGAAGAGAAACTAAATGAGAAGACCTGTTCTACCTGATGTCTAGTCCTGTTAGAAAACTGTGTCATTGGAACTTGGTGGGTATTTATTCAGTAACATTAGACCATCAGAATGGAGTAGAAAACCCAATAACACACCAAAGCCTTCCGTGTCCACTCAATGGACTCCAGAGCTAGAGCACTGCAGGCCAGAGGGGAAAGGTAGGGCTACCGACTAGATGATGCAGGTCAACTGGTCCCCCACAGGGAAACAGGTAAATTGGAGTCTGTTATGGGGTGAATTGTATCCCCCACGAAGATATGTGAAAATCCTAACCCCCAGGTATCTGTCACTATGACCTTATTTAGAAAGAGGGTCTTTGTAGGCATAATCAAATTAAGATGAGGTCATCATACTGGATTAGGGTGGGTCCTGACCAAGCAACCAGTGTCTGTAATAGAAGAGATTCTACCTACAGACGCTGGTCATGGCAAACCCCACAGTCACATTAGCCAACTCCTTAAAATCAATCTGTCTTTCTATCTATGAACTATCTATGTGTCTCCTATTGGTTCTGTTTTCTCTGGAAAACCCTAAGGGGTATGGAGTCTACCTCACACCATGTTTCCAGGCATGTGTAAAGTCAGGAGAATGGCCATCCTTGGGGGCGAGGGAAGAGAAGCGATTGCAAGTGGGGGACACACAAGGTGTTGTGGGGTTCTTAGAATGTTCTGTCTCTTGATCGATCCAGGTGCTGGTTACAGGAATCTGTTTACTTAGTTCTGTAAGAGGTAAATAAACCAAGCTGTACACTTCTCTACTGAGCGTTTTGTATATATGTTATATTTCAATAAAAAGTTAATGTAAGAAGTTAATTCCAGGTATATTAGGGACTGAAATGAGAAAGGCAAATAGCTCTAACTTTTCAAAGTAGATAGAGGAGAATATTTTTATAAAGTTGAGCAGGGAAAGATTTCTTAAGGTATAGAAAGTACCAGCCACGATGGAAGACCAATAAATTCAACTTCTTTTGAGTTAAATTCTGTTGAGCAAAAGACATCATAAAACACCGAAGCCAGCTTAAGAGGCTTCATCTGCCAAATCTAGGAAAACTTGAAAATCAGAATAACATAAGGATAGTAAGGGATTGTAACCCATCAAATACATGAATTTATACAGGTATAAATAAATAATAGGGGGAAACAAGAGAGAGCCAACTATGAGATTTATTAGGAAGGATGAAATTACACTCTTCAGCAACCATCATATTAATAATTTAGGCAAAATCATCGATGGACATAAAACTAGTGAACTTAAGAAGTAAAATAACATGGTAGTTATACACTCCCATAGTATCTCCCCACCATATACTTATTAATTATAAAAGGAAAAATAATAGCTTTAGATGAAGAAACTTGACAGACCCCACACTAAAGAGACCCAACAATGGAATGAAACACATGGGCTTTTCTTTTGCATTAAAGGACATCACTGGGTGGGGGGGGGCGGTGGCTGGGTGGCTCACTCATTAAGCATCTGCCTTCGACTCAGGTCATGATCCCAGGGTCCTGGGTTCAAGCCCCACACCGGGCTTCCTGCTCAGCAGGAAGCCTGCTTCTCCCTCTCCCACTCCCCCTTCTTGTGTTCCCTATCTTGCTGTGTCTCTCTGTGTCAAATAAATAAAATCTTGAAAAGAAAAAATAAAGGACATCACTAGGAAAATTGGCGAAATCTGAATAAGGTCTGTAGCTTGATAATGGTAGTGTATTAGTGTTAATTTCTTGATTTTGAGACTTTTTTCAATGTCATGCTTATATATAAGAGAATGTTCTTGTTTTTGGGAAATATGCACCTAAGTATTTAGGTGTAAAAAGGCGTCATTCTAAAAAACAAACAAATAAATAATAAAAACTAATAATAAAATAATAAATTACTAAATAAAATAAAAAATTAAGAATAAATAAATAAATGGCATCATTCTGCCCCTGTCCCTTACTCGCAAGTCTCTTGCAGGAAGTTGGGGGAGGAGGGAGGAGGAGATAAGTATGTGTGTGTGTGTACGTGTGTGTGTACGTGTGTGTGTACGTGTGTGTACGTGTGTGTGTACGTGTGTGTGTACGTGTGTGTGTACATGTGTGTGTACGTGTGTTATGTCCATAAAGCTATATACAGAGACCAAGAGGGGAAGAGGATGCAAATGTGATAAAATGTTAACATTTGGGGAATCTGGGTAAAAAGTATGAAGAAATTCTTTACACTACTTTTGCAACTTTTCTATATAAGTCTGAAATTATGCAAAAATACACAGTTAAGAGAAACAGGACACCATAAAGAAAATGGAAGGACAAGACCAAATTGGGAGAAGGTGTTTGTCAGACATAACAAACAAAGGATTACCATCCAGAATATGTATAAAACTTGGGGCACCTGGCTGGCTCAGGTGGTAGAGCAGGCAACTCTTGATCTTGGGGTTGTGAGTTTGATCCTCACATTAGTCATGAAGCCGCCTTTTTTTTTTTCAAGATTTCGTTTATTTATTTGACAGAGAGAGAGCGAGAGCAGGAACACAAGCAGGGGGAGTGGGGAGGGAGAAACAGGCTCCCCACTGAGCAGGGAGCCCGATGCGGGGCTCAGTCCCAGGACCCTGGGATCATGGACCTGAGCCGAAGGCAGATGTTTAACCACTGAGCCATCAGGCGCCCCTAGGCATGGAGCCATCTTAAAACAAACAAACAAACAAATAAAAATAGGATGTGCAAAAAACTCTCGTACATTCTCAAGAAAGTCAGGGGCGCCTGGGTGGCTCAGTAAGTTAAAAGTCTGCCTTCGGCTTAGGTCATGATCTCAGGGTCCTGGGATCAAGCCCCACATCAGGCTCCTTGCTCAGTGAGGCGTCTGCTTCTCCATCTCTCTGTGCCCCTACTCCTTTTTGCTCACTCTCTCTCACTCTCAAATGAATAAATAAAGTCTTAAAAAGAAAGAAAGACAAAGAGTCCAATAGAAAAATAGGCATAGGACTTGTAAGGGAACTTAAAGGAACAGCCAGACACATATGGAAAGATGTCCAACCTCATCAACACCCAGGGAAATGCAAACCCAAACGATGATGAAAGTCCACTTTATACTAGTCAGATGAATAAGTACACATCAGTCAGATGAGAATGTGTAGCCACGGGAACTCTCTGCCACTGCAGATGGGGTTGTAAATTGGAACCACTACTTTGGAAAACCATTTGGTATTATTTAGTCGGGCACAGTCTCCTGGGCCCCAGTGACTCTGGGGCTGGGTGTCTATATAGCCTGGAAAGACTCCTACCCACTCACCCCAGGAGCTGTGTCCACGAAGAACGGTCATAGCCACCCAAATGGAGACATGGAGCCCTCCCCCGCCAGCCCCCCCCAACCCTCCTTGGATGAGAATCCAGAACCACTGCATTACGGGTGGGGAAACTGAGGCATGGAGAGGGAAAGAGGCTGCCCAGAATACGACGTGACCTCCGAGGGAGGGTCAGGGGAGTGGTCTGGTGTGGCAGGAGAAGGGAGAAAAAAAAAATAGAAAGAAAAAGAGGGGAGAGGAGGAGAGAGGAAGGACGAGGGAGAAAGATGGGGAGGGCGATGGAGCTCTCTTGGTCTCACACCTGGCAAACTGGAGGCCAGAGCCAGAGGGGTCCCCATCGAATCCCTTCCCATCCAGCCACCACGCAGTCTCCTGGAGCTTGGGGAAGGGACTCTGAGGCAGCTCCCCTCTCTTTGACCCGGAAAAAGGCTCCCATGGGAGCAGCAAAGGAGAAGCTGCTCGGTGATTCAGTGTGGCTCCTCCACTCTCTAGAGGGTCCCAGGCCCTCTGGGAACCCTTGGAGCACCGGTTACTTTCTTCTAGAAAATGCTCCTATGCGACAGGTTTGCAAATATGCAAGAAGGTCAGGGTCTCTGAGGCCCATCGAGGGAACCACACTCCCCACTAGCTCCCAGAGGCCACTTGGCCAGCAGATGGCACCAAGGCCAACAGTGTCGCAGCAACACAGCCGCAGCCCCAGGGGTCATTGGCAGCACAAAACCCCAGCAGATTTGAAATGATTGGTTTGTTTTGTTTTGTTTTGTTTTTGCTCAGGACCAGATTTAATTCTTGGGTGAGGGGCCCTTCTGTACCAGTGTTCATGCATAGGAAAGGAGCAACAGAGGATTTATCCTTCCCGTGCCTGGGACAAACCCCCTAGTTCAGGCCACTGTTAGGGAGAAACTCCAGGGTGGATGTCCAGCCAAACACGGAAGAAATCTGAGACATCCTTGCCTTTGCAGTGAGAGCCTGGAGGTTGGGCAGCGCCCTTGGGGGGCGGCGGCGGGGGGGGGTGCCAAACCTGACGGGTCAGGACTGGGGTAAACCTGTGGGATTCTCAGATGCCAAGGTCTTCTTAGCCGAGGTCTCAGTGTCTGTGGATAGTGGGGCCATAACGTTGGTTCACATCAAATGTGTGCCCCCATGGGCCCAATATGGCCACAGCTGCTTTCTCCAGCCCATCTGACCTGTGCAGGCCACCTGGGCAAGGCCTAAGGGTTCCTAGAATTTGTGCCCCCCGCTTGACCACCCCATTATGGCAAAGGGGAAGCTGAGGACTGAGAAGGGCAGAGGCTTGCCCAAGGGGCCACTGTGCTTCTTTCTCCATAATTCCTTGGCCCTTGCAAAAGTTTTTTGTTCCAAACCATAGCGCCTCCACTTACCTGCTCTGTGCCAGGGCCCATTTCTTAACCTCCCAGAGCCTTTCTTCATCTGCAAAATCGGGTCCTGCTCAGAGCCTGAAGGGGTTAAAGCTCCATACTTGCTGATGGTTTCAGCTGTGTCTCTAGGCCATCACTGCCCTAAAAACCACCACGGCCGTACCTGAGGCTTCCTCTGCCTTACTTGCTGGCCCACGTCCTCCACCCACATTAGCTTTTCATCTTCTCACTCCTACAGGGTAAGAGGTGTCATCTCTGCTTTACAACGGACAGGCTGCCCAATAGGGTCCCGGGCTTCTGGGTCAATCAAGGCTCCCAGGTGGCTCTTACCAGAGGATACCCCAGCCAGTATGCTGTGCTGAGCCTGGCAAGGTAGTGCCGTTTCCTCCAGCTTTGCCTGCAAGGAGAAGATGCATATTTGTGTGGGTGAAGTCTCTCTATGAGGCAGATGCCCGGGACCCCTCAACAGCCCCCCCCCCCCAGAGCTGGCCTTGCCTGACCACGGATGGGGTGCTGCTCCGGGACTTGGCTGCCCTGAGCCTGCGCAGGCGGCATGTTATTAGCGTGCCTCCACCTGCAGGAGGCACTCTAGGGCCATGGATCTCCAGCTGCTCGCCAACTATCAGAATGGCTTCAGAGTGTAGAGTCCAGGCAGCAAAAATCTTTCTTGGCCAATGGCTTTGAACCCTAACTTTGCCTTTCCTACATCAATTATCAATCCTTGTTATAGAAGCAACACATGCTGGGCGCCTGGGTGGCTCAGTCAGTTAACTGTCTGCCTTTGGCTCAGGTCATGATCCCAGCGTCCTGGGATCAAGCCTGGCATCAAGCCCCGTGTCTAGCTCCCTGCTCACCCTGCTTCTCCGTCTCACACTCCCCGTTTGTACTCTCTCTCCCTCTCAGTCAAATAAATTAATCAATTAAAATAAAAGAAACAACTCATGCTTTAAAAAATTACTGAATATAAGAAAAGAAAGAACAAAGTGGGACCATAATCTACCTAGAGATAACCGCTTTTATAAAATTAGAAAAATAAAATTTTATTATAGCAAATTAACAAAATGCAGAGAAGCAAAATAAAATAGAAAATGTCCTGCAACCCCATCACCCAGGAACAGACAATAACCATTAGTGTATCATCCTCTGTATCTTTTCTCTGTGCACACTTCTATTTCCCACAGATGTGGCCTCCTTCAGCATGCTCACTTACACAGGCCTGTTCCCGTTCCGTCACTTACTGAACATCCTTTATTTAGTGGGCGAACCTCTAGTCCTCTCCCGTGCTTCCCGGCACTCGCAGTCCTGCCTGGTTCTGGGGTCAGCCTGCGTCTGCATCCCTGCTTCGAGCAGCGTGAGGCTAGGTAGGGCCACAGCAGACCTGGCAGCAGGTACGTTCCTTCAGGGTTCCCTGCCCTGTGCTTGGGGGGGTCCCCTCCCCCGCAGCACCGACCAGCCTGCCCCCTCACCTTCCTGCTGTCTGTGCCTCTGCCGCCCCACCTCCCCTCCCCCCTCCCCAGTCCCTC
>LNAC01000008.1:5448255-5495571 GCA_002007465.1 Ailurus styani
AGTCCCTCCCACCTCCATTTCCCCTGTCTCCCTCCACACCCCATCCCCTGTCTCCCTCCACACCCCCATCCCTTGTCCCCCCTCCACTCTGCCCACTCCCCCATGCCTCCCATTCCCCCTCCACCCTCCATCTCCTCCCCTCAGTTAATTCCCAGTGCTGACAGCTCTCTGCCAGGTAACCATCCGACCATTGAGGGGACAGTGCAAGGGGCCTCAGTGTTGTCATCTGGAAAATGGGCCCATCAAGCTCTTCTCAAGGTGAATTGTCAGGAGGGGAGGGAGATGATGGCTCAAGGGTGGGAGGTCATGAGAGGAGGACAGACAGATGGTCCTGGCCTCCCGTTTCTCAGCACAATGCCTCTGCTCTGGCCCTGAGCTCTGGGCCGCAGTGACTCTTTGGAAACTGACCCTCCTTCTTGACCCACATTTGGGAAAACAGACGGCAGAGGTGGCGCCTCCTGGAAGTGGGTGGAACAGCCAGGGCAGAAATGAGTCTCAATCCCAGCCTGGCTGGGCCCTCTGGGCTGCTAGTGGAAGGGCTGACTTGGGGAGAGACCACCACCCTGTTTCCTGCACAGTCTAAGCCCATACTTCTCTGCCTTTGCACACCTACTTTCTCTGCCTGGAATTCCTGTCCCATCCCATCTGTAAATCTTACTCATCCTTTAAGACACAGCTCCAAAGTCACCTCCTCTAGGAAGCCTCCCTGCTCTTCCCCAGCCAAAAGTGTCCTTCCCTCATCTGTGCATTCACAATCCTCGAACCATGCTGGCATTATCCGCTGTGCCCCCAGCCAGATCACACTGTGTCTACACAGCTGGGCCCTCTGGAGCCAGTGGCGGGTGGCTGTGGAATGGGTGTCTAACAAGGTGACCTTGGAATCCCAGGAGAGCAATTCCTTTCGTGCAGGACCCTGAGCACCCCTGCTCCCTGGCCAGTCACTGTGGCAGCTCAGTGTCTCTTCACATTTCTGGGCTCCTCCCAGGGGTCAGTCCACCCCCTGGTGAGAACCACAGGAGAGAGGCTTGATCAAATGTTTCTGAAATAAATGATCCAGTGAATGAGTGAATGAATAAAGGGTTAGAGACAGGTTGGACTTGAGGGGAGGAGACCAGTGAGGCAGTCCTTGGGGTCTTTCCACCATGCATTAGAGGAACCCAGACTCCTTGAGGTCAGGGCAGGGATGGGGGAGAGAAACGGGATGGGATGAGGGCAGAGGGAGGCCGTCCGAGGACTGCCCTGGAGGCTCAGGAAGGCAGAGTAACCTGCTCCAGCCTCCTCAACTGCCTTTACTTCTTTTATACTACCTTTGCGCCTCCTCCTGTCTCTCTCCCTGAACCCCAGACTTGTGTAACAGTCTGCCTCCTGGCCACCTTCCCATGGACGTCCAAAGGTTATCACACACTCAAGTATCTTCCCTCCGAACGTGCCTTTCCTGCAGGCCACCGCAGTCCAGCTGATGGCAACTTCATCCACCCAGAAACCCGGGTGTCATCCTTGGCTCCCTGCTGTCTCTCTGAACCCGCACCTGGCCCACCAGCAAACCCCTGGCCACAGGTGCACCCAGCCTTGAGAACAGTGCCTGGGACACTGTGATAAATGCTCCATAAGTGCTTATTGACTGGACACATGCTTATTTTTTCTCACTAGCCTGCTTCTTCAAGAGTCTTTGCTACAGGGCGCCTGGGTGGCTCAGATGGTCAAGTGTCTGCCTTCGGCTCAGGTCTGCATCTCGGGGTCCTGGGATCGAGTCCTGCATCGGGCTTCCTGCTCAGTGGGGAGTCTGTTTCTCCCTCTGCCTGCTGCTCCCCCTGCTTGTGTGCTCTCCCTTTCAAATGAATAAATACAATCTTAAAAAAAAAAAAAGAGTCTTTGCTACAGAAAGATCCAAGGGAAACTCTCTTATCTGAGGGGCTATGGGGTGTGGCCCCTTGGGGAAATGGGAAGGCCAAGGGCTCCTCTTCATTCATGGTAGTTCTGCCCATGGCTTGTGAGTGCCACTTCCCATACAGTTTTCTCTGAACTGCCTTGAAAGCCTCACGTACCCTCTACAACTTTCAGTGAGCAAACAAAGTCTCAAGGACGTTGGTTGACTTACTGGCAGCCCACACTCCAACCCCCTTGCCACCTAAATCCTGGGTAGCACCCACTGGGTGGGGGGAGAGGATGCTGCAGGGAGTGAGCCTCATGAGGGATTGGGAAACGGGTAGGTTTGGGCCGAGCGGGATAAATTAGTCCCTCGGCCCCTCTCCCCGCGGTGGGGAAACAATGGTCAGCTGGAGGCCACATCTAATCCTTGCAACCCCAGAGAATGTACTGGCACATCAGTCACATCCCCACGCCACTTCCTTGCCTGAGCCCTGCTCCTGAAAGGGAAACTCCCAGGCCTCATCCAGGTCTTCCCCCTTGGGCCCTGTGTACTCTGTGGGACTGGGCTGAGCAACTTCTCCCAGGAAGCTCCAGGCCTATCTGTGGGGGTCAACAGCATATCACACAAGACCTGGGGAAAACTGGACCATCACGCTGTCCCCTGCAGGAGATGGGGCGCCTAGAAGATCAGTCACAGGCCCTGCTGGGGGCCACACGGCTGCCCTCTCACTGTCCCTGAGGCAACTCAGAGGCTCCAAACTGCTTTCTTGGCCTGGCAGCTTCGGAGAGAGTTTTCAGGTCCACAGAAGCAAGGTTAGAAGGAAGAGCTCACCGGGTTTGGGAGGGGGAACATAATGAGTAAACAACCTCTAGGGCAACATGTAAATGATTACAGCAATCCAATTTTATGTCTCATGCATGCAGACACACACACACACACACACACACACACACACACACACACACACACACACACAAATGTGAGTTTTCTTTTTTAAACCAAAACGACCTCATGGCATACTCTCCATTTCACAACCAGCTTAGTGCCCTGTAGCGTGTCAGCCGTTCAGGCCCTGCTGACCTACCACGTGACCTTCGGTCTGCCTGATGCTCCACTGGTGGCTCGACCTCGCCTGACTGAAGTCACTTCCACTGTTGAACACAGAAGCTGTTTCTGTTTTCTTGTTTTGTTTTGAAATTGTTGCAAACAATGCTGAGATGGCAGTAAGTTCCTAGGAAGGGACGGGGTCTCCGGGTGTGTGACCATTTTAAGAACTGAATGCATTGCTAAACTACTATCTAAGGTGGGGGTAGAGGTCTTTAGGCAGGTTTATTTGTGCTACTAGGAAATAGGGAATTGCTCACCCCCAAGAGTGGAGATGATTAAGTAGCTTATGTTGTGTAACTGGTGGATGGAAGATTGCGCAGCTTTTGAAATAAATTTGAAGACAATGTTACATCAAGGAAAATGGCTGTGTTGGAATACGTAAAGATTTTGTAAGGCTGATGAAAGAAGAGAGAGGGCAAAACGAGTTCATGCGACATGGGAGGGGAAGAGCCACAGACACTCGGATACCAGAGTGATGGAATTTAAGAGTTTATGACTACTTGCAAACAACAACAACAAAAGGAAAGGTTTATGACTACTCGTGACTCTACTGCAGAGAATGAAAAGCTGGAGGAAGTGAGCAATTTCCTAGCTAAATATGAATGATCGACACTGACCTGGGACCAGATGTGGGAAGATGTGAAAAGGCCAGTTTTCTCACAAGAGTCTGGAAAGGTGATTTAGAGTTCCAGGACCAAATGACCCACAGCTGAGACTTACCTAGGCTGGAGAGACAGGCTGCTCAACGCCCACAGAAGTCCCCAGAGGAGTCCACTTAAAATACAGATTCCGGTCTGGTAGGCTTGGGTGAGCCCCAGGAATCTGCTTTTGCAGCTAGTATTTAGGTGATGCTGATGCTGCTGGTTGGCACTTGGAGTAGCAAGGCTTTGAAGGACATCATCCCAAAGTTAGTTAAACTTTGTTAATACCGGGGCACCTGGGTGGCTCAGTGTGTTAAAGCCTCTGCCTTCAGCTCAGGTCATGATCTCAGGGTCCTGGGATCGAGCCCCGTGTTGGGCTCCCTGCTCAGCGGGGAGTCTGCTTCCTCCTCTCTCTCTGCCTGCCTCTCTGCCTACTTGTGATCTCTCTCTCTGTGCCAAATAAATAAAGTCTTTAAAAAAAATAAACTTTGTTAATACAGACGTTCCCTGACTCAATGACGGTTCAATGATGGTTCGACTTATGGTTTTCCTTGACAATGGTGCAAAAACGATGTGCGTTAGTAGAAACCACACCTCGAATTTTGAATTTAGGTTTTTCCCTGGGCTAGCAACATGCAGTGCGATCCTCTCTCCTGATGCGGCGCAGGGGTAGCAGGTGTGGTCAAAGGGGTGAGCAATTCATACACTTACAACCACTCTGCACCCACAGAACCAGGCTGCTTTTCACTTCCAGTATAGCCTTCAATTACATGAGCTGCTTAATGCTTAGTTACCAAATACACTAGGTGTTCGGTGATTTTGCCTAACTGCAGGCTACTTTAAGTGTTCTGAGCATGTCTAAGCTGGGCCAGGCTAGGCTGTAATGCTCAGTAGGTAAGGTGGTGTATGAAATGCTTTTCCGACTTACAATATTTTCAGCTTATGATGGGCTTCTCAGGACATGACCCCATCAACAGTCAAGGAAGATATGAAGTTTATGTAAAATGTACACAAAGTCACATCTATCTATATATCATAGTTATTTAACTCAAAATCAGGGGAAAAAATGGAAAGCTCCTCAATTCATTTTATTAGTCTCAGAATACACTTCATACTAAACCTAAAGAGAGTATAAAATATCACTTATGAAGCAATTCTCCATAGACTATTGGCAACTAATAATAACAGTAATGTTGGTAAAAGTGTGTTGTCCCGCCTTCCCTGGGATTTGAAATCCAGTGTCCTTCACCCAGGCTGTTATACTAGCAGATACGAAGCCAAATCCTTTCTGATCCTAAAAGGCCCAGTCTGGGCTTCCTCTAGATTTTTGCTGGTTAAATTCAACCAAATTAGAGCCCAATCTTATTAAAAAGCACAATATAAGATCTGAAAAACAAAAACAAGAACAAAAACAAAAACAAAAAAATGGAAAGAGAAATTTTCTAATTTAAGCTCCAAAAGGCAGGAGTGTCTGATCAGTTTGTTTGCTGCTTTATCTCCGTAACTAAAATTCAGGACTTGTTAATTAAAAATAAATCCTGAACAAATCAAAAGATTTAATATCATGAATGAGTCCCTTTTCTCAAAATACATCAACTTAATATATTAGAATCCATTAGGATCCCTTTTTGAAAGGAATAATCTTAAAATTCACTCGTGAGAATCAATATCCAGGAATAGCTAAGAAAACTGTGAAAAGGAACAATGAGTTGGGACAAGGTGACTATGGTCCAGGAAGGGGGATGAAGGATAGAAGGGAACCAGGAAGCAGGTTGCTGTACCTATGAGAAGGGTTGGATGACAATGACAGAAGCACATTTTAGTGGTAAAACGAGCTTTCTTTCTCTCTTTTCTTTCTTTTTCTTTTTCTTTCTTTCTTTCTTTCTTTCTTTCTTTCTTTCTTTCTTTCTTTCTTTCTTCCTTTCTTTCTTTCTGATTTTATTCATTTGAGTGAGAGAGAGAACAAGAAGGGTAAAGGGCAGAGCGAAGAGCAGACTCCCCACTGAGCAGGGAGTCCAAGGCGGGGCTGGATCCCAGGACCCCAGCATCATGACTTGAGCCGAAGGCAGATGCTTAACCGACTGAGCCACCCAGGGGACCTAGAAAAGGATAGTTATCAAACTGGAGGGAAACATGTAACATCTATTATTGCAGCTGGATTAAAGACACAGGTATAAAAAATACAACATCTTTCGAGAAAACCAAATGGCCAAAATGTGGGAATGAAGAGGACACCAGGAAAGGAGAGGGGAATGACTGAATAATAGTGGGACAAGTACATGCTGATTAGAACTTTGGCAGAAGGTGTGGGGAAAAGAAGGCTCAAAAATTATGTAGAGTCCATTTTCTGTAAAACAGACAAAAGCCCCCAAATATGGACATGCAGATGCACACAGATGGCTTATATGAATGTGGAGAAAAATAGAGAAGAAAATCCATGGGTGCTCGTAGGGGGTTTTGGGGGAGTTGCTGATGTAATGTGGTGGGAGAAGGAGGGGGAGTCGAGCAGAAAAGGAAAAAAGTGGGAGCTTCACTGGAGCACAGCCTCACTCTGAGGCACACTTCTCCTCTGTGTGAAATAGGAAGGGGGAGGTATGAGGGGAAGGGAGCATGGGCATAAAGAAGTCGAACGTTTCAAAACATTCAAGCAACAATCTTGAGGACCACATAACATTGAGGAAAGTGTGTCAAATGCCCAAAGAAGGACCCCAAAGTTTACTTGCACAGGAGGACACAGCAGGCCCCAGCCCAGGAGCTGCTGAGCTGAGCTTGTCCCCATGCAACAGAGACCACAGTGCCCTGAGAGCCCACAGGCCCCCTTACTGTCCCAGCCTGACCCTCACCCCAGGCTCCAGAGCCCCAGAGGAGACAGTAGACCTTAGAGGCCTCAGAAGCTGCAGTGAGAATCATTGCTTTTTGTTTTTGTTTTTTTGGGGAATCAGTGTTCTGTTGCTTTAAAAAACAAAAACAAAAACAAAACAGGGGCGCCTGCATGGCTCAGTTGGTTAAGCATTTGACTCTTGGTTTTGGGTCTGGTCATGATCTCAAGGTTGTGAGATCGAGCCCCATCCCAAGGCAGGCTCCACTGGGCAGGAAGTCTGCTTGAAGATTCTCTCCCTCTGCCCCTCCCCACACTCACAGTCTTTCTAAAATAAATCTTTAAAAAAAACCCAAAACAGCTTTATTGAGCTATAACTGACATAGAATAACTTGCACATATGTATTCAAAGTGTACATTTAGATACACTTGACAAAGTATACATCCCTGAAACCACCAAAATCAAAATAGTATACACATCCACCATCCCCCAAAGCTTCCTCACATCTTTTTATGATTCCTGCCTCTTTCCTAACATCTTCCTCCCCAATCCTGCTGTTTTCAGGCAACCACTGCTTTCTGTTGCTATAGATTAGTTTGCAATTTCCTGAGTTTTATATGAACGGAAGCTTCTAGATGGGGTGTTTGGGCCTCCTCAAAATTTGTGTGTTGCAATCCTAACCTCTCCACGGATGGTATGTGGAGGTGGAGACTTTGGGAGGTGATTAGGTCGTGAGGGTGGAGTCCTCATGAATGGAATTTCTGCCTTTATAAAAGAGAGAGAGAGTTCCCCCGCCACTCCCACCATGTGAAGACACACGCAGTAGATTAGCTGTCTGTGAACCAGGAAGCAGGACCTGACTCGACACTGAATCTGCCAGTTCCTTGATTTCGGACTTCCCAGCCTCTACAACCATGTGAAACAAATTCATGTTGTTTCTAACACTCCATCTACTGCATTTTGTGAGAGCCGCCCAAATGGACTAAGACAGAATCACACAGCATACATTCTTTTTGTGTTGGGCTTTTCTCACTAAGCATTGTGACATTGAGAGTCATTCATGTTATACCAATAGTTCATTCCTTTTATGGCCAAGTATGGATGGGTCACAATTTGTTATCTGTCTGCCTGTTTGTTGATTTTTTGGTTTGCCACTTATTACTGAGTGATCTTGGGGAGGTCTCTTCCCCTCTTTCACCCTTGGTTTGCTCATCTCTAAAATGGGGATATCCCTGCTGTCTCTTTGGGAGGATCCAACAAGACTTGTCGGACAAATACTCTCTAAAGAACCGAGGAGGGGCACCTGGGTGGCTCAGTCGTTAAGCATCTGCCTTTGTCTCAGGTCATGATCCCAGGGTCCTGGGATCAAGCCCCATATGGGGCTTCCTGCTTGGCAGGAGGCCTGTTTCTCCCTCTCCCACTCCCCCTGCTTGTGTTCCCTCTCTTGCTGTGTCTCTGTCAAAATAAATAAATAAAATCTTAAAAAAAAAAAAAAAAAGAACCGAGGAGAGCTCGGCTTGGGAAGGAGGAGCTAAGTGTCCTCGACCTTCCATCTCCAGGGGCCACACATCTTACCTGTTAGAGGAGCTGTGTCTGAACTCTCCCCTAAACCATGTCAACATACCCTGGAGGGGTCTGAGAGAGTAGTGACAACGTGTAATTTACAGCTTTACAGTTTCACTCTGGCTGCGTGCTGCCTGTAGACTCCAGGGAGCTCAAGGTGGAAGCAGGGAGGCCTGTCAGGAAGCCATTATAGTGATCCACGTTCTAAGGGTTGTGCTGATGGTGTGGACTGCTCTGGAGGCAGAGGACAGACTTGGACTGGAGGGAGAGTCAACAGAACTAGGTCATGGCTTGTCTGATCAGAAGAAAAAGATGAATGACTTTCATCCTTTCCCCAATCCTAAACCCACCACTAGGTTTCTGAGTGAGCAACTGGGAAGATGAGAGATGTACTATGAGGAGGGGGAAAACTAGGGGGTGACCGTCTGAAGCTCCTAAATGGACATGGTCATACTGGGGACACAGCCAAATGAGTATGCAATTCTGTGCCAGTCCAGAGATTGGACTCCAGATGCTTTCCTCACACATGGGAAACTGTCAGCTAACACTGTCAGCTAGGGAGAATGTATGGGATGGAATCAGAGGCCAGGACAGAGCTCGGAGGCCTCTCACATTTGGAAGTGAGAAAGAGGCAGAGGTGGGCAGTAGAAGAGTGGAGAACAGAGATGATCTTTGAGACAAAGAGATGGGAGCATTTGTGGAGAAGGGAGAGATGGTCATCTCAATCCCTGCTGAAGCGGCAAGAATTTCCCTAACCACAAGGATCCAACTCCCTAAGAGAATCAGATGCCCACCTCAAGGGGTCCCCAGGCAAGTGAAGAAGTTGAATTAAAAATGTAAAGTCTTCCATCAAATAAAAGGCCCAGATGGTGTCACTGGTGAGTTCTATCACATATATATATATATTTTAAGATTTTATTTATTTATTTTAGAGAGAAAGAGCACAAGCAGGAGGGGCAGGAGAGGAAGAAAGAACCTCAAGCAGAGTCCGAGGAGAGTGTGGAGCCTGACATGGGGCTCCATCTCATGATCCTGAGATCATGACCTGAGCCAGAATCAGGAGTTGGAGGCTTAGCCAACTGAGCCGGCTGGGTGCCCCAGTTCTATCAAATATTTTATTTTTTAAAGATTTTATTTATTTATTTGAGAAGGAGCCAGAGAGACAGAGAGAGATCGAGCACAAGCAGGGGGAGCAGCAGAGGGAGAGGGAGAAGCAGGCTCCCTACTGAGCAGGGAACCCGACTCAGGTCTTGATCCCAGGACCATGGCATCATGATTTGAGCCAAAGGCAGACTCTTGAACCAACTGAGCCACCCAGGCACCCTAGTCAACTATTTTAGAAATAACACCAATCCTTCACAAACTCTTTCAGAAACAGAGGAGTAAGAAACACTTCACTCCTGTGAGGGCAGTATTACCAGCCAAAGACATCACGAGAAAAGAAAACTGCAGAGAACATCTCTAGTGAACATAGACACAAAAATACTTAGCAAATATTAGCAAGCCACATCCAACAGCATAGAAGGGTTATAAAGCCATGGCTGAGTGGGATTTTCCCCAGGAATACAATGTTGGATCAACATCTTGAAAATCAGTGTTACATGCCGTCATTAACAGGTTAAAGGACAAAAACCACATGATCATTGCGAGAGGTATAGCAAAGTCATCTGGTGGAATCTAATACCCACTCATGACGAAAACTCTCAAAAAATCAGGAATAGAATAAAACTTCTTCTGCTTGAAAAAACTCACTGAAAGGGGCACCTGGGTGGCTTAGTCGGTTATCTGGCTCCCTGCTAAGCAGGGAGTCTGCGTCTCCCTCTCCCTCTGCTTGTGCTCTCTTCCTCTCTCTTTGTCAAACAAACAAACAAACAAACAAATAAATAAAATCTTAAAAAAAAAAAAAAGGAAAAAGAAAAAAGTCACTGATGAAAAAGCCACAGCTTTGGGGCACCTGAGTGGCTCAGTGGGTTAAGCATATGACCTCAGCTCAGGTCATGATCTTAGCTCAAGTCATGATCTCAGGGTCCTGGGATTGAGCCCAATGCCAGGCTCCCTGTTCAGTGAGGAGTCTGCTTCTTCCTCTCCCTCTGCACCCCATGCTCTCTCTAATAAACAAACAAATAAAATATTTTTTAAAAAATCCACAGCTTAACAGATTTAATGGTAAAGGACTAAATGTTTTCCTCCCTAAGACTGAGAACAGGCAAGAATTTTCATTTTTGCCACTTGTACACAACACTGTATTGAAAGTTCTAGCTACTGTAATAAGCAGGAAAAAGTCAAAGGCATCCAGATTGGAAAGGAAAAAGTAAACTGCCTTTATTAACAAATGATATATCATATATAGAAAATTCCAGGGGCGCCTGGGTGGCTCAGTCGTTAAGGGTCTGCCTTCGGCTCAGGTCATGATCCCAGAGTCCTGGGATCAAGGCCTGCATCAGGTTCCTTGCTCAGTGGGAAGCCTGCTTTCCCTCTCCCACTCCCCCTGCTTGTGTTTCTTCTCTCTCTCTCTCTCTCTCTCTGTCAAATAAAAAAATAAAATCTTAAAAAAAAAAAAAGAAAATCCCAAAGAATGTACATTTTTTATTTATTTTTTATTTTTTTAAAAGATTTATTTATTTATTTATTTGACAGAGAGAGAGAGAGAGAGAGAGAGAGAGAGAGAGAGAGAGAGAGAGAGAGATTACAAGTAGGCAGAGAGGCAGGCAGAGAGAGGAGGAAGCAGGCTCCCTGCTGAGCAGTGAGTCCGATGTGGGCCTCGATCCCAGGACGCTGAGATCATGACCTGAGCCGAAGGCAGAGGCTTTAACCCACTGAGCCACCCAGGCACCCGAATGTACATTTTTTAAAGATAAAAACAAATAAATGAGTTTGACAAGGTCTCAGGATATAAGATCAATATCAAAAATAATTTCTAAATAACTAATACCAAAGAATCTGAAAATAAAGCAATTCCATTGACAATAGAATAAAAAATAAAAATATATAGGAAAATTTTAACAAAAGAAGTACAAGATTATACACTGAAAATGACAAAATATTGCTGAGAGAAATTAAGGAAGATCTAAACAAATGACAAACATTCTATGTTCGTGGATTGGAAGACTTTATGTTCTTGGATGGCTTGTCTTCTCAAATTCATCCATAAATTCAACATAATATCTATTAAAATCCCAGAAGGCTTTTCTGTAGAAATTGATGAGCTGATCATAAAAGGTATGAGAATACAAGGTACCTAAAATAGTCAAAAAGAATTTTGAAAGGAACAAGGTTAAGGACTTATATTATCCAATTTTAAGACTTATTTTAAAGCTGAAGAAATCAATATTATGCAGTCAGTGTGGTATTGGCTCATGAACAAGCATATAAGATCTATGGAACAGAACTGAGAAGCTAGAAATAAACCCTTCCATTTACGGTCAACTGATTTCAACAAAGATGCCAAAGCAATTCAACGGAGGAGTAGTCTTTACAACAAATGTACTGAGACAAATGGATATCCACGCACACAAAAAAATGAAAAATTTTAAAAATATTTATTTACGGGGCGCCTGCATGGCTCAGTCGTTAAGCATCTGCCTTCAGCTCAGGTCATGATCCCGAGGTCCTGGGATCGAGCCCTGAATCGGGCTCCCTGGTTGGCAGGAAGCCTGCTTCTCCCTCTCCGGCCCCCCTGCTTGTGTTCCCTCTCTTGCTGTTGTTTCTCCCTGTCAAATAAATAAATAAAATCTTTTTTTTTTTTAAAGATTTTATTTATTTATTTCACAGAGGAACAGAGATCACAAGGAGGCAGAGAGGCAGGCAGAGAGAGAGGGGGAAGCAGGCTCCCCGCCAAGCAGGGAGCCCGATGAGGGCCTCGATCCCAGGACCCTGAGATCATGACCTGAGCCGAAAGCAGAGGCTTTAACCCACTGAGCCACCCAGGCGCCCAAATAAATAAAATCTTAAAGTGTGTGTGTGTGTGTGTGTGTGTGTGTGTGTGTGTGTGTGTATTTACTTATTTTAAAGAGCGAGTGAGTGAGCACGCATGAGCAGAAGGGGCAGAGTGAGACAGAGAATCTTAAGTAGACCCCCCGCTGAGTGCAGAGCCCAACTGGGGGCTTGATCTCACGATGCTGAGATCATGACCTGAGCTGAAAGCAAGAGTCAGATGCTCAACTGACTGAGACACCCAGGTGCCACCCAAAAATGAAATTTTAAAAAATTAACTCAAAATGGATCATACACCTACATAAGATCTAAACCATAAAACTTCTAGAAGAATTTCTTCATGATCTTTGCTTATGCAAGAAGTCCTGAAGACATGACTCCAAAAGCATAATCTATAAAACAAATAACTGATAAGCTAAACTTCGTCAAAATTAAGAACTTGTACAATTCAAGAGACACACACTGCTGACAAAATGAAAAGACACACCATATCCTGGGAGAAAATATTTACAAGTCCTGTATCTGATAAAGTGTTGGTATCCAGAAAATGTAAAGAATTCTTACAGTTCATTCATGAGACACATGACCCAATTTAAAAATGGGCCAGATTTGAATAACCGTTTCACCAAAGATATAGCCAACGAGGGCGTGAAAAGAAGCTTCAAATCTTTAGTGGTCAGGAAAATGCAAATAAAAACCCCAGGGAGATTTTACATCCACTAGAAGGGCTCTAGTCGAAGAAAGACAATTGCAAGAGTGGGCAAGGCTGCGGGAAAACCGAACGCTCACACGCTGATGGGAAGGTGGTAGAAGAGTACGGCCACTGTGGAGAAGCTCATCGGTTTCCTAAAAGGTCAAACAAACACTTACCATGTGACAGCCACCTTCCAGGAATCTACTCCAGAGAAGTGAAGATGTATGTCCACAAAGACTTGAACATCACCGCAGTATTTTTCATAACAGCCACAAACTGGAAACAAACTAAATATTCATCAATTAGTGAAAAAAATAGACAAAATGTGGCATATCCATGCAGTGGAGTATTATTCAGGAACAATAAACAAACGGATACATGAAGCAGCCTAGATGAACCTCAGAAACATTCTAAAGAAGCCAAACACAAAAGACCACATTTTATATGATTCCATTCATAGGAAATGTCCAGAATAGTCAAATCTGTAGACAGAAAGTGGTTGCCTGAGGAGGAGGGTGGGGTGGGGATTAACTGCACATGGGCAAGAGGGAACTTTTCAAAATGATGAAAATATTCTAAGATGGGACAGTGGTCATGGCTGCACAGTTCTATTTACCAAAAATCTTAGAGAACTTAAAATGGGTGAATGTTAAGGTATACAAATTATGCCTCAATGAAACTATTAAAAAATCAGTGATGTTTAATGGAGGAAGAGTATGGAAGCACGATTAGGCAAACTTTGTATCTGATAAACCCGAGTGTCCTCAAGTTCAAGAAACATAGTTGTAATGCCTCCTCTATGTGCCCAGTGCTGGGTACACAACAGAAGACACTATCTACCAGGTAAGACAGGCAAACAGGCCATTCCCTGGAGGGATACAGCAGGTAGGGACAAGCATGGAGAAGGGGAGCCATACTGACCAGAGACGCTTTCCTATAGGAGTGACATCTACCACCCTGAAGGACTATTGCCGGGAGGCCGAGTGGGGACAAGTGCCGGGTCACAGTGGACTTCTATGCCATGCTACGGAGTTTGGGTTTTTATCCTGAACTGCAAAGCTAGGAAAAGAGAATAGGGAACCGGAGCTCAGCTCCGCTACAGAGAAAAACATCTGTGTACCACTAGAGATGAAACTGGGAACAGCAAGGCTGGGCTAATCACTGTGAGGACAGCGGACACACCCGGGCACGGGACTGGATGAACCAGACACCGCTCCCGTCCAGCGAGCTGGATCGAGTGTGGAAATCTGGTTTCGATTCTTGACAACACTACCAGCTAGCTGATGGATCGGGTTGGTGGGCCCTTCTGAGGCTGTTTCCTTATCCTAAAATGAGCCATGCTAACTACCTGGGGGGATTCCTGAGAGGCCCTGGTGAGAATCAGTAGTGTTTATGTGTGAAACGTGTGCTGGTGGGATGTTATGTGGGAGAGACATACCCTTCCAAAGACTTGAAAAACAAAGTTGCCATTCAGGTATAATCATCACCCAGTGGATAAGACTGACCATAGCTGACTTTTGGAAAAGTGTGAATGAAGTTTCCTGACGTCCACAACCAGTAACCAGGGTGCAATCTCAGGAAGGCAGCTCTGGAATGTGGCTGTATTTGGAGAAGTAGAAACTAAACACAGGAGTCCGGTTCTCTCCCATTTTGAGGAGCAGACAAACGACCATGGGAATTTGCTTGCACTGGAGTGCCTGAGCTGCACCCCAGCCGTAGGTCCCGAGGAGGGATCTATGAATGAATGTGTGGTTTAAGAATTTTCTAGTGACTTTTATGTGCACCAAAGTTAAGCACCTCTGGCCCAGAGTTTTAGAAAGGAGCTAGACGTTTTGGTTCTAGATGGTCAACAGGCCAGCCACATTCCATCAGGGAACTCGTGTTGTACGGCTCTGAGTGAAGAAAAGGGGAAAGCCAAGAGGAGTGCTGATTTGGACAGCAGCAAGCAAGCAACATGTGTATTTTTCAACCGAACCCATTCTTATCAAATACACACACGTCTCTCCAAAGACTGCTTTTGCTATACATCTAGCTCCTCTCTTATTTTCACAGGAATATTTTTACTTTGTCCAATGTATTTTTTCACTGAAAGGCAATGAAAAGATGATTTATTTCTAATATTTAAAAAATAAAACAAGAAAGGACAAGAAGATATTAGGAGTGTACTCTTTATTTCTCTTTGGTTTCTTAACACAAAAGACATGCGTTCTATAAATAAAAGGAAGTAAGATTTGCTGGGGGTCAATGACTTGGGGGGTTGAGAGGAGCAGAGTTGCTGCCTACTCCCATATCTGTGGCCGAGTCAAAAGGCTGGTCTTCAGCTCCCATCCTGGCTTTGATCTCAGGTGAAACCCGGAAGACAAGGCTCTGTGTGTTATCTGGGAAGGGGAAAGGCCCACAGACAGTGAGACTGAGCACGTCTCCCCCACCCGCTGGTTACACCCTTTTCACAGTATTCTTGGGTGAGGACTCTTCTTTTCACGGGGCTCCTGGACGGGCTCCAACACCAAAGAGCCAGCCCAGCCATTTGCAAACATGCCCCTCAGACTGAGGAGCCGACTGTTGAAGAGTGTGAACCTGTTGGTGTTGACTCGCTTGTGCTCAGAGCCCACCCAGATCGAAACAATGGCCTCAGGTGTAGCAGTGTACCTTCCGCACCAGGAGGTGGGAGTGGACTTAGGAAGGTTACTACGAGAGCAGCAGATCATGAGGGAAATGACCTATCAGCCTTAATGGCAAAATGTGTGCCACTGTCCTGAGGAGCTGGGAGGCCCGCTCGTTAGCCCACTCACTGATCCTTAACCCCTCCATGACCTGGGCTGGCCAGGACTGCTTCTAGTTCACAGAAGGGCTTATAACAAGACGGGCACAGACACACTTCTCTGACAGGAAACACAGACCCCACCGCCTTCCAAAGTCTACCTCTGTAGGCAAACTGAGAGGGAGTGAGGAATGCTGGGGCTCCACTGAGCCCAGGCTCGACTTATATCAAACTGTTGAGTCTTTTAAAATAAAAACATCATTTTCAAGTGCTTGTAGCAGAGGCCCAGCTCCTAAGTGGCAGGTAACAAAGGTACTTCCCTCTGGATACATGGCGATTGCACTCGTAAACCTCGTGGTGCTGGGGTGGGAAAGACGTCTCAGGCTCCACACTGTGCCTTTCTGAATACGCTTCCAGGTCACCCCAGGCAGGCAGCAAGGGACAGGAGACCAGCCAGGTGGAGAACGGGGCCCTAAGAGCCAGTCTTGGATGAAAGGAACTGTGTCCTCTTTTAGTCTATACTGGAAGCATTTTAGAAAACCAGATTTTGGCAGCAGCAGTTGAAGGACAGCCCCACTGCCCAGTGCACTGGTAACACAAGGGTCCTCCTGTTTGGGTCCCGCTGTGCAACATCGAAGTCCCGTCCAGGGAGGAGGAGGAAGGAGCATGGAGTCTCTTTAAGAGTTCATTTGCTAAGATCAGAGGAAGAAATATAAAATCTTGTTCTTTGCAGCAGCAAGAGATTATTTAGGCCTTTAGTTCTCTGCCATAAAGTCCGCTTTGCTCGAATGTAAAGGCCCACCTTGCTGGTCATTCTGTCGAGGGCTGGAGGGAGGCCGGGCCCCTGGAATTGGCGAGGGGATGGAGAAGCAGTGGACTGACGGGGTAGACGAGGTTACTGGTCCAAGCTGGGCATGGCTGGTGGAAGGACCAAGTCCCTGGTTAGGTTCTAGAGGTACCAATGGTCAAAGTACCCTAGAAGCATCACAATGAGGAAAACGATCCAAGAATGATAGATAGACGGCTGAGAATCTGGCCGGACCTGCTGTTTCCTTGCTGGTCAGACGAGGAATGAAAGTGGGGGGGCGGGGAATCTGAGTAAGCGCCACGGTGGCTGTGCGAGGTAACCACAGGGGCAGCCGGAGCCTCCAGCAACCGGCTAGGAACTCCCACCTAGAAGAGCAGCCGGCTGTAATTCAGCCCACTCGCTAAGCCTACGGTTAAAAAAGTCTTCTGATGGTGGGTGTGACTACAAACCCTGTGAGCACCTTGCTAGAGGACCAGTGGAGAATACACCGATCCCAGACACGCGAGGGCTCAGAGGCGACCCCGAGTGCCATGCGAGGCCTCAGGACCCTGGGACCCGAACGTGGGAGCGGACGCCGCCTTTCTCGTGGTGGGCGGTTTTCCACTGAAGCACGTATTTGCCTTTAGTGTCTTTTTAACGTTTTCTTCTCCCAAAGAATGTTCACTTAAAAAAAAGTACTTTTCTTTCCAGTTTCTTTCAAGTGTTTCAATTTCCTTCGGTTTCTTTCAAGTATCTTTTTCTTCTTCTTCTTCTTCTTCTGTTACTCCTCAACAAGATGAAAAGACCTCACTGAAATCCCCAAACTCGACATGGGAAGAACTTCTGTTCTCCCTGGTTACCCAGCAGTGAGGACCCAGTCCTTCGTGCCCTCGGATGGAAGAGGGAGATGCTTGTGAGCAAGCAGCCTGGTGCTGGGGCGTGCCCACCACAGGCGACGAGGACACCCCAAGTGCATCCTTCCTCCCCCAGCCGCACGCCAGTCGCCAACAGGCCGGGCCACTGGAGCCACCCCATTGCAGACTGGCCACAACACGGCCGAGAGCAGCAGGCGAGGAGGAGTGTCAGGTGGCAGGCCTTCGGCAAGGGGCAGGTGGGAGCTGGCCCCGGGTGGAGCCCGTGTACGTGTGGACCAGCACAGCAATCCCCGTGTCGCCAGCTGCGGAATCCAGAGGGGCTCTGCCCCACGCAGTGCACCTTGGTGATCTAGGCTTGAAGGTCCCCAGGGCAGCGCGGTGAGGGAGGATGTAAGCACCTGGAAAAGCCGTCCCTCCAGCGAGCTCACATTCACCCCATCTTCTGGTCTACCACCTCTCCCAAGAGGGCCTGTCCCTGGAAGGGAGCGCCTGTGTTTGTACCAGATCCCTACCCCACCACATCCTCCCTCTGCCTTAGATGGTGAGGAGGGGGATGCAGCCCACACCCACCCCTCCCTCGTGACATGCCATGGGGGCCATAAATGTCCAGCAGTCCGTCTCCGGGTCATACATCTCCACCGAGCTGAGGTTCGACTGTCCGTCATAGCCCCCCACGGCGTAGAGGCGGCCGCAGCTGGCCACTAGGGAGACCCGGCTCCGGCGTGTGTGCATGGGGACGATGAGGCACCACTGGTCAGCCACGGAGCTGTACATCTCGGCGATGCTGAGGAAGCCAGAGCCATCGTAGCCCCCGCAGACGAACATCTTGCTGCCCAGGGAGGCGGCCCCATGCCGACAGCGCTTGTTGAGCATGCCGGCGGCCGGGTGCCAGGTGGCCGTGTGGTGGTTGTAGTGCTCCACCTGTGGCAGGGAGAGAGGCCCAGGTCCGGGAGTCAGAGCCAGAGCCCACCCACGGCGGGGCCTCGCAGTGCACGGAGTCAGCCTCCAGGGAGAGGCCCACGCGTGCAGCCTCTGATACCCACTTTCCGTAGCTGCACCCCTGCTCCTGGGCTGGTGGACAGAGATCGCCTATTCTGACCCATTCTGTCTTACGTCCCAGGAAACAAAAGGCGTTGCCCGAGGAGGCACTGCTGTGAAGTGCCAGGGGCGGGAAGAAAAACAGGGTCTACTGAAATCTGTCCAGACTGCAGCACTGACTGACGCCAGGGACCTACCACTAGATGGCGGTGGAGGTTTTTTAAAAAGAATAAATGCAATTTCAAACAAATGATCCAGAATACAACTATTCGCCAATTTGCACTGTCTATAGTTGAACTTATTCTGGGCAGGGATTTTGCCAGCTCTCATGCAGTGTTCAGTGGAGAACTGAGCGGGGCGAGGTGGGGATGGCACTGGTACCTTCTACCCCTCCTCTGGTACGCTGGCTCCATTCTCAGAAGAATCTCAGAGCACGGGGCAGATGGCCTGAAACCTCCGTAGAAGACGCTTTGCCCACTTATGGCAAGGCTGAAGTTTCTTCCGAAGAACCGCTTTTCAAAATTATACTCAAAGGTGGGGGACGCTTGGGTGTCTCAGTCGGTTAAGCATCTGACTCTTGATTTCGGCTCAGGTCACGATCTTTTTAGGGTTGTGAGACTGAGCCTTGCGTTGGGCTCCACGCTCAGCAGGTGCTTCTCTCTTTCTCCCTCTCCTTCTGCCCTTCGCCCCACTTGTGCTCGCGCTCTCTTTCCAAAATAAAGGAAGGAGGGAGTGCCCTTAGCCCCAGGGGAGCCGAGACTCACGCTGCTGAAGATCTGCAGACCATCGTGGCCGCCGGACACATAGATCCTGCCCTCAAACACCGTCACCCCAGCAGCACTGCGACTTGAGCTCATCGGGGTCACCACTGTCCACCTGCAGGAAAGAGCAGGGGAGGGAAGCCATGAGACACAACATTGCTGTCCTCCCAGGACAGCTCTGAAGGGGCGGCAAACTGTGCAGTGTTCCTTCTCACCCTGGACAATCTCCCCACCCTGCAGGCACTCAAAATTAGCACGTCCCAAGCAAGTCCCCGCTCTCTTACAGACGTGCTCCTGCCCGGTCCTGGGAATGGGACCACTGGCCATCTAGTTGTCCCACTCAGTTTCAGTGTTTTCCCGGCCTCTCTTCTCCCTCATCTTCAACATTCCTGTAGTCACCAAGTCCCCCTGGCCTGCCTTCTAAGTCATTGCTTGTTCCCATCCACTACTGCTGGTCTAGCTCAGGCCTCCCCCCGGGGGACAACCTGTTACAGGCTCTGTACAGGAGGCCTGGCTTTCAGACCCTGCCCATCCCGACCCCTGCTGTACACCCCTCGGGCGGCTCCTCACCGTTTCCTCTAAGGCAGAGTCTGAGTCCCCTATGTGGTTCTTTATTTTTCTCAGGCCTCATCTATTTCCACTCTCACCTCCTGCCATGGGCCACCCATGCCGGCTCCTCATTCACACCGAGCACTTTCCTTCCTCTGGGCCTCTCCCCGTGCCACCTCCCTGCCTATGATGCGCATCTCCCACTGTCCGCGATGGGTCTCCTCTCAGAAGTCACCCCTGCCACCCTGCCTCTCCCCGCCAGCTGTGGTAAAGATGAAGGTCCTCCCTGCCCTGCACCCAAGAGCTCCAGAGAGGCCCCCTGGGTAGGCTAATCATGATGTACCCGTGGCCCCAGCAGACTGGCTGCTACTTAAGGATCTCAGACCCCCAGCTTGATACACAGTAAGCTGGTTAAGTGAATGGAATGTTGGCTGAAAAGCATTCCGATGAATCCATTCAATAAACTGGCTTATGAGAAGATTCAAATCCTGAAATGAAAAATTCGGGCTAATCTTGCCAGCTGTTTTCCAAAGAGTATTCCATAAGATAAGATGGTGACAGGCGTTATGTAAGATGAGATTCAACAGATTTCTTCATTGCAGAATTTTTCAGTCTTTAAAATGTTACTATGTTTGATGGAGGTTATGAACTCTGGTGGTACAGACATTAATGTCTTCCAAGCTCATCTGATCATCTAATATTTCTTGCCTCCCTAAATCACATCCTACCCAAATCATACCTCTCCTACTTTGGAAAGTGTTATTCATTTATTCCCTTCCATTATATCCCCTTCTACCTGCATTTCCATTAAAACGGGCGATTTAACAAAGAAGTACAGACTATTAAATAAACATTTTCAACTACCTAGGTAGGCTACTATTTGTTTTTAAAATTATTCAATCCTTCACTCATTGAACTGGAAGTTATTAAATACCCATTACATGCAAAGTACTACAGGGGCTATAGAAACGGTGAGGAAGATACTCTGTACCCTTGAGTAGCTTAAATAACACGCTGCAGTTCTAATTCTCATACTGTCTGTTTAACCAGCTCCAGTTTCCCTAGGGGAGCTGGAGTCCTTACTTGTCCGTCTCAGGTGAGTAGGTCTCCACAGAGCTGAGAGAAGAGTTGCCGTCATAGCCCCCACAGACGTAGATCTGTCCATCCAGCACGACCGTCCCCATGGCACTGAAAAAGACAGAGCTGTCAGGGAGACGGGCCTCAGACTTCCTGGGCCGGCCTTGCACGCTCCCTGGGAGATCCATCTGACCACCAGCCGCCTCTTTCTAGAGCAGACCCAAGTCCCACGTGTGAACAGAGGGGAAAGCAGCTGCTCTGCAGTCCCCCTGCTGGGGTTCCCTCGGGGGCCCCCCCTCTGCCCTGGATGTGTCTGAAACGTTCATCTTCCACCTCGCTGCGCTCAAGGTCTCTTTACGTCAAAGTCCTCTCTCTCCTGCTCAAAAAACCGTCCTTGCCCTCAGCAAGAATCAGTCCCTCCTGGCCCCACGCATCCCATGAGGCACTCAGGAGGCATGCTGTCCCGGGGCCTGGAGTCACAGTGCCGAGCAAGGCAAAGCTCTTACCCGTGGGGGCTCGTTCTGGCGCCTGGGGGTGCCGGGAAGCCACCTGTCGCCTCTTAACAAGTGGGGACCTCCTGGAAGACAGGGTCTTCCTCTGTGTGACTCTGACCATGCTTCGTGTAATGCTTTGTACGGGACAGGCCTTCAACATGGGTTTGTTGTGTTAGCCTGATTTTCCTATTTAATTCAGCATGAAGTTTGACAGGTGTCTTTTCATGACAGATGTGGCCCTGACAGTCCCTCCTTTGTCCCCGTGGGTGACACTATGCTCCCCTTGTGCACTGATGGAGGTCCTCTACGTTGGCCATTTGCCCCCCTCACCACACCCGCCAAGGAAGCAGCACCACCTTCATGGCACAGACGAGCAGCCGCAGCTGGGGAGGTTGGGTCCTTCTCTAGGCTGCCCCAGAGAGGCAGGCCTCGGATTTAAATGAGACGAGCCCACTCCCACGCTGCCCAAAGTGCCCTGCTCCTCAGATCGAAGCCCCAGCGGTCCGGCATAATCAGATAATCTGTTCTACACAATGTCTCATGAGAAATTAAACATGCGTGCCAAGCTGCCCAATTCACTGTTTTCAAATCTGATACTGGAGAAGATTCAAAATGAATCTGGGTGGCTGACAAACAGGAAAATAAAATATACCAGGCTTAACTGCCACCTTTCAAATGTACACAGGAAACCAAACTGATCCCGCAATGTCCCTTCAAGGGACACCGTAACCGACCTCCTCAATTAGGCCAGAAGAGGAAAAGGACTTTTGCCTCAAGGAAGGATTGCGGGAAGACCACAAATGCACTAGACACTGTCACGTGCTTCCAGAAGTGGACAGAAGTAACAACACAGGAATTCAACCATAATATGAGAGAGACAAGGTTCCATAAAACTGAGTGAGGTTAACTACGAACTAGGTGATAAAGCCAGTGTGAAGAGGGAGGGGGCCTGCATGGTCCACCAGAGGAAGCATGGCCTGGAACACTGCAGGTGAGGGAAAGGATGATGGCAGGAAGGAGCTTGTCACCACTGGCAGGACAGACAGCCGTGTGGGATGGTAGGAGAGAAGTGACTCAGAACATTTTTGGCAGCCTGTAATTTCAAAGGGATGAAATGGAGCTGGGTCCCTGCTAATAAGAGGGCATTAACCACAGCGAGGGAAGGGGATGCCCAGTTTCCTCCCAGACAACACTCCAAACTCTGTGACATCAAAGCAAGGAAGTTGCCCAGACCAGACACCCAAGGAAGAACAACGGGTTGCAATGAAAGCAAAAAAGGCACTCAAGGCTGGGGAAATGGAGCAATGAGTCATCCGAGGCCACAGTAGGCTGCAAGGTGCCCAAGGAGCAGAAAAGGGAAGCACTGAGATAGGGGGAGGAAGGAACCAGGAGAGTGTTAGCTCAGGGAGGAGCAGATTGTGTATACAAATTCTTTTCTTCCCAAACAAACCTACTGCGACCCTTTGTGTATCTGGTCTTACTGGTACTAAGGCAGACTCCTCCCATCTCCAGGCCACACACTAACACGACAGAACATGGTACGTGTGCCTCCTGGCCTGACACTTCTTCTTCCTCACCACACAGGCTTGATCTTACACACACAAAACCCAGAGCAGGGCCAGACAAAGGGGCCTATCAGGCAAATGTTTAGGCCAGAGAATGTACAAAGCAGAAAAGCCCTCAAAGAGCATCTGCCCCAGTGGTTTTCAAACTGTCCCTTTCAAGAACAATTCATGTAACTTTTCCCCTAAAGTTGGGTATCTGTCAAGGAAGCTCAATTCATGAAAGAGAAATGCAGAACTGTACTGGTTACAGGGTTAGGGGCTACCTCCTCTCCTCTGTCAGCCCCGGAAGAGAGAGCTGAACGCCACTTGAAACCGCTGACCTGGGGTGGCCCCACGGAGGGCAGAAGAACAGAAGACCTTGTCCAGTGATCCCTCCCATTCCAGAGCCCAGTGGTGCACATGTTCCCCACATGCCTGATGGAAGGGAAGAGGCTGCCTGCCCCTTCAGCACTAAGAAGGCTGAACGGAGGGGCCACTCGGATGCCCTCTAACTCCTCTTCAGGAAATCTGAGCAGGCCAGTGATAGAGAAGACAAGTATCTGGACTGTGTTAAGAGACATAAACTCGGTCCACCTATGTGCTCACACCTGGCGGGGGGACGGGGCTGAAGTGAAGCATGTTGCTATGGCTCCCATACTCACAGAGTAGGAGAAGCACGTATGTGGCAGAGATCCGGGGGGCGAGTATAAAGGACAACACTTCTCATGTCCTTTCATCACTAATAAAGTTAAACCCTCCTTATGCTTCAAGTTTCAACTGTAATCCCACCTCTTCCCTGAAATCTTCCAGACGTTTCCATGCAGTTTCTTTCCTTTCTGGAAATCTTCCATAACATAACGTTTCAGTCCTTATCTGACACTTAAATAACAATACAACTTCCACATGTCCATGTCTCGTCTCCCCAAGCTCCTCAAAGGACGAGGCAAGGATTTTACTTTTGAGCAGATGGGGGCGAGCTCTGGGGGGGGGGGATGCTGGCAGTGGCTGGTCTGGCTGCAGGAAACCCCCAGGCCAGCCTGTGTTTTATATTACTATGTGCCCCTGCCTGTCTAGCATGGCACTACCAAGATGCTTGGCATGTATGCTCGGGCTACACAAGTGGCTTCCAGAATACCTTCTCTTGCTATTCATGCTCCGCACTCTGGTCCACGTGTCCGTCTCTGGGTTGTAGACCTCCACAGTGCTCAGCCGCAGCTGGCCGTCATACCCCCCGATGGCATAGAGAAGCCCATTCACCACGGCCACACCGACGCGGCTGCGGGCTGTTGTCATGGGATGGCACTTCTCCCAGCGATTGGCAATGGGGTCGAACACTTCCACCACATTCAGGGAATCACCTGCATAAAAATTTGCTACTCAAATTAAAACAAATGAGACCACGTGTTTAGATCACAGCTGCTGGGCATTGATTACATGGAACGTTTGATTTGACTCTCTATCGGTTCTCCCCAGAGAAATACTCAAGCCAGATGGGCCCACTAAGACGTTTCAGCTGTGCTAACCTCCAACCGAATTCTTCAAGGAAAATCAGAATCAGACAGGGGGTATTTATATAGTTGTAAACTGCCCTGAGGTATTCCACCCACTTAAGGCTAAAGGGAAGGGAAATGGACACACTCTCTCCCCAGTGCAGGAGGCATGCCCAGAGGAAAGGGCATGGGTTCCCCTGCTGACTTTCACATACTAGCGTGTGACCTGAGCAAGTTGCTCTGTATCCCCATCTTCTATTCTCACATGAGACACAGAGATAATCTCTATGGCAGAGCTGTCGTCAGCATTAAAAAAACAGAAAACCATCTAGTGTAGTTCTAGAACACACTAAGTGTTCAATAAATGGTAGTTACAGTTGCCGGGGAATGATGATTCCAACCCTAACATTTACAACAGGGTTTTCTTTTGGATTAAATAAAATACTCTCTCCTCCCTATTCTATTCTACTGTGGGGCACTTCACACCTACTACCACACTCCAGCGTCTACTAGCTGAGGACTTCCCTTTTCCAGGACACATGGTTAACAACCATATGGTAAGAAGACTGGCACCCACCTCTCATTGACCTTCAATTAAAAATGGGACTGCCCACCACCTGCCCCACTCCACGAACCTGGACTGACCCTGAGAAAAGGCCTGGACTTCACGTGGGAGGTGACACCGTGCTTTGCCACTGTGCCACGAAGATTCAGGAGTCTACACTGCCCTCCCTGTGCCTGAGTGGGCAGGAGGGCAGGGGGCCTCATGAGTTTGCCTGAGAACTTGGCTGGATGACAGCTGCCAAGAACATGCCAACTCTAAAGCCTGCGTGTACTGCATGGGAGGCAGCACGTGGAGAGAAAGCGGTATTATGGGTAGTGGCGACCCTGAGTATTTGGAGAATTTTCCTTCTCACAGTGACAGACTCGGTCTAACCCCAGAGATCCATATGACCAAATGTGACCCTCATCACAGGTAGCCTGGTAACAGAGCTAGGTCTCGGACTGCATGCTATCCAGAGCTGGTATTTAGCTCTGATATTCTGATTCGATGGTATTCACACCTGACGCACTTTCACTGCATAGCATAGGAGCTGCATCAAATCAAGAGGGACCAGGGTGGCGACACACAAAGGAAGGGATCCAGAGGACCAGGCTAGGTTGTTTGGTGCTTTTTCATCCACAAAGTCCAAGACAGGGCCCTGCAAAGGGGAGCTGCAAGATACCTGCTGAGTTGAGGCCCCCCACGGCATAGATAAGGCCCGTGATGGATGTGCAGCAGCGAGGCCGAGTTCTGAAAGCTGGCAGGTGGGGCCGGCGCTCCGGCATGAGGTGATAGTCCTTTGCTTCGTCTACCAGGTCCCTGGAATAAGGTACAGGATGTTTCAACAGCAGGTATTCTCCCCACATGGTCTACATTTGTACTTCCGAGTCTGGATGCCCTACCCCCAACTGGAAGGGAAACATGCAAGGAGAAGCCTTCTGGAAGATTCGGTCTTGAACCCAGGTGAGTCCAGGGGGAAGCACACACAGCTACTGAAACGTGCTCAGAATCGGAGGGGCGAGATAAGCAGAGTCGACCTCAGCTAGAGTAATCAGAGTGAGTATCTTCTAACGGGCACACACCTGGCAGGGGAACAGGGTGGTGGCTACAAGAGCGGGGAGCGCTGCTGGAGCTCAAGCGCTGGGGAGTTCAACAAGCAGCCTGCAGCCTGTCACCACTGAGACCCAGCTCTTCCCTCCTACCCCTCTGGCTCGCACCCTGCAAGGCGCCATTTCTCACCGAGACTGTGGCAGCAGAAGCCGACTGCTGCTGACTGATTGCCCTGCCTCCGGTCCAGCCTCTCATTCCACCCTCCACACTACAGCCCAAGCTGTCGAAGAACCTTCGCTAGCTACCCACTGCCTATAGAATGAAGTTCAAACTCAACACCCACCTTGGGGACTGCTTGTCACAGGGTCCCCCCTACCTGCAGCCATACCTCCACCCCCTCCTGCTGTACAGCTGAACACGGCTCGCACACAGCCAGACTTCCCCTGAACTCGCTGTGAATATGACAAGCTGTTTGGAGGAAGGTGAACATTTTCCTTCAATGTTCTACTTTTATAATGATTCTCCTATATGGCTGCTGCCTTCCTGGCAGTTTCGGGAACTCTGCTATGCCATGTCATCACTGATGTACCCTGGGTAAGCTTCCCCTGCTGGTAAACACTCCTCCCCTACCTTGCCTATCACTGTAGATGGGCCCAAACCCACTGGAGGCCAGTGCACTGACTAATGTTTACTGGAGGACGAGGAGACTTAGGGAGTCCCCACAAGTCAGCTCCTGGAGGTGTGAGGAAATCCTCAGGGAGTGTAGGGGAGGAAGCCCCTTCCGCCTCCATGCTCCCTCATGGCACATTTCTTTGCCCAAGGAGTCAGACTCGGGCTTTTCCCGGCTCTAGACACAAGGCAGATTAAGCTGCGTGCTGTGAATTAGGACTGACCACTCCAAATTTTTCTGCCCCTGAGCTGGAACACAAACAGCCTAGGTGCCCAAATCCTCTTCTCGGCCTGGCCCCCCGGCAGCATCCTGTGCAGGCCGGCCCTCGCTCACCTGCACTTGTGGCAGCAACGCACCAGGTCATCCTGCTGCACGCGGTCTGACAGGAACTGGGGCCGGCAGAGGGGCAGGCGGATATTGGACAGCAGCTCAGGGAGGCACGGCCCTCTCTGCTCCCGGTCATATCTGACCCAGGCCAACGCAGCTTCAAAGACCTGCCATGGCATAGAGTGCAAGCTGTGTAGTAACCCTTAGCTCCCGGGGCCACATCCCCGAGCCCCCAGTCTCAATCCTTGTCCTTCCTACACTGAGGTACTCCCTCGGGTCCCTCCATCCTTCCTCCCACTTGTCTCCTGAGGTCGCTGTTTTCTGCTTTACCAAGCTGCCCCATTTGGCCCAGCCTCTTGAAAGGCAAGCCTCAGCGACTATAACAGCTTCCTGGCTTTCACTGTGTCTTCCTAATGTAGAGATGCCAATGGTTCCTTACTCCTTTCTGCAACTCACCATCACTGCCCGCTCGTCTCCCTCCTCGGCCCCCTCCCCGCTCTGCTCTCCCAGGCTGACCACTTCTCTGTCCACACTCTCCTCCACCTTGAAGGCCCTTCATATCAACTTCTTCGTCTAAACCTGCCCCCCTTTCCCGAGAGCCTGGTTCCAGATCAATGTTCCCTGGAGCTTTCCCTAAGGGCTCCAGCCACCAGGGTACATCCCTCTAGAACTTGGGATCCAACGTATCACCGATAGGCGGGCTGCTCCAGGTCCTATTCACTCGTGGGAGAGCTCGGGACAGGGCTCGCTCTCGGGACCGGGCTCTTCCCTGTGCCTCACAGCGCCCACATGGCCACTCAGGGCCCCCTTTTCTATTGCTCTTCGGACATTAGGGAAATGAGCTGACTAACCTCCCAACAGCTTGCCTCCTGGAGCCTGGGGCTCCTCCTGCTGAAGCAGAGCTTCCCGGCAGGCCAGGACTTTACACTACAAGCATCCCAAGCTGCTCTGCCTGGGGCCTTGGTTAGGTTTCCCAGCGACCGAAGCGGTGGAGACCTCGCTGCAGACGAGCTCCCAGCATCTGCAGGGGCACGTCCGAGCGTCTCGCCCCTGCACCGGAGCTCTTCGCCGTCCAGCCCTGGCCACCCTCTGCTCCAAGTCACATCTACTCACAGTCCTCTTCAGGTGTCTGCATCACACCTCTGCTGACCAAAGGGATCGCCCTTTGCTCCTCTCTGACGGCTGAAACCCTGCGCTCTCATTTATTCACTCTTCTTGACCACCCCTAGGAGGAGGTCTTCTCTGTCCTTCGAGGACCCTAGTCATTCAAAGGCTTCGCCTCTTCCATCAGTTTCAGTCTGCCAGTGCTCACCACTGCCTCCAGTCCTTTCCCCTCAGTAACTGATGCCAATGGGCCTCTGATGCCGCTCCTTCTCCCCCAACCTCGCGCTCAGGGCCCCTCTGGCCGGCTTCCTCCCTGCCATCTCACTCAGCATGGGCTCTCCAGGTTCTGAGGTGGGTGCCTCAGCACCCATGCTGTGCACCTTCCTCCGTTAATCACACCCCCTGGAAAAAGTCTCTACCCTGGTGAGGTCCAGCTCTGTAAGTTCACCCCCATCTGCACTTCGCACCCACACCAGCACATGCAGCTGGAGAAGATGGCTGGTCCTTTCCTTTCTTTCTTTTTTTTTTTTTTTTAAGTTTATCTATTCTTTTTAGTAATCTCTACACCCAACGCTGGGCTCAGACTCACAGCCCTGAGATCAAGAGCCAGCCAAGCACCCCTGGGCGGGTCCATTCTAACTTTGTGGGCGCTAATCTCTCAGGCCCTGCTTCCCACGAAGCCCCGCTCCTTTCCCTGGCATCATCTATTTCCTCTCCTGCTCCCAGAGGGCTGGCTCATGCCTTTTCATCTCTCCTCACATTTCTCACCCTCCTCCCGATCCTCACTCTCAGCTAAGAAAACAGACAGCAGAAGAGAACGTCAGCAGAATTTGCCAACTTCTCCCTTCTCACCCTGCGCCTCCCTGTGCCCCTGGCTGTGGAGGTTCTCCCTTCTGCGGGGGGTGGACGGGAGTGGCTGGTGCTTCCAGCAGGGATACCCCTTGTGCCCTCGACTCAGCCTCCTCTCACTTCCTCCAGGACATCATGCCAGCAGCCATTCTCCTTTTCCTCCTGCATCACTGACTCTTCCCTCTTCTGGAAAATTCCCACCAGTAGTCAAATGTACTGCCATTTCTCTCACCTTAAAAAACAAACAAACCAATGCCTTCCAACTTCTTATTTCTCCCCAGTGACTGCCCCGGAGCTCTGCTCCCCTTTAGAACAGGACTCTTTTAAAGTGTTACCTATGCTAATTTCCAGTGGCAGCATTCCTTCTAATAGTAAATATGGGAAAACACTGGAACATCTAAGAATAAAGGGTGCGATGTTAAGAGAATCCATTGAATGTTAGACACTGAAATGGATAGAAAGTTCTCATGAAACACGAACATAGTATAATGAAACAGACCCATAATAAACAAGCTGCACACACATCATGGTCTTCACGAAAGAAATAGAAAAGAAAGATTAGAAAGAGCAGCAACCCCGATGTCCCCTGCAGACCACTACCGGGCTCTACAGACCTGCTCCTCTGACTTTACATTCAGCTCATCCCGAGACACCAGCTCGAGCACGTCTTCCAAGGGCAGGGCCAGGAATTCTTCCGACATGGACACCTCCACAAAGTGCTGGTGGATGAAGCTGTTGGCCGCGTCATACAGCACAGCGCACATCATGGTCTCAGCAAACTGGCGGACGCCCAGGCAATTTTTGGGGTGAAGACTTTTGGCATAAGAAAAGATGTAAAGAAAAAATTTAGAGGAAGGATGGTATCTTCAATCATTCTCAGGTTGGTTCTGGGGAGAGCTACAAAATGGAGAAAACCCAGGTTTGCTCTCAGCTTGGCTGCAAACTCCCTGCATGATCCCAGGTACGCTGCAGAGGGACTCAGTTGTGAAGGTTTAAAATGAAGACAGTTTTATCTGCAGAGTCCCTGCCTCTTGGACCTAGTGCTCAGTGCATCTAGGTGGGATGAGCTCTCTGGGAAATCCCGGGAAGCAGCTCTGAGGACAGAAGAATAGGAGAACACATACTGGAAAACCTATTTGCTTTCCTTTGGCCGTTGACATTCTTGGTTGAATACCTACCTGTTCCCCAAGAGAGCACTGAAGTTGTTGAATAAGGGTTTATTTTTTTAAATTTATTTTTTATTTTTAAAGATTTTATTTATTTATTTGACAGAGAGATAAGAGCACAAGCATGCCCCCCGCTGATCAGGGAGCCCGATGGGGGACTCGATCCCAGGACTCTGGGATCATGACCTGAGCCGAAGGCAGCCACTTAACCGACTGAGCCACCCGGGCGCTCCTAGAATGAGAGTTTAAACCATGCAGAGATGACTTCTCTAACATCAGGACCCTTACACTTCATCTGTTAACAGCAAGAAACTCTATGTAAACTGGACACCCAGGAATGGCAGCAGCAGCTACCATGGGCTCAGCATCATCAGTGCGCCAAGTACTTTGCCAGCCAGAAGCTTTAACAGCGCCGCAGTCATTATTTCCATTTTTAGATGGAAAACTGAGGCTCAGAGAAACTAAGAAACGTGCTCCCAGCCCTCTACAAGCAAGTGGTGGTGCAGAGACTGAACCCCGTGTGCATGACCTGGAGGCAGAACTGCCCTCGCTGGGCCGTCTGGGTAAATCTGGGCCCTGCATCACATCAGGTGACCTGGGAGGGTTTCCCAAGTGTCCATAACAGCCTCACCTGGAAAAATGTGAGGACAACAGCCTGCCAGCTCCTATGGCCACGATTAAGCAAGAATGTGGCAAAATCACTCAGCATGGTGGCTGGCATGAAGTCAGCTGCTGTTTTAATTTTTTTATCGTGGTTGTTTTTCTTACTACTATTGCATCTGACAAAATCTCAAATGCACCCAACGTGGTTCTGAAATCTTGGTGATGGCAAGAGATCCTGGGGATGGGGCTTTTCTTATTTTGACTTTGTGACTGATAATCCATGGAGGGAGAGGGTGTTTCTCAGATGGAAATTGCCCAGGTTTTCTTTATTAGACTCCGTGCTTTCCCTCCCTGCCATGTTGTTTATTTATTTATTTTTGAAGATTTTATTTATTTGACAGAGAGAGAGAGAGTGTGCTAGCACAAGCAAGAGGAATGGCAGGCAGAGGGAGAGAGAGAAGCAGACTCCCCACCCAGCAGAGAACCTGATGTGGGACTTGATCCCAGGACCCTGAGATCATGACCGGAGCCGAAAGGCAGTCGCTTAACCGACTGAGCCACCCAGGCGCCCCACCCCACCACGTTGTTTGAAGTAACAGGCAGAGTCATACTCACAAGCCAACAATCACCACTGTCCCCCAGCAGCAGACCTGAAGGGCAGAGTCTTTCAGGAGCCTGCCTTTGGGATAATCTAAGTTCCACAAGCTGTTCCTTCCCTTCCAGCCTGGTTCTGTCCATTGCTTTGGAAATCTATGTGCATTTCCACAAAGGCCAGGAAGCATGAGCAGTGACTAACACTTAGGCAAGGCTGCATGGCCAGTGAGGAACACAGGGCTCAAGGTCAGAAGGTCAGCTCAGTCCTCAAATACCACTTTTCTCCTGAAGCATTTAGAGGGACTGAATGAGACTTGTTTAAAGTATGGCAGAGGTGACGCTCAACCTTCCCTGGGCCTCTATACCATGTGCTTCACTGATCCTGACCTCGGCAACATCAACTCAAGAGGAGGCTTCAGTGCCACAGACTGGGAACTGGATAGAGTCCAAAGAGATGGGAAAGGATGGTCGATATAGCTGCCTGGTGCACATTTCCATCTGCTCCCTCTCAGGATAGGACTTCTGTACCTCACCTTTGGCTCTCTTTGACTAGCTTGGCCTAATAGGAGAACAAAACACACCTTCGCCTGAACTGGGCTTTTGCGTTGAAGAGGATAGGATGTGAGAAGCCTGCTTGTGAGGCAGCTGGTGGGGAAGGAGGAGGGAGAGCTGCCACGTAGGAGGGGGCCCCATTCAGGAGCAGGAGGAAAATAAGAGGGAAAATGAACCCCAAGGGCAGAGACAGACCCACATCTTTCATTAGCTACCTCACAACCAGCAACCACCTTCTAGCTTGACTGTGTCAGCAATAAGATGTAATGCTTTATCAGAGGCAGGAAGCAGTGACCTGAATTATATAAGTTACAGGCTGGGTTCACTGATGCACTGATGTTCTGATTCAATGCTGAGAGAAGAGTTTTGGAAAATACACAGCTCCAGTGCTCACCTCCAAACAAGGAGGCCCATAGGTCTGAAGGCTTGGAAAGGGGCCACAAGAAAAAAAAAACCAACCCCGACCTCATGGAAAACTCTGACAGTTTTATGGCTTCTCTGTGCTCTGGGAAATCCTGTCTTTCCCACTACTGCTCAGAATGGTTGCTCTCAAGGCATTGGTATTCAGAGCTTGACGATGCCTTCATGCTGATCTTTGGGCACCTGGGAAAGGGGCAGGTGGGACCCCTCCGAACACACTCTGCAGCCAGGTGCAGGGAGAACCACCCCAAGGAACAGAGGCAGTGATGGTAAGTTCTGGGAAGAAAACAGGAAGCAGGTCAAGCCTCTGGGGGCTGTGGGAAGGAATAAAGACAGGAATAAGGTGTGAAGTGAGGCTTCAGAAGGGATCTTGCAGGGCTGAATGGGAAAATGTCAAGGACAGACTCATAATGCCGGGCTTTGTGCTTCAGAGCATCTTCCTAAAATGTCACTGATGCATGTAAAAACTCCACTGGTCTAAAAATCACTTTTCTAAGCATCTTTTGGGTGACACTGCTTTGTAACAGAAGCTGGGACCAGTGTTGAGAGTGATGACTTCAAAAGCCCCTAGGTGGAGCTGTTGTTCCCTTGTGAGAGTGCCAACTTAATCCTTTCCAGAATGCCTACTTAATCATTCTGAGCTCTGTGGGGACAGAGATAAACCAAGTCTGGTCTGTATTCTTAAGCAGCTCAGAGTGAGTAGGAAAGCCAGTGTGCCTCACCCACCCCACATGCATCCTTCCAGCCTGACCCAGAAGGCATCCCAGGACAGAGTCAAGCCAGGCTCTGGGGCTATGCTGTCCTTATGTGGTCTCATCTGTAAAACCTGAAACAGGACCACCTACTTCACGATGAAACCACCCACCCTGCACCCAGCAGACTGCCCTGCGATCTAAGCAACCTAACCACGGTTATTAAGACTAGCTGCGGGGGCGCCTGGGTGGCTCAGTCGTTAAGCATCTGCCTTCGGCTCTGGTCATGATTCCAAGGTCCTGGGATTGAGCCCCGCATCGGGTCCCCTGCTCCGTGGGGAGTCTGCTTCTCCCTCTCCCACTCCCCCTGCTTGTGTTCCCTCTCTCCCTATGTCTCTGTCAAATAAATAAAACCTTTAAAATTAAAAAAAAAAAAAAGACTAGCACAGCAGTGCTCAGTGATGTCCATGAGCGCCACAGGGGCAGGATGGGGACAGCAGGTGGGCTCCACAGAGCTGATGAGTGAGCTTGATTGGTGGAGCTGGAACGGGAGAGGGCGAGGTCAGCTCTAAGAGGAAATGAGGTTCAGGAGGGCAGATCTGAGACAAGAAAACTGCTGGTCTTCAGGCCAGGGACCTTGTGATCACAGCAGCTCAGATGGAGGCCAGGCCTCGGAGAGCACCACAGACAGAGACTGTGTGGAACCCGGCACTAACTTGTACCACCAAGTCTCTAGTATTTAAGAGGCAGCTTTGACCTTATGGCTAAGAGCTTCCCCTCTTGAGGGGGAGAAAGAGCCTTCTTATCAGCTCCGTCATCAAAGAGGCATTGCTGAAGGCTCGATCTAGGTAGGGATTATACTCTATGGTCCTTACCCTAAGAGAGCATACAGTGATTGCTTCCAGAGGACTTAGGGGGACAGAGAGTTCCAGAAGGTGAAATTTGGGTGAAGAGCTGAAGGAAAAAGAAATCAAGACATTCAGGGAGGAGGAAGGATCTACACAAAGAAGGAGATGGGCTATGGAACATCAGCACAGAATCTGTTTGGTGAGAACAGTCAACTAAGTTAGCAGCTGGTGAGATTGGAGGAACAGAAGAGGTACATGTCAGGCCAGGAGAGAGCAGAGGCAGGAGTCCATAAATATGTTCCTCAAAGGTTCACCCCAAAGAACTGGAAATGCTCAGCTGCGACCTGAAGAGTCAGTTCCCGGCTCACTCCCTCACTGAGCAGATTGGCAGGGGCTTCCAGGAATGACCCAGGTACCTTCCCCGCCACAGGCCGAGTCCAGGGCCTCACCGTTCTCGGAGGAACGTGCAGCAGGCGTCCTTGATGCTCTGCAGCTGCAGGAAGCTCGCCCCCATCAGCAACGACTGCACGTTCTGCTGGTCAATGGCAAGGTGGCCGTTGTAGGCAAAGTTGATCAGAGCCTCCAGGGCGCTAGAGAAAGGAGGAAAGACCGCCTTCAGAGACTCTGGCCCTCACTGAGCTGACATGCCTACCTGGGGAATGCGCCCCCCCCCCCAAATTCATTTAGCCCATGCCCTTCGAGAATCTGACAGGAATAATGACTTCACCAGAGCCGAAGACTCATTCCACTTCTTAAGCTGTCTTTATTGCCCAAATAATCTTATTACAGAAAATTCTAAAAAGAGAAAGCAAGTACCCACAATCTCACTACTGAATGAGTCAACAGTGGTTACTTTTTTGGGTTCATTTTCAGTCCCTATTTGCCTGCATGCATAAATGGTATGAATATAATCACGTAATACTTGTTGAGTCCTTTCCCATGTTGCCACACTGTCTTCATGTTTATCATTTTTAGTGGCTGCTATATAGTATTTCAACATGTAAACAGGTCATAATTTATTTCCTTTACTGGTAGGCCTCATAGCTAATAACAACTTACTGCCATCATAAATAGCATTTTTATTATTTCTTTGGGATACATTTCCAGAATGAGATGGCGACAAATTTTTCTGCCCTTCAATTCCCACTGGGAAAGAACTCCAAGTTCCATCTCAGGGCTGTATGTGGTCTGGCCTCTCTCTGGCTCTCTGACCTCATCACCTTCCACTCTTAGCCCTCACTCTATCCCAACATGCCAAACACATTCTCACCACAGGGCCTCTGTACTGTCTGCTCTGTCTGGAGGGCTCTGTCACCAGACGGCTCACTCCCTCACTTCAAATAAGGTTTTGGCTCAAATGTCACCTCATCACAGAGGCCTTCCCTGATCACCCTGGAACAGCAGAGACCCCCCCACCATCATTCACTTTACTTTTCTTGCCCCGCTCTCATTTGCCAGCCCTATCATGCACGTGTGTGGTTATGGTTATGGCCAGATCCCCACGACTAGAAAGTTGGCACACTTAGAGGCGCTGTCTTCTTGGTGCTATAGCTCAGTGCCTACAGCTGCACACATGACACGTGCTCAGTCTACCGATGTTAAGTGAAGCACTTGGACTGTGTATAGGCAATTAGCACAGCTCCCTCAGATACAGACCTCAGAGAGTGTACGAGTGCCCTTGCAGACCCACTTCTGTGTCTTTCCTTAGAAGTAACTGGCCTGAGATTTCTGCCTTGCAGTGGGGATATAAATCCTCTCCACATGCTGGGGCAGATCACTTTATCATCCAGAGGTTACTCCAGTTTCCCGGCTCCTTTACCCTTAGTTCCCACCACGGTGAGATTAAGAAGGCAGGCAACAAATGACAGGTTAGTGGCTGACATCGCAGTCATTGCTTTATTGTTTCTCCTCCAACAAGAATGTCATTGCCCTGAGTAACCCTGTGTGTCTCGTTTGCTGCTGCATTCCCAGACCTCAGAACAGTGCCATGCACATAGTAGGTACACAACAGACCCTTGGATACAGCCTAGGTTATAAACATACAGCCTCAGTTCACAGACTTGCAGCAAAATCAAACACAGAATCAGTCACATAAACATCCTCACTTTCAAGGCCCAAAAAGGCATACTATGGAGTATGTTTATATAAAGTCTTCATACAGGAATTAGGAAGGTATTTCCATGAAGACAGTCCAGTAGTAAGTGACTTCGCATGTTAGGACAACGTTAAGAAAGTCCCTGAATGACATGATTTCAGTGGTTATGGTACTGCCCCCTTCCCCTAAAATTCACCTAGGGCAGAGTATCTCAGCCTTGGCAGCACTGACATTTGGGGTCTGCTGGGAGGGCTATCTTGGACACTGAAAGGCATTTAGATGGGATAACTTTTGAGCTTGCCCTCTTTGGGCTTCAATTTTCTCAACCATCCAATAAGCACGATTTTGCCATCTTCTGAATCTGTGTCGTCCCATATAGTAGCTACCAGCCACACATGGCAATTTAAAATTATGTTAAAATTAGTTAAAATTAAGTAAAATGTAGAATTCAGCTCCTTAATCCCACTAGTTAAAATTCAAGTGCTCAGGAGCTACATAAGCTAGTGGTTACCATTCTGGAGAGTAAAAAATACGACATTCCCATTAGTGCAGGAAGTTCTAATGGACAACACTGTTCTAGACGGACAGGGAGAATACAGAATGAAGACACTTACTTGGAAAACCATTTTGCCAGCTATAATGGTTAGCACAGAAAAGTGCAGAGAATAACATTTCACCACCTTTGTACCCAGTCCTCATTATAAAAAATATCCTGGATGCTAGTTCCTATTAAATGTGCTACTCTAACAAGTGCCATGTCCCTCCCTGGGCCTGCCAATAGCACCATGCATGGGGCTGAAGCTGTGCCTGGAAACCTGAAGACTGAGAGACCCAGCGGAGAAATTGAGTACCTGGGGTCCATTCCTTGCATTACAATCTCATCCTGCTTGCACTCCATCATGTCATTTGTAAACATAGCGTGGAAGTACGGGATTGAGGCTGCTAAGACGATCCGGTGGGCACTGAATTTGTGGTCCCCAATCTGTGGGCAAAGGGAAATACAAAGAGAGATCCTGAGGAATGCAAATACAAAACCCAACCGGCCCTTCCCCGGCTTAAGCCTCTGCCTGTTGCAGAGTAGGCATCCCAGTACATGATAGCTGAGCTTATGGAGATTCTGAGAGTTTCAGTTCCGCATACTCAGTGGCAGTGGAAGAATGTAAACAACACAGTTTCATGAGGCATTAAAATGGTTAAAAAAAAATGGAACCCCAAATGCTTCCAGTGGTTGTTTTTACTTATGGCAGTCTCACTGCCCTGTTCCCGACTCATCACCAACTCAGAGACTCAACTTCTCTGACACGTTGTCCGGATCCCAGTTTTTTAAAGGCAGATGGAGGGGACAAATTGTCCAAGAACCCAGGAGCTTCTGACAGTAGGCTCCGCAAGAAGAGTAAATACACAGTGACAGGAAGCAATAAGGACAAACAAGACCAGACTTGAATAGGGGCACTGAAGGACAGAGCAGGCATGCTGGGCACAAGTGTTGGGGGGTCCTGGGGCAACAACCGGGCTGTGGTAGGCCGCACGGATCCCAGAGTTCCTCTTAGGAAAATGACCCCGGCAGCAAGCAGCTCCAAGGACTAGTACTGTGTACTGCTGGTGCTCTGCACGGCCCACAAGGCTCAGGCCACATGGGGACAGAGGCAGACTCCCTCTAACTTGTACTGAACCCTCCCAACAGACACATCCTTAGCCTGGGGAGTCCTATAACGTGCTTTCCAACTACCTGCCAAAAGGATAGTCCTTTTAACAAGCTTTGCCATTTATAGCTTCTAGCCACATAAACATTTCCACTGAAGAATTTTCTAGTCTTCAGAAAGAACAAAACAGTCTCCCCCCACCCCACAAATTCCACATTAGTGAAATGCCAGAGCATCTCACTACCTGATGCTCTTCTCAGTCACATTTACTCAAGGATTCTAGTTCAGGTCCTATCACTAAGGTCTCTTTTCCACCGCTTTATGTTTATTATCTGTAAGCTGTTCTTCAAGATCATACAATCTTTCAGATACCAAAGGATTGATGAGGATTGACTCAGATTCGATGAGTTCCTCACATAATCCATGTGTGGGTCGTCTATTGGTGTTGGGGACATGAAATGGCTGTGTGCTTTGGAGGCGTTCATAATTAAAAAGAAAATCACAGTAAGACACAGAACTATTTCTTAAAGTTGTTCTACAAAGTTTTTAAAATCAGCAGTTTCTAGTTCCCTGATTCCTGTTCTCAGGGGCCACCTCTTTCTTCTGGTATTTTTTTCTTTTCTTTCTTTCTTTCTTTCTTTCAGATTTATTTATTTATTTTAGAGAGAGAGTGAGCATGAGTAAGCAAGGGGAGGAAGGCGAAGGGGCAGAGGGAGAGGGAGAGAATCCTCAAGCAGACTCCTTGCTGAGGGTGGAGCTTGATCCCATGACTCTGAGATCATGATCTGAGCCAAAATCAAGACCTGGATGCTTAACTGACTGAGGCACCCAGGCATCCCTATTTTCACCTTTCTAAGCAATGTGCCTATAACAGTAGTTTTTTTTTTTTTTAAGATTTTATTTATTTATTTGACACAGAGAGAGAGATTACAAGTAGGCAGAGAGACAGGGAGAGGAGGAAGCAGGCTCCCTGCTGAGCAGAGAGCCCAATGCAGGCCTCGATCCCAGGACCCTGAGATCATGACCTGAGCTGAAGGCAGAGGCTTTAACCCACCAAGCCACCCAGGCGCCCTAACAGTAGTTTTTGAATTTTCACTTCTAGTTATTACTTGTGGCAGCATGTCTCCAAAGAGCCTCCACCAATCCCTGCCTCCTGGCATTCACCCATTGTGTGATCCCCTCCCACACTGTCTCAGGGTTGGTTTGTGTAGCTGACAGAATACAATAGAAGTGATGGTGTCACTTGAATGTATGTTACATTCATGGCTGGGTCATAAAAGGCACTGCATGGGGCATCTGGGTGGCTCAGTCAGTTAAGTGTCTGCCATCGGATCAGGTCATGATCCCAGGGTCCTGGGATCGAGTCCCACATGAGGCTCCCTGCTCAGCGGGAAGCCTGCTTCTCCCTCTGCCTCTTCCCTCTGCTCATGCTGTCTCTGTCTCAATCTTTCTCAAATAAATAAATAAAATATTTAAAATAAGTAAATAAATAAAAGGCACTACACATTTCTTTTACTGTCTCCCAGATCACTCACTCTTAGGGGAGCCAGATAACAACGTATCCTGAGGAGAGCTATATGAAAAGGAACTGAGGATTCTTCCTACCGCTATCTGAATGAGCCGAGAAGAGGCCCTTCCAGCTCCAGTCAAGCCTTCAGATGAATGTAGCCCAAGGTGACACCTGGACTGCAAGCTACTTTCTGAATTCTGAAGCTGTGAGATAATATTTATCATTTTAAGTCACTAAGTTTTGGGTAATTTGTTAGATAGTAAAAGATAACTATTATATTACCTACTTAATTCCTGTGATGGAAGATCAGGATTTTGTTCCAACATTCTCTTCACATACAACCTCACATACTCTTTCTGTCTTTCCAATATAATTACGTCCACTTTTGGTTAAATTAAGAGTTGCATTATTAAGTCTATGTGAATATTATTTGTAGCCAAGCCATGATGTATATATGCTATGATTACATTTCTTTTCTTGTATAATTTCCCCCCTAGATATAAAAATAAAGTGTAAAACTCCTTTTAATATGTTCAATCAGGTAACTAGCAGTTTATTCCTGCTTGTCCTGGAGGCATCCCTACCAGAACTCTGTCCTTGTAGGAATCCCTTTCACCTCACCTATATTGGAACCTGTTTCCTGAAGCCCATTTAGTCCTCTTCCTGATTTATTCCCTGTTCTGATGAAAAGCATCTTCTAGCAGGGCTGCCTAAGAAAGGGTATCCTATAAACTGTTTTTACTCACAGCACTCTGAGACCAAACGTGTGGGGATCCCCCCTACCCCCCACACAAACCAATTTTCCAACTCTCCAGATACCAGCTGGTATCCTTATAATATAATTCAAATCTGGCATGAACTACCTGGTTAAGGCAGGTTTAGGGCTCAGTCCCACAAGACTGCCCCTGCCTTAGATGCCAAACTGCACATCTGAGCCACTGAGCAATCAGCTAGAAAGTCAGGGCACAGGGGGAAAAGTGTTCCCCACAACTTCCTCCTCAGATGTGAAAATTTGCTAAAATGGCTCAAAGAACTCGGGGAAAACAGTTTACTTACTGTTACTGGCTGATCACAAAGGATACAAAAGAATAGGCAGCCAAAGAGGTATATAGGGCAAGGTCTAGAAGACAGGAGCTTCTGTCCCCGTGGAACTGGGGGGAGCCACCCACATGGCTATGTTCACGGAGCTGGAAGCTCCCCAGTGGTCTAAGGGTAGGACTGGAAGTTACAGCCCTCTAATCACATGGTTGCCCCCTCTAGCAACCAGCCTTATCCTGAAGTAATCCAGGAGTCCACAGAGAGTCACCTTATTAGCATAAACTCAGGTATGGTTGAAAGAGGTTTGTTATGAATAACAAAGGACATGCCTCTCACTCAGGAAATTCCTAGGGTTTTAGAAGCTCTTGTGTCAGGAACTGGGAACAAAGACCGAATGTTATAATAAAAGATGCTCTTATCACCCCTACCACTCAGGAAATTCCAAGGGTTTTAGAAGCTCTGTGCCAGGAACCAAGGAAAAAGACCAAATACATACTGTTTTTTCTTAGAACTTTTTTTTAAAATAAAGATTTCATTTATTTATTTGAGAGAGAGAGAGGTGCATGCATGGGGGGAGTGGCAGAGGGAGAAACAGGATCCCTGCTGAGCAGGGGATCATGAACTGAGCTAAAGGCAGTTTACCTGACTGAGCCACCTAGATGCCCTCCAAATACACATTCTTATTGTATCACACCATCATAAGGGCATAAGCACAATATATCTGAAAATGTCTTTGTTAGCCTTCAAGCTGGATGATAGTTTAGCTGGCTATAAAATTCTAAGTTGGGAATATATTTTTCTATCAGAATTATAAAGGTATTGCTCCAGTGTCTTCTACTTTGTTGCTTTTGAGAAATTTAATGCCCTTCTGAACACTAACCCTTAGTATCTGACTGTTCTCTCTAGAAGCTTTTAGTGCTTTTTCTTTAATCTCAGGGTTCTGAACTTTCACATGGTTATGCCTTGGTGTCTTTTCATTCATCAGGCTGTCAATCTGTCAAACTTTTGGAACAATCTTGCATTTTTTCACCTATTCCCCATTTCCCACCTCCTTCATTGGGTCTGTCTCCTGGGATTCTTCAACTTTATCTTTCAGTATTTCTGTGTTGTAGCTTTTTATAAGGCTATAGTATTTTTAATTTCCAAGAGGTCTTTCTTGTTTTCTGAAGGTCTCCCACTCCACTTTTTAAAGAAAGACTCTTACTCATCTTTCATAAATGCCGTATTTTCTCTAACTTCTCAAGATATAATTTTTTTCTCCTCCCTGCTTTTACTGTTCCTCTGAGTCCCGTTTCTCCCCTATTTATTTTTGTCAAGATATTACAGTTAAATTTTTTCATCTTTTTCTCTTCCTCCTCCCTGCTTTTACTGTTTCCTCTGAGTTCTTTTTACCCCCATTTGTTCTAGTCTCTTTTATACTAAAGGCTTGCTTTAAATGTCTTGTGACACTTGGCTATCTGCTCATATTTTTAGAAGTTGTTGGAAAGTTTTGTGTGGCAGTGGCTAGGCTCATCAACTTGTGGACTTCATATCAGGGTGATCAAGCAAGAACCTGCCATTTTATTGAGGACTGCTAAAAGCAGTGTCTTTGGGACTTTTTCTCTGGGGCAAACTTTATCAGAGACAGATCTTCCAATCTCTTGCATGGGAGTGCCTGACCGTAGGTATTCTGGAAACTGAGTGGGAGAGGGGGATGGTCCTGCCATTCACTATCCACCTATCAATCATTTAATTACTTACTTATGTATTTAAAAGATTTTATGTATTTATTTGCCAGAGAGAGAGCACAAGCAGAGGGAGCGGCAGGCAGAAACAGAGGGAGAAGCAGGCTCCCCACCAAGCAAGGAGCCTGATGTGGGGCTCAATCCCAGGACCCTGGGATCACGACCCGAGCCGAAGGCAACTGCCCAACTAACTGAGCCACCCAGGCACCCCAACTACCATTTACTATTTAGACCTTTGCTTTAAAGCCCTTATTTTCAGTTTTGCTCCAAATTCTATCCCCTCTTCTATGCTTGGTATGCCCCTGGTTCAATACGGAAGACTAAAACTCCTGTCTCCTGGGAAAGTGGGGGAGGAGTTGTAGGCAACTAATTGCTTTTCACACAGACTTTCAACTAATTTTCCTGTTTTCAGTATTTTGATTCTCTAATTTTGGAGTTATTCCAGGGTTCTGCATTACAAATCCTCTTTCTTATTTCTCCCCCAGCAGGCACTTTCAGTTCCTCTGGCCCTCTACGTTCATCACACTTCAGACTTTCTGGCTTCAGCATTCCATTGATCTATCACTTCCTGATATCTCTTCTCCCTCTTACTATCATTTTAATGGCACAGGGGTTAAAATGTGTGTTCAATTAGTTGTGTTAAATCGCCATGCATTTATTTTTCATGTGGAAAGTAGAAGAGAAAAGAACAAACTGTACATGCATAAACTAGGTGACCTGATTTCCCCAAAAAGCTCAGCTAAAGAGAAGGCAGGCCTGTCTTGGGATATGCTAGCCAGATTACAACTGAATTCTGTGTTATGTTAAAGGGAAGAACAAATTTGTCTTTATCTACAAGAGGGAGACCAAGTTGGGAAAAGGTCTGGAAGCTACATCTTAAAAGGAATAGTTAAGGATAGCTCATTTGTAAAACATAATTGGGTGGGGGAGATACAGTAGCTGTCCTCAAACCCTAGAAGGGCTTGGATGAGAGCAGATCTAGATATGATGGGGGACAGACTTTAGTTTATTATAAATAATAAGAGCCTATCACCTAAGAATGTTTAGAGAAGTCCTTCACCAGTTCTAAAACTATTAAGGGACCTTCCAATTCTACAATCCTAGGATACCACATTTTTGTGAAAAGCTTTAAAAGCTTTAAAAAAAACCAAATACTCTCATTTATAATCTTAGTTTAAAAAGTCACTTAAGAAAAGAGATGATCATTTATTGAGTTCTTTTTTGTTAAGTATCCATTATGCATTCTTATCTCATTTTAGTCCTCATGGCAACCTTCTACATTAAGTAGCTGCTGTGAATTTCATTTTGTAGAAGAAATCAAGATTTAGAAGTTATGTAACTTGCCTTTTATGTAAAAGAGAAGGATTTATGCTTGAGTTGTTTACCAGTGGACCTTGAGAGGGACCTAGTAAATAACACACCTCCTCCCAGCTCAAGTTCTCAGACAACTGGGAAATTTCTGAAATAATAAAAAACCTACACACGATAAAAATTATACAGAATTAAATACACAGATACACACCAGTGAATAAAAGTAAAGCTGGAGGGCAGCTGGGTGGCTCAGTGGGTTAAGCCTCTGCCTTCGGCTCAGGTCATGATCTCAGAGTCCTGGGATAGAGTCACACATCGGGCTCCCTGCTCAGCAGGGAGCCTGCTTCCCCTTCTCCCTGTGCCTGCCTCTCTGCCTACTTGTGATCTCTCTCTCTCTGTCAAAAAAAAAAAAAAAAAAAAAAAAAAAAAAAAAAAAAAAAAAGTAAAGCTGGGGAAATCTAAGAGTGGCAGATTAAATCAGTATCAATTCCCTGGTTGTGATGTTGTACTACAGTTTTGTAAGCTATTACCATGGGGGAAACTGGGCAAAGGCTACACAGGCTCTCACTGCTATTGTTTTAAATAACTACATGTGAATCCACAAATTATCTCAAAATAAAAAGTTCACTTAAAAAAAGGGACAGGGGCTCCTGGGTGGCACAGCTGGTTGAGCATCTGACTCTTGGTTTCGGCCCAGGGAGCAATTTCAGGGCTGTGATATTAAGCCCCATAATCAACAAAGACTCTGCTTGAGAGTCTCTCTCTCTCTCTCTCTCTCTCTCTCCTTCCACCCCTCCCACTTGTATGCGCTCTCTCTCTCTCTAAAATAAATAAATAAATCTTCAAAATAAATAAAAAATAAATTAAAAGGGGACAAAGCAAATGGGAAATAAAAACATCCTTTTATAACTGATTAAGTCTAATACTGTAAATTATGGCCTACATAGGAGGACAAGTGTGTTCCCTATTTTAACATCTTGAATTACACAGGCCCATGCAAAGGCCACTTTTTCCACTGATCGATCTGCAATTATACTGTTACCTCAAATCTCCTCACTTCTCCATTCCTAAGGTGGCAAAGAAATGTGAAATGGTGCAACAGAATTTTCAAAAAAATATAATCAGTGAGCAACATATAATCGGTTGGTTAGAAAGGGCAATACTATTTGGCATACACCCCTATCTTTAATCACATTTTGCTATGCCTACTTTCAGACAATACTTGTTATAAAAGTATTACCAATAGAATGGAATCAGACCGTAAATTTAAAGTATTGGAAAGAGTCAGGTTCCAAGTCCAAGCTAGGGCAGAAGGAAAGAACTGAATCTGTGGTATAATGAAACACTCTGAGCTGAAAGAGTTCAACTCGTGACCGTATATGGAAGTTGCCTGGGCTGGACCAGGATATCAGGTCTCTGTGCACACAGCAGACACCTAGTGCCTGTGCTCACACTACCACTTAATAAGCGTGTGTATCAGCACCAGCCGCTTAACCACTGTGGGACGATACGCAAAGACTAGCATCTACAAAGCAAATTAGGGGCAATCACAGGACTTCCTGGGTATATAAACACCTCCAAATCTGCTTCTAAGAAAAAAAAAATCAATTCCAACTGAGAGCCCAAACAACTTCCACTAAAACTGCAGCAAAGACTCGGCACTCATGCCACTTGGCTTCCACAAAGAGTGGATGCAGAACCTCTTTCTAAGCAGGGTCTCCGCACAGTAGGATGTGAAGAGGAGACTGAAGCATTTCTGTTCACCTATAGGGTTCCTCCATATATTTTTTAAATTATAAAGCCCCTGTAGCTTTAATGTCTCCTAATAGCTTTGTTTGGAAAATTAAGAGCTAATGGAGTTATAGGAAGGGGAGGAAGATAAGGTTTAAAAGTCAATGGGTAGGGGTGCCTGGGTGGCTCAGTGGGTTAAAGCCTCTGCCTTAGGCTCAGGTCAGGATCTCAGGGTCCTGGGATTGAGCCCCGCATCGGGCTCCATGCTCAGCAGGGAGCCTGCTTCCTCCTCTCTCTGCCTGCCTCTCTGCCTACTTGTAATCTCTATCAAATAAATAAATAAAAATCTTAAAAAAGTCAATGGGTAGCTTAAACCCACATGTGCTGCAACTTCTCTATACTTGGTTTTTTGGTTTGTTTAGGTTTTTTTTTTTTAAGATTTTATTTATTTGAGAGAGAGAGTGCAAGAGAGAGCATGAGAGGGGAGAAGGTCAGAGGGACAGAAACAGACTTCCCATGGAGCTGGGAGCCCAATGTGGGACTCGATCCGGAAGTCCGGGATCATGACCTGAGCCGAAGACAGTCACTTAACCAACTGAGCCACCCAGGCGTCCACTATACTTGGTTTTAATAATCATGTAACACACTATTCCTTTGATAAATGTTGAAAATCAAAGTGGCCTCCATGATGCAAGGATAGATATGAAAAGGAAAGTGATGTGATGTGAAGCTGGAAAAGTAGATGTGATATTCAGAAGTTCTACATTTTGCTTTAAGAGTCTTAGGAAACCAGGCAACAGTACTAAGGAAGGGTCTCTAAAGCAATGGGGCCACTCACTGCAGAGAGAGCATGAACCGGGAGTTGCCATTCACTTAGATCAGAAATGACAAAGAGGGGCTATATTGGGGGTAGAAGATCAAGTCAGGTTTTGGACAAGATGCCACCAAGTGCCTGGGAGACATCCAAACAGAGATACTGTGTAGGAAGTGGATGTACGTCTGGAACACAGAGAGATGGGAGTCTAGGCTCAAATGACACTTTTGGGAGTCATCAGTGTAGGGACAAGAAGAGGTCACTGAGGGAGAGAGCTCAGAGCCTGAAGAGGGTGTAAGAGGAACTCTAACATTTAAAGCTCATTTAGAAGAAGATGCCTCTGCAAGGCAACAGAAGGAAAGTACAGAAAGCAAGAGAAAACGAGAAGAGAAGCAAGGAGATGCCTGGAGGAAGAGAAGGGCATGGGAGCTGTGGTGGTGCACACTGCCACCAGACAGGCCGTGTAGTGCACATGGAAGCTAGAAGGCCCGCACGAACAAGCACCAGCAAGGTCACCTCATACAGGCCTCCTCTGCCCTTGGCTTCCCAACTTAAGAGATCATTCCTATTCCTGACTGCTCAAGAGTTTTTGAGAAGATCAAATAAATATAAAGGAGTATGGGGGCACCTGAGTGGCTCAGTGGGTTAAAGCCTCTGCCTTCGGCTCAGGTCATGATTCCGGGGTCCTGGGATTGAGCCCCACATCAGGCTCTCTGCTCAGCGGGGAGCCTGCTTCCTCCTCTCTCTCTGCCTGCCTCTCTACCTACTTGTGATCTCTGTGTCAAATAAATAAAAAAATATAAAGGAGTATGAAAATGGTTGATATGAATGTCATCTGACCTAATCTCCACAGTCACCCCAAATTCCTGAAGTTCCAGTGGGAAAAAAGTGTGGTCCTGTACAGACCACACTGATGTTGCTGCCAATCCTGGGTCTTGTTTGGAGGGATGGATCTGTGCTGATTTGTCCCAACTTGGCCACCAATGGGATAGGACTCATAGGGCACATTTATAAACCTGATGGAGGTGCTCCACAATGGGACAAAGATGAATAAATAAGCGGATGCAGGGGCTCTGGAGAAGATTGAAGCTACTTAGCTTTTTCTGAGCAGGGCCTCCTAATTGTAACGTTGGGCTTATTAAATTAAGTGATATATGATACACATGAAAACACCCTAGCACAGTGTCAGGTACTTAGCAGAGATTTAACAAAAGGAATTGTTTTGCACCCAGCTGAGAGCCAAAGCCCTATTTAGTCTCCTATGAGACTAAGATATAAATAAATCCTCATGAGTTCAGTCGGATTCACAGAGATTAAAACTCTTGAGTTTCAGAGCCAGCTCTACTACAGATAGAAGGAAGCTGCCCAGTTTTACTATGCTTTGTTTCCAGGTTGGACTGGATTCCAGGTAGGATTANAGCTTTAAAAGCTTTAAAAAAAACCAAATACTCTCATTTATAATCTTAGTTTAAAAAGTCACTTAAGAAAAGAGATGATCATTTATTGAGTTCTTTTTTGTTAAGTATCCATTATGCATTCTTATCTCATTTTAGTCCTCATGGCAACCTTCTACATTAAGTAGCTGCTGTGAATTTCATTTTGTAGAAGAAATCAAGATTTAGAAGTTATGTAACTTGCCTTTTATGTAAAAGAGAAGGATTTATGCTTGAGTTGTTTACCAGTGGACCTTGAGAGGGACCTAGTAAATAACACACCTCCTCCCAGCTCAAGTTCTCAGACAACTGGGAAATTTCTGAAATAATAAAAAACCTACACACGATAAAAATTATACAGAATTAAATACACAGATACACACCAGTGAATAAAAGTAAAGCTGGAGGGCAGCTGGGTGGCTCAGTGGGTTAAGCCTCTGCCTTCGGCTCAGGTCATGATCTCAGAGTCCTGGGATAGAGTCACACATCGGGCTCCCTGCTCAGCAGGGAGCCTGCTTCCCCTTCTCCCTGTGCCTGCCTCTCTGCCTACTTGTGATCTCTCTCTCTCTGTCAAAAAAAAAAAAAAAAAAAAAAA
>LNAC01000008.1:5497145-5613939 GCA_002007465.1 Ailurus styani
AAATAAATAAATAAAAATCTTAAAAAAGTCAATGGGTAGCTTAAACCCACATGTGCTGCAACTTCTCTATACTTGGTTTTTTGGTTTGTTTAGGTTTTTTTTTTTTAAGATTTTATTTATTTGAGAGAGAGAGTGCAAGAGAGAGCATGAGAGGGGAGAAGGTCAGAGGGACAGAAACAGACTTCCCATGGAGCTGGGAGCCCAATGTGGGACTCGATCCGGAAGTCCGGGATCATGACCTGAGCCGAAGACAGTCACTTAACCAACTGAGCCACCCAGGCGTCCACTATACTTGGTTTTAATAATCATGTAACACACTATTCCTTTGATAAATGTTGAAAATCAAAGTGGCCTCCATGATGCAAGGATAGATATGAAAAGGAAACTGATGTGATGTGAAGCTGGAAAAGTAGATGTGATATTCAGAAGTTCTACATTTTGCTTTAAGAGTCTTAGGAAACCAGGCAACAGTACTAAGGAAGGGTCTCTAAAGCAATGGGGCCACTCACTGCAGAGAGAGCATGAACCGGGAGTTGCCATTCACTTAGATCAGAAATGACAAAGAGGGGCTATATTGGGGGTAGAAGATCAAGTCAGGTTTTGGACAAGATGCCACCAAGTGCCTGGGAGACATCCAAACAGAGATACTGTGTAGGAAGTGGATGTACGTCTGGAACACAGAGAGATGGGAGTCTAGGCTCAAATGACACTTTTGGGAGTCATCAGTGTAGGGACAAGAAGAGGTCACTGAGGGAGAGAGCTCAGAGCCTGAAGAGGGTGTAAGAGGAACTCTAACATTTAAAGCTCATTTAGAAGAAGATGCCTCTGCAAGGCAACAGAAGGAAAGTACAGAAAGCAAGAGAAAACGAGAAGAGAAGCAAGGAGATGCCTGGAGGAAGAGAAGGGCATGGGAGCTGTGGTGGTGCACACTGCCACCAGACAGGCCGTGTAGTGCACATGGAAGCTAGAAGGCCCGCACGAACAAGCACCAGCAAGGTCACCTCATACAGGCCTCCTCTGCCCTTGGCTTCCCAACTTAAGAGATCATTCCTATTCCTGACTGCTCAAGAGTTTTTGAGAAGATCAAATAAATATAAAGGAGTATGGGGGCACCTGAGTGGCTCAGTGGGTTAAAGCCTCTGCCTTCGGCTCAGGTCATGATTCCGGGGTCCTGGGATTGAGCCCCACATCAGGCTCTCTGCTCAGCGGGGAGCCTGCTTCCTCCTCTCTCTCTGCCTGCCTCTCTACCTACTTGTGATCTCTGTGTCAAATAAATAAAAAAATATAAAGGAGTATGAAAATGGTTGATATGAATGTCATCTGACCTAATCTCCACGGTCACCCCAAATTCCTGAAGTTCCAGTGGGAAAAAAGTGTGGTCCTGTACAGACCACACTGATGTTGCTGCCAATCCTGGGTCTTGTTTGGAGGGATGGATCTGTGCTGATTTGTCCCAACTTGGCCACCAATGGGATAGGACTCATAGGGCACATTTATAAACCTGATGGAGGTGCTCCACAATGGGACAAAGATGAATAAATAAGCGGATGCAGGGGCTCTGGAGAAGATTGAAGCTACTTAGCTTTTTCTGAGCAGGGCCTCCTAATTGTAACGTTGGGCTTATTAAATTAAGTGATATATGATACACATGAAAACACCCTAGCACAGTGTCAGGTACTTAGCAGAGATTTAACAAAAGGAATTGTTTTGCACCCAGCTGAGAGCCAAAGCCCTATTTAGTCTCCTATGAGACTAAGATATAAATAAATCCTCATGAGTTCAGTCGGATTCACAGAGATTAAAACTCTTGAGTTTCAGAGCCAGCTCTACTACAGATAGAAGGAAGCTGCCCAGTTTTACTATGCTTTGTTTCCAGGTTGGACTGGATTCCAGGTAGGATTACTTATGGTGGAATAGCAAGGAATATAGTAAAAAAATGAAAGATTCTCAAGAGCAGTACTATAAATACTGGTAAATGTTACTGTGATCAACCAGGCTATCAGACAGTATTAGAAAGCATTGCATTAAAGGTCAAAATACATGCCTATCTCTTTTATCCGCTCATCCTAGGGGAGACAGACAGCACAAGCCATATGGTACATACATATCACGCCAGCTTCCAGGCCAGCGGTTCTTTCTGTAATGATCCAGGCAAATCTTTTCCCTCCACCCCTGAGCCTCAGTTTCTTCATCTGTAAATAAGGGGCTCTAACTGGATCAGGTTTCTCAATAGGTAGTCATTGTATCAATAACAGTAGTCTAACATGAATTTGGTAAAGCTTTTCTTTTTGATCATGATGGCATCTACATACATGCGAAAAGTAATTATACACACATCTTAAAGCCGTCAATTCTTTGGCCAACAGACTGGAGCACATGTGGATATGAGGGCCCTTGCCAATAACTTTGCCCTGGGGCACAGAAACCTCTGTAGCAGAGGTTCTCCAAGGTCCCTCCTGGTTAGTTGAGTCTGAGACTATAAGCAAAAGGAACCAGAAATCCTGAGCACCTTATCATCCACCTAAGATGTGACTTGCCTTAACATACATGTACACGTGTGTGTGCACGCACGCATGCACACCTAGCTTCCACATTCTTCATTGGAAAGACTGGGAAATTTTCTATTCACAGCCCTGCTTTGGTGGTATCTTTAGATCAACAGGGATAGTGTAGCATGACACCACAAATTCTGTTCCCTATCAACAGGCAGGTGGGGCTCAAGATTCAACTAGCTGCTTATTCAAGCAGGAAAAGCAGCAGGGCAAAATCTGAGTTGGGAGTAATCTGAGACAGGTGTTCCCAAAGAAAGCAAAAGATACGCCCAGAATAGATTTCTCTTTGATGGAAAACATTTTGATACTATTGCTCCAACCTTCAAGCATCTCACAATGAACATAAATAAAACACTAAATGAACAGTTAAGTGCCCAGCCTGTACAGACAGATTACCCTTGGGATAAGTGGGACTTAAGACTAAGCTTTCAGGCAGTCACAAGAGATGCTGAAAGTGCATAATGGTAATCCATGGTTACTGAGACACAAATTTGAATCATAAAGGCTATGAAGTTGGTGTGTGTGAGAACGTGTCTATGAAATGGACACGTTAGAGATGGATTAATCTCTAAAGTTCCTTTAGCCTAGAAAATCAATAATTATACAGCTTTTAAGACAGACAGCATATCATTGTAGATAAGAATAAGTACTCTGGGGGCACTTAGGTGGCTCGGTCAGTTAAGCATCTGCCTTTGGTTCAGGTCATGACCCCAGGGTTCTAGGATCAAGCCCTATATTGGGCTCCGTACTTCTCCCTCTGCCTGCCACTCCCCCTGCTATGTTCCCTCTCTGTCAAGTAAACAAACAAAATCTTAAAGAAGAAGAAGAACAACAACAACAACAACTCAGGAGCTAGATGACCTGGGTTCTGCTCTTTGCGAGCTGTGTGACTATGGGCCAGTTATTCAGCCTCTCTGTGCTTCAATTCACACATCTGCAAAATGGGGTTAAACAGCACCTCTCTCATGGGGTTACTATGAAGATTAAGTTAGCTAACAGCTGCAAGGCATTTAAAACAGTGCACAGCACATATTGAGTGAGATATAACTGCTTGTTAAATAAGCAAAATGTCCTCAAATTTGGAACTTCATAAAAGTTATTTTTAAGACCTTTAAAAGGGGTTGGCAAACTACAGTCTATGGGCCCAAATCCAGCCTACTTCTGTTTTGGTGTGGCCCATGAGCTAAGTGTAGTCTTCACATTTATATATATATATATATTAGGGGGAAAAAGTCAAAAGAAGACTAATACTTCATGACATGTAAAAATCACATAAAATCCAAATTTCAGTGTCCACATACAAAATTTTATTGGAACACAGACATATCCCTACCATGGCAAATTTGAGAAGCTGTGACAGTGATCAATGGCCTGCAATGCCAAAACTATTTACTATCTGCCTCTTTACAGAAAAAGTTTGCTGACCTCTGCTCTAGAGTCGCAGGGAACACATACTATGAAGAGGGATATAAATGCATTCTCTAGAAAGAAGATGCTGATCACTTATTTAAGACCCCCTTACCCTACATCACACCTGATCTGCCTGTATTCACAAGTCCTCCTGCTGAACTAGTATGAACTGTGGAATACACCACCAAGATAAACAGTGTCTTATATAAAACGCTCCTTTTAAAAAGGAAATGAGCTAAGCCTGAAATAGAGGCATTCACACTGGAGCCATTAATGGCCTGTATGGGCCTGCCTACCACCAATGTGTCTTTTTTTTTTTTTTTTAAACTTCAGTTTCTTAACCATAGTTACACAATCATTCTCTTTCTGGCCCCCACCCCTACCCCCAGGGAGTTTCAATGCTAATTAGGCTCAGCAATAAAACAGCCTTGTCCATCAGAAATGTAAGAAGTGGACTGCATGGAGATGCCTGGAAGCATCTGCTTTCCTACCTCAGGTGTCAACCAACGCCCCACCTTATTGAGCAAGCGCCAAGCACAAAGCCAGCTCAAGCCAGCACTCCACCCCCCAAACAAAATCTTATTCAGATGTTAGATGAGTAGGGCTATTCCATGTTGGAGATGTCAGGCCTCAGTCACAAGCACCGTATTTTTCTGTTCTTACCCACTCTGGTGGACTTCAGACTCCCTGAGGGGAATAAGGGTCTTGTATATCCCTTATATAGCTCAGTAAATAGTCACTGAAATGAAAATACCAACTCTAACCTCAATGGGAGCCCAGAAAGTCAACAATTCCCCGTGAAAATAAATTAATCCTGGAGAAGAATGGCAGTTTCACTGAAGGTTACAGTCAAAATGGACAGCAGGCTCTTGGTTAAATTTAGAAAAGCATAATGAAAATTAAGCAGGGGGGGACCTTATGATTTCTACCAATGTCCTTCAAATTTTTCTTACATATATAAATAAGTACAGTAAATTTTCCAACAGCCCCGACACCGGAGGGCTACTACAATAACAATCTATTACTATCACTTACCATTAATCAGATAGATCTCTCTAAATTGCTATATAATATAGGTAAAGCTATTAACTATATATTAACAATGTATAGTACATTAACTATCAATTATCTATAATATGGGGCACCTGGATGGCTCAGTGGGTTAAAGCCTCTGCCTTCAGCTCAGGTCATGATCTCAGGGTCTTGGGATCGAGCCCCACATCGGGTTCTCCGCTCCGCAGGGAACCTGCTTCCACCTCTCTCTCTCTCTGCCAACTTGTGATCTCTCTCTCTCTCTCTGTCAAATAAGTAAATAAAATCTTTAAAAAAATTATCTATAATATAATGATGATGATCCATTACTGAACAATTTTAGGTTACTTGAAAGTTAACAGAAAACACTTGTGGTTCAACACATGCCACTAAAAACCTTCTAAAAACACGACTAGCTATAGACTCCATCTCATGTCAGCTCTGTCTAGTGCTCCCTACCTTCTGGGATCGTCTATCTTCACTCCAACCACACTACATAACACATGATCTAAGCCCTACCAATGAGACATTTCCTCAGGACTTTTCGAATGAGAAAGAAGAGGAACAATCTCCCCAGGGGAGCAAGGAGCCATCAGATGCTCCACCACCTCCGTGTATGAAAAACCAGTCTGCAGTTGGAGGAGGGTGTTGACCACGGAGTGAAAGTGTCTTGGCAGCATTTCAGTCCCTGGCCCCCCATCAACACTGTCTTTTCTCCAGTTTGATTACATGAACCAATAAATGGTTGGTCTTGCTGAGGGTAGTTCTGCTATTAAGAGCCAGAGTTCTGAGCACCATGGTCCAGAGAAATAAAAGAAGGGTACCTTCCTTCCTGGCTTTAGTAGATGGGCTACATCTAAAGGTGGATTTAGCTCTGAATGGGTCCTTAGAGTGCCTCAAGGCCCCCATTCTGCTCACCAGTCGGGTTAAAGGATTAGAGCACTTGACACAGTAAAGAAGTCATTTCTCCCCAAACTGATGGGCAGATTTGATGCAACTCCTATCAAGACCACAGCAAGATTATTTTTTATAGATACAGACAAGATTCTTCAGGCAAAGGAACTAATAGGTAAAACAATTTTGAGTAATAAAGTACAAACGGTGAATAAGCACATGAAAAGATATTTAACACCATTAGTCATCAGGGAAATGCAAATCAAAACTACAGTAAGATACCACTTTACACAGACCATAGCTAGCTATTAGCAAAAAAACAAACCAAACCATGAGGGCTGTGAAATGTGTAAGCCTAATGATTCACAGACCTGCACCCCTGGGGCAAATAATACATTATATGTAATTAAAAAACAAAACAAACAAACCAAACCAAAACAATAACAACAACAACAAACAGAAAATAACAAGTGCTGATGAAGATGGGGAGAAACTAGAAGTCTTGGGCACTGCTTGCACGCTGGTGGGTTTATAAAATGGTGCAGCCACTGCAGAGAAGTTTGGAGGTTCCTCAAAAAGTTAAACACGGAATAATATGACACAGCAATTCTGCTCCTGGGTATGTACCCAAAAGAACTGAAAGAAGAGTCTTGAAGAGATATTTGTGTGTTCACATATTCACAGCAGCATTATTCATAATAGCTAAAAAGGGGAAATAACCCAGGTGCCCACCAACAGATGAATGGATGTACAAAATGTGATATATACACAGAGTATTACATAGCCCTAAAAGGAATGAAATCAAGAGAATGAGAAGATAACCCACAGATAGAGAGAAAATATTTGCAAAAGACATACCTGATAAAGGGCTGTTACTCAAAATATACAAAGAACTCTTAAAAACCTAAAAATAAGACAAGTGAATTTAAAAAATGCACGAAAGACTAATAGCTATCTCAGCCAAGAAGATACACAAATGGCAAATAAGTATATGAAAAGATGTTCCATATCATGCCATGGGGAAATGTGAATTAAAACAAGACTATCTATGAGAATGGCCAAAATCCAAAACACTGACAATACCAAATGCTGACAAAGATGTGGAGAAGCAGGAACTCTCACTGATTGCTGCTGGGAATGTAAAATGGTACAGCCACTTTAGAACACAACTTGGCATTTTCTTACAAAACCAACACATTCTTACCATACAACCTAGCAATCACACTCCCTGACATCTTCCCAAAGGAGTTAAAAACCTATGTCCACACAAAAATCTGCACATGAATATTTATAGCAGCTATATCCATAATTGTCAAAAGTTAAAAGCAAACAAGATGTCCCTCAGGAGGTGAATGGGTAAATAAGTTGAGGTCCATCCAGGCAATGGAGTACCATAAAGCACAAAAAGAAATGAACTATCAAGACTTAAAAAGACATGGAAGAACTTTAAATGTCTACTACTAAGTGAAAGAAACCAATCTGAAAAGGCTACATACTGCATGATTCCAACATTTGGGAAAAGGCAAACGATGGAGAGAACAAAAGGATCAGTGGTTGCCAGGGGTTGTGGGGAGGGAGGGAGGGATGAATAGGGGGAGATGAGTTTTAAGGCAGTGAAACTATTGCGTATGATACAATAATGGTGCTTACATGTTATTATACATGTCAAATTCCACAGAACATATGATACGAAGAGTGAACCCTAATGTAAACTATAAGCTTTGGGTGATAATGATGTGTTCATGTGAGTTTGATTATAAAAAATGTACCACTCTGGTGCAGTAACTGATAGTGGGGGGGGTGCTGTGTGTGCTGTGGGGTTAGGGGCTTTATGGGAAATCTCTGCATCTTCTGCTCAATTTTACTGTGAACCTAAAACTACTCTAAAAAAGGGAAGCCTTTTTTTTTTTTTAAGATTTTATTTATTTATTTATTTTTTGTCAGAGAGAGAGAGAGAGTGCACAAGCAGGGGGAGCAGTAGGCAGAGGGAGAAGCAGGCTCCCCACTGAGCAAGGAGCCAGATGCAGGACTCAATCCCAGGACCCTGGGATCATGACCTAAGCCAAAGGCAGATGGCTTAACTGACTGAGCCACCCAGGCATCCCAGAGGCTTTTTTTTTCTTTTAATTTCAGTAAACTCTATCCCCAACATGGGACTTGAACTCACAACCCCCAGATCAAGAGTCACATGCTCGGGCGCCTGGGTGGCTCAGTGGGTTAAAGCCGCTGCCTTCGGCTCAGGTCATGATCCCAGGGTCCTGGGATCGAGGCCCATATCGGGCTCTCTGCTCAGCGGGGAGCCTGCTTCCTCCTCTCTCCTCTGTACCGTACATCCGCCTGCTTGTGCTCTGTCTCCAATGACTAAACAAAATCTTAAAAAAAAAAAAGAGAACATTTTTGTTGTTTTGTCTTTTGTTTTTTNGTCACATGCTCCACCAACTGAGCCAGCCAGGCATCCTAAGTCTAATTTTTTGTTTTTTTAAGAGGAATGAAATTCTAATACATATTACAATGTGAATGAACCTTGAAAACATACTAAGTGAAATCAACCAGACACAAAAGACCAATATTGTATCATTCTACTTATAGGAAGGGTCTAGAAGAGGGAAAATCAGAGATAGAAAAGAGGCTACAAGTGGCCAGGAGAAGGGGCGATGGAGAATTATTACTCAATGGTTAAAAGGTTCTACTTTGGGTGATGAAAATGTTTTGTAATAGACTTTGTGGGTGATGGTTACACAACATTGTAAATGCATTTAATTCAGTCAGGGAGACTAAAGGACTCCATAAAAATCTGCTTTTTGCTCCTTTTCCTGCTTCTATTCTTGCTAGTACCTGCACCCCCAACCCGACTTTACACATGCTTCATAATGCAAATAGTTTTATGTCCTCATGTAAGTAAAGGACAGGAATCAGTGATTTCTTCAGAACAGATAACATTCAAGGAAGGTCCAGGTGAGAATGACCGGAAGCCACCATATGCAGATTTCAGGCCACCTTGGCTCTGGACACCCAGATGTCCAGGCCCTAGGACTCCAAGGAGCAGCACTTAAGCCCTAATCCTTGTTCCAACCAGCTCCTGGATGCCTGTGTGGACACATACACCAGACCACCTTCTTAAATAAAACAAAGACAAGTCTCCCAGACACTCTACCTGTACCTTCACTCGCTCTCTATCTGCAATAAATTCCACTTTTACCTCCTGCTGGCCTGGGTTGGATTTCCATCCATCCTCTGGGTCCCTGGACTCAGGCTGTTGCCATCATAATGACAACTGAATTATACACTTAAAAATGGTTTAAAAGGTAAAATAAAAATAATACTAATAATTTAAATAGTGAAATGGAAGAATAAAGTGAGAGTAATCACTCTCCGCATTTCAAGATTTACTATATAGCCAGAATATGCAAAACTGCATGGTATTGGTGCAGGGATAGGGACCTTGACCAGAGGAACAGAACCAAGAACCCAGAAGTAACCCTACACAAGTATGGCCAACTGATTTTCACAAAGGTACAAAAGCATCTGTACCTCAAATGGAGGAAAGGGAAGTCTTTTCAGCAAAGAGGGGTGGAACAACTGCATATCCACAAGCAAAAGAAAAGAACTTCATCTTACACCTCAGTTTATATAAAAATTCACTCAATATGGATCTTAGATTTTTAAATGTAAAATTTAAAAATACAGAGTTTTTAGGGGCGTCTGGGTGGTTCAGTAGGTTGAGCACTGGACTCTTGGCTCAAGTCATGATCTCAGGGTTGTGGAACTGGGCCCTGCCTCAGGCTCCACTCTCAGTGCAGAATCTGCTGCAGGATTCTCTCCCTCTGCCCCTCCCCCACCCATGCACATGCACATGCACCCTCTTTCTCTCTCTCTTTCCTAATAAATAAATCTTGAAAAAAAAATAGAATTTCTAGAAGAAAACACAGGAGAAAATCTTCAAGACCCAGGGTTTGGTAAAGAGTTCTCAGATATGAGACCAAAACTACAATCCATAAAGAAAAGATCTGATCAATTAGACTAAATCACAATTTAAAACTGTGGCTCGGGGAAAGACCCTGCTAAGGGAATTAAAAGACAATCCATAAACTGGGAGAAATATTTGCATACTTGCAATATAAATAATTAAATTTTATTTTTAAATTAAATACAGGCCTGGTTTCCTTGGGCTTCAACTTTCCTTGGGCTTCAACTTTGATATAAGAGAAATGAAAAGGTCTTTTAAATTAAAAAGACACTCAGCAGGATCTCAAGAGCTCAGATCTTGGATCCAGTCCTTTCTCTGCAGGAATCTAAAGACAGGGAATCAGCAAAGAGTATGTTTTCTGAATGGTAGGAACAGGCTGCCCAGAACTGAATGAGTGGTAGATTCCCAGATTTATCATGATGGTAGATCAGGCTAGTGTAGAAATCCTCCCACTACACACTCTAAGAGGCGTGTGATGAAATAAAAATGAAAGCATTATTGTTTGCAAATTATACTTGTAAATTTGTATTATTACTTACAAATAATACTCCTTAATAATAGGACTTGATACTAGTTAATACTATATTTTTGACATACTTGCCAAATATGAGTCCATCTGACAAAGGACTCCTATCTATAATACATAAAGAACTCTGAAAACTCAATAGTAAACAAAAAAATCCAATGAGAAAATGGGCAAAAGACATGAAAAGACATTTCATCAAAAAGGATATACAGATAACAAATAAGAAACGCATGAGATGTTCAACAACACTACCCATGAGGGAAATGCAACTTAAAATCATAATTAGATATCACTATACATTTAACAAAATGGCTACAATAAAAAAATAGTGGTGATAGCAATTGCTGGTAAGGATGCAGAACACTGTATTAGTTAGGGTTCTCCCAAGAAACAGAAATGGTATGAGTGTGAGCACATAGGAAGAGGGAGTGAGAGAAAGGAGGGAAGGAGGGATAGGAAGGGAGACTGGTTTTAAAGAATAGGCTCACACAATTATGGTGGCTAGCAAGTCTGAAATCTATAGGGTGGGCTGACAAATGGAGATTCAGATAAGATTTGATGTTGTATTCTAGAGTCTGAAATCTGCAGGGCAGGCCAAGTGGGAAAATCAGACAGGGTATCTATGTTACAATCTTGAAGAACTGTTTCTTCTTCAGAAAACCTCAATTTTTGCGGGTGAGGCCTTCAACAATTATATGAGGCCCACCACATTATAGAAGGTTATCTACTTTACTCAGTATACTAATTTAAACGTTAACCACATCTAAAAAATACCTTCACAAGCAACGTCTAGGTTTGTGTTTGACCAAACAACTGGGCACCATTGCCTAGTCAACTTAATCCATAAAATTAACCACTGTATTTATACATGATGGTAGGAATGTAAAATGGTACAGCCGTTCTAGAAACCGGTTTGGCAATGTCTGCAATGGGGTGCCTGGGTGGCGCAGCTGGTTAAGTCTCTGCGTCTTGGTTTCGGCTCAGTCAGGATCTCGTGGTTGTGGGATCGAGACCCGTGTTGGGCTCTGCGCTCAGCATGGGAGTCTGCTTGAGATTCTCTCTCTCCTTCTCCCTCTGTCCCTCCCACTCATGCTTTCTCTCAAATAAATAAATAAAATCTTAAAAACAAAACAAAAACAAAAACAAAAACAACTAAAAATCAATTTACTGGATGACCCAGCAATTGTGCTCTCGGGCATTTATCCCAGAGAAATGAAAACCTATCTTCACGCAAAAACCAGTAAATGAATATTCATAGCAGTCTTATTTGTAGCCCCAGACTGGAAGGAACCTAAGTGTCTTAAACAGTTAAACAAAATGTGGTACATCCATACCCCGGCATACTAGTTGGAAATATTAAGGAAAAAACTATCAATACATTTAACAACTTGGATGGCTCTCAAAGGCATTCTGCTGAGTACAGAAAGCCAATCTCGAAAGGTCACATACTTTATAATTCCATTTATATAGCATTCTTGAAATGAGATGGAGAACAAATTAGCTGGCCTCCCAGAGAGGAAGGATGGAGGGCGGGAGGGGGATGGGTGTGACTATAAAGGGGCAGCACAAGGGAAATCTTCATGGTTACGGAATAGTTCTGTATTGTGGAGATCAATCTGGATGTGGAGGTCATGGGTAACCTTGACGAGTGCAAATGGTGGTGGCCTGACGTAACTTACCTATCGTACTAAAACACGAGTTCCACCAATGGAGCAATCTTTGTGTGTTTCCTGGGATAGTCTAGCCATGAACACACAATATTTGTTGAATGAATCAAATTTCTGAATGAATTAACCCAAAATACAATTGAATCTGTCATGTCAGTCCCCATTTTTTAGGGCTCCCCACTGCTTACAAGTCAGATTCATATCCTAAACTGGCTTCCATCTACCCCAACCAGTTTTATCCCCCACCATGTCTTTCTTCTTGGTTGTTGGCAATTCCCCTAAATCACCCTACTTCCTCTACTTGGATCCTTAACCCTTATTTTTCTACTCACCCATGAGGATCCAGCTCAAATGCTCCCTCCTCTGAGGGGCTTCCCAGACTCCCAGGCAGTCTGCTCTCCTTCCTGAAGCACCTGGTACAAGCCTCCAGCCTACACTGTAGCATATATTATGTTGTCCCTAATGAATGTCTCCCCCTCCAGAAGTGTGTGTTTTCCTCACAGTGCCTCATTGCTAAGGGTACTTAATGAACCCTAGAATCCATTTTATCTAAGGGATAGCTCTCAGTCTTTCATCAGAGATACAAACACATAACAAAACTTCTGATGAAAAAAAAAAACTTCTGATGAGTTTCATCTCTTCTTTTTAACCTCAGTCTTCTGGCTTGGGACTGACAGAGCTGGTGGGAAGAAGACACTGAAGTATCAAGAGGGTTAGTATCTAACCTTATCTGGAAATTCGGGTAGCTGAAGTAAGAGGCTCAAGAAAAAGATGGTAAGGCTTAGGGACAACTTGAGGAGGACTTGGAACCCAGGCTGACAGTGCATTCCCAATAGCAGAAGAAATAAACAAGCCACACCATGGTTGCCTTGTTCAGGTGCATTTCCATCAAGCTGGCATATAAGGAAAATGGAGCGTGCTTTCATCTTGAATGCTGGATAGCCTGCCCACAGCCCACAATGTGGGCAGAGGGAAGCTAGTCCATTCCACCAAAAGCAAAAATGATTAATCTCACAAACCCATGGGGCTGAGAAGCAGACAGCAAGTATAATAAAACATACTGGGTTCAGTCTGGAGTTTTGACGGCATTTTAAAGCACACTGTGTGAAACCCTCTATTGATGGAACTTTAGATCTCTCTGCTTTTAGGGGGCCCCACTGGGTAAGTGACTCCGGAAGGGGGTGAGGGAGGAAGTGGCTGACCAGCTAGGACTAAAAAAAGATGTGGGCTATGGTCTCGTACAGAGCCAGTGAAGAGCCAGCTAAAACATTCAGACCTGTCCTATCCCTCCGAAACCCTCCTCCTGCCTCCCACCCACGTCCAACAAGGTAGAATGTGAGGAGAGAGGGAGAAAGGACGGCAGAGCCCACCGAAACCACACATACCAGCTGTATCAGGAGCATGTGATTTACAGATGTTCCTTACCAGTCCAGACTCCACACCACAAGAATTCAAGTTCAGTCTACACTCACCCACCTCCCCAATCACACCTTCCACTTCAATCTCTTACTTGTTCAAGAAACATCCTGTCTGTGCACTTTCAAGCCTGGGCCCTTGAATAAGCTCTCCCCAGCCGGGAATGCCTCCTCCCACAATGTCAAAGTCCTATTCATCCTTCAGGGCTCCAATCAGATACCATCCTCTCCGTGGAACCATCACAAATCCTGTGAACTGGAAATAACTCCCACTCCTTTGGTGTTCCCTTAGGCCTCTGGTAATAGCTGCGCAGTTATAGAAGGGATCACACCCTGCCTCTCTCATAAGTAATTATGGGTATCCATCTCCCCCGCTGATCAATCTTGAAATGACAAAGATAGGGGCCAATGTCCACTCCACAGCAGGGTGCCTCATACACCTAGCAAAGGTTTGTGCAGTTACGTACTTCATTAACAGGCTGACTGAAGGAGCATCTCAACCATAAGGGCTGAGGGGCCCTGTCAGGCAATACAGCAAACACTTTTGAGCACCTGAAACACGCCAAGAAACTGTGCTGGATAACGGACACTTCACAGGCCGCAGGAGCTCAACATCTGGACAGCAAGAGTGAATATGTGAGTACATCCACACTGTGTTCTGTACGGTAAGAGGAGTAGGTGCAAAGCATGAAGGCAATGCTTCTCAAATCTTCATGTGCACAGGGTGGAAGAGCCACCAGATTGTGGTTCGGTAGGTCTGACGTGGGGCCGGAGAGCCTGCATTCCAAATGGGCTCTCAGGCAACATGGATGCAAGGATGATACTCTAAGTAATGAGGGGTTAAGGTCCAAAGGAAGAGGGAAGGATTGAGTGCACCTGGAGGGATATGAGAAGACTCCCGAGAGGTGGGATTTCACACCCACCTGCCCCCCCCACACACACTGTAACTGGGCAGCTGGAGAGAAGGAAGATGGCTCAGGTCTGTGCTTCCTAGAAGCAGACAGGCATGCGGCTTGTGACCACAAGACAATGCTGAACAGACACAATGCAAAGTGCCTCAGGAGAAGAGAGGAAAGAGGGAAAAAATGGATATGAAAGCAGCCTTGCAGCATGGGTAAGACTGCTGGGAGAGGTGAGTGATACTCTAAGCCAGAGAACGCTAGAGCCACGGCTTGGAAGTTGGAGACCACAGGTCATGAAGACACAGCTGGCAGGAGGAACCTGTGGGCAACTAGAGGAGAACAGAGAGGGGCCTGGTCAGGAGGATCCTAAATATCAAGAACAGGATTGGCGGTCCTAGAAAAGTCAACCAAGAGTGGCGATCAGCACTAAGAGGACACATTTAAGCTTCTCTCTCTTATGTCTCCTGGACACAGTGACGCAGCGATGGATTTCTGTGAGCAGCTTAGAATAATCAGAGATGCAGATAAATCAGCAGCCTTTCCTTTAATCCTTCCGCAAACCAGCCCCCACCTGCTGCTCTGGCACTCCCACCACCCGGTGGCTCTCCCCAGATGTCCTGCTCACTTAAGGGGATAGCCTATGGACAGGGGAAACAAGACGAGCTATCCCGAACATGAGTAGGAGCATCTTTTAAACCACCAAGAGTTGGGCAGCCCTGGTCTACTTCCTGCTCCCCTGGCAAATCTCTCACCTCTGATTTTCTCTGTGGTGCAAACAGAAGTGACTTCAAAAACAAGCCACAACTGGTCTCTCTAGCTCTGGCCATTAGCACCATGTCTCCTAGGAAAAGTTCAGGTGAAATCCTGTGCTCTCTTCACGAAATCCGGAAAATAATATGTCATTGTCATTGTGATAAATGCCACAAAATACACAGAAAAGAGAAAGGACGAGCCAAAGCTGACTCCAGGGTTTCAGTCCTGCCTACACGGATCGTGTGCCATCCATGCACAAAGTCAACAAAAGCAGGGATGGTTTAGGAGGGAAAGAGCCTTCATTTGAGACATTAATTAGCATAAGGATCAACAGGACAAATGAAATGCAGGTCTGGTGTTTAGGAGCAAAATAAGCAAGACAAACATAGATTTGAAAGCCATTTGTAATTTACAGACTATGCCAACAAACCTTTACTTGGAAGACACGTCAGCATAGTACGTTTCGCTGGTCCTCAGGACACCTCTGTCAAGGTTATGGACACTTAGACTTTACAAATCAGCACAGGAAAAAGAAGCTTACGACATGTGTGCATTGCTTAAATATGTCTCTCTTAGAAATCGATTCCTTTTAAGTGACCATTGGAAGTGCAGCTGATAAAGTGAGCTGATAAGATCTGGCTCCCAAGAGCTGAGGCAGCACACTATGAAAGCGAGAGAACAGGGAAGGTTACTCCTTAGTGTCCCATGTTTCTCATCAGTGGGTTTGGACAGAGTCAGCTTCTGCTTTCAGGGTCTCTGCAGTCACAGCACTATAAGCAATCTCACTTGCCCACCTTGAGCTTATTAGCTTTTTAAAAAATTGCAGTAACATATACATAACAAAATTTACCATTTTACCCATTTTTCAGCATATAGTTCAGTGGCGTTAAGTACATTTACACTGTTGTGCTACCATCCCCACCATCTGTCTCCAGAACTTTTTCATCTTCCCAAACTAAAACTCTGTCCCCATTAAACACTGACTCTCCATTCCCTCCTCCTCCCAGTCCCTGAGCAACCACCATTCTTTCTTTCTTTGTGTATTCTGGTTACTTCCTTTAAGTGGAATCACAGAGTGTCTGTCCCTTTATGACTGGCTTATTTCACTCAGCATAAAGTCTTTAAGGTTCACTCACGTTGGAGCAGGTGTTAGAATGTCATTTTTTTTTTTTTCAATCAAGTAGGCCCCACCCCTAACATGCAGGTTGAACTCACGAACCTGAGATCAAGGCCGGTGCCCCTCTACCAACTGAGCCAGCCAGGCACCCCGAATTTCTTTCATTTTTAAGGCTGCATAAGATTCCACTGAATGCATTTCAACAAAATGGAGTACATTTTGTTTATCCAGTCAACCATTGGTACACCTTGGGTTACTTCTATCTTTTGGCTATTGTGAGTAATTCTGCTATAAATATATACAAATATCTATTCTTGAGCTCATTTTTTGAAAAGCGTTTTTGTGTTCTGATCAGATATGCAGCACACTCTGCCCAGACTTACTGGGCCACAGGTGAACTATCTACTTTGCCAGCCAGAAGCCCCATCTCTGGCCCTTACCTTCACGGCCCTGAACACAGCCGGTCAGGTCCACTGGAACACAGGAGCCAACACGGTCTCCTCTGGCCTGCCATTCTGCAAGCAGCTAAGCATCCTCAGCTTCAACTGAGACAGAAAGGGAGCATGGTGTCTTTAGTTAATGCTTCGGAAACAGTCTGCTTCAAGCTCCAGCAGAGCTACAAGACTTTTAAAGATGAGATGCAAAATTTAACAGTAACTTCTCCTATGTCAGTTATTCACAGTTAAGAATCAGGACAGTCCCATAATCATCTGCAGTGAGCTGAAAAAGACAGTTCTTCACTTCTGGTTCATCTGTACTCTTTAACAAGAGATGCTTCCAACTCCTAGATACTGTGTGGGAGTGACAGAAGCGTATGCTGAGGCCATAAGGCAAGTGTAACCTACTTCAAAGGCCTTAAACTTGACAGAGGCCATATTCCTATATAATAGGGGTCTGCCAGCCACAGCCAACGGGTTTGGCCTACACCTGTTTTCATAGATCAAGTTTTAATGGGACAAAGCTATACCCATTCATGTATGTGTTCTGAATGGCTGCTTTGGTGTCACAACATCAGAGCTGAGCAGTTGCAGCTGAAACTGTATGACCCACAAATCCTAAAATATTTACTATCTGGCTCTTTACAGAAAATGCTTGCCAACTCCTGGTTCACGCATCTTGGTTCATTCTCTTCTCCCCAGCTGGAAACAAGTGCTGATGGGGTCAGCTGTTTGTGTGGAAGAGGCCTTCCTAAACTGTGGGGAAACCGGCTGGCTCTATACCAAAGAGGCAATAGGAATGCCAACACTCAACAAATCAAAAGTAGGATGGGCTTGAAATTTAGAAGGGGCTAAGAACACACCTTTAGAAAAATGTGATCTCATCTTCCAACAACCAGCCTCTAAGCTGAACCAGGTGTGGCCAAGAGGCAAACAATAGAGTCTCCTGTACAAAACCATAAAGGAACCGCCTGCTGTGAGAAGCATCCCCAAACACGGGCTTCTTAAATTCATGCAGAAGCCTCAGGGTGAACCCCATGAATGCTGCCTGGGTGGTAACTGATTTTCCAGGATGCCTCCAACTCCCTATCCCTACCCACACATCAGGCAGCGGCAAGCTCTCTCTTCCTCTGATTGGTGTCCAAATGTAACAGCGTGACCCACAACATAACTTGAGGAAGAAAGAGCAAAACTGACTTTCTGATGAACATGCATTCATATCCTAAGTGCACATGTGCTCTCAAGGAGCACAATCTTCCTCTCGGTTCTTCCTGTTCACTAAGAGGCGAGGCTGGAAATGAACAGAAACGCCCGGGAAAAGTCAGTAGAAAACTCCAGGAATGAACAATATTCAGAAGCACAAGTTTTCCAGTGCGGTGCCATTTCAAAATCAAGAGAGTCCAGAATACAAACGTGCAAAATACTAGCCGATAAAGCCTGCATCTTTCCTCTCTCCTGCAATGGTGTTGCATTGGGACATAGACATTGCTATCCTCCATGTTTGAAAATGACACTGCAGATGGTTTGAGTTCCCTGCTCTGCTTCACGACATCAGTGGGGCAGGTGAGTAATGGGACAGAGGATGCAAAAGCATTCCTTCTCCAACAGCTAGGCTAGATCCCAGATAATATAGCTTTGTCCCTTGGGCAATACCTTAATATCTCTAAGCCTCAGGGTTTTTTAATCTTTAAAATGAATGGCTTTGATAGAGGACCTCTATGGCTCCTTTTCATAGGATTCTCCCAGCTCTATAATTATACCTGTGTAATTTACTGTACCACACAGAACATAAAAACGGCATGTATCAACAAGTCCCTACTTCACTTCCTGATATCCTTTTCCACATACTCTTTCATCACCAAATCAGTGTGAGAGCAAATAAGGCAAGATTCCAGACTCAGCTGTGTGGCTCTTGAAGCCAGTCTCAATGAGAATTGTGTACCTGGATTTAGTGGGTCAAAAGATACTAATACTGTGCCTTTTACCCATGGAAAAGACATTTCTTTCTGGAGGATAAATTCTCAGATCTGAGTTCAAAACCTTAGCAGGTGCCTTGGGAAAATGTTAGAAGGCTGATGCCAGCTAATCAATGAAGTTCATTAGTGGCTGCAAAACAGAGAAAGAGAGAGAGAAGAGAGAGAGGGAAGCTTCTCTCCTAAGCTTATGGGTCAGTGAATAATATGCAAGTTTGGTGACCCCCTTCTGTTTTCACAAACAAAGAAAAAGGAGAATGTGAGGTGAGGGGAGAATAGAAAAATGTTAAAGTGGTGGGTCTAGTTCTTATGAATAACAAACTGTGATGAACACTCATTGAATCTGGGGAGTCTGCCTAACTCGCAGGACTCCAGTGAACCTGACATATGTGGCCTGAGCATTGGGCAACTGGTAGTCCAGAGAAAAGGAGAGGAAACTGGCTGATGGGAAGAGGAGATGAGAGCCAAGACGGATGCAAACCTCTCACCCAGACCAAGCCTGATGTTACCGGTTACCAAGAAGTCTTGCACTGCTATCCTACTAGCCTAAGATAAAATGATTTGTCATGTAGACGGACTATGGGCTTTTTCTGATAGGAGAACGATACTCAGTTGGATTCCTAACCCATGAGCCAGAAATGGGCCTCAGGGGAATTGCTCTTTGGCTTGATTGCAAAAGTTGCATGTATGTTAAATATGTGCATTTTTCTGGGGAGAGGGCTCATCATTTTCAGTTTTTAAAAAAAGGTTCACGTCAACATAGACATAGAATATGATTTTTAAAATCTAGTATTATTACCCTTTCTTTTCTGCCTCTTAATTATCCAACAGGTGCTCAAGGAATTTAAATTTCAAATATTTCCAAAAACAAAATTAAGTAAGGTTTGAGAGTTGGCAGTGAATTTTGAGACTACATCATACCTGCTAAACACTAACTTTCACACACTCCCTAAAGCTCAGGAAGATAGAAAAGATGACCTGCTGTTAAGGATGAGTACAACCGACCTGGGGTAGATTAATTCAGATAACAGCAGCTGGAATTCAGTTCCATCACTGGCAGTGATAGAAGAGGCAACAGGAGAGCACGGAAGGACAAATGACCAGGAGAACAGAGACCAGCAGTCCAGTCTCTAGTCCTAGCTCTGCCTAACTCAATCTGTGACTATGAACAGGTCCCCTCCTCTGGGTTTAGGTCCTCATCTGTAAAATGCAGGCTACTAAAGCAGAGCAGTGATCTGCAAACTCTTTTAAAACAATGAATGTCATGTTTAGATAAAATCACCCAGAATTCATCAGAAGCTAAAACAAATTCAAAATGGCAGGTTGAACATACCCATTTATTTCCCCTCTCTCTAAAAACGCCATCATTATTATTCATAATTATGTCATTATTCATAAATATCTGCAGCGACTGAGCATTTACTACAAGATTATTTTAAGTGCATTAACTAATGGAATCCCTAACACTCTTATTAGGTAGGTGATGACGCCCATTTTACAGATGAAGGAACTGAGTCACCAGCATTTAAGGAACTTGCCCAAGTTTCCACAGCTAATAAGTGGCAGAGCCAGGATTCCAACCCAGGCAGTCTGGCTTGAGTCTGTTCTATACCACTTCTCAGACTGACAGTTAAGGAACAGCAAAGCTACCAAGGAAAAAGAAGCTGAAATAGAGAAGATCAAAAATATCACTGGGCGCCTGGGTAGCTCAGTGGGTTAAAGCTGCTGCCTTCGGCTCAGGTCATGATTCCAGGGTCCTGGGATCGAGGCCCACATCTGGCTCTCTGCTCAGCAGGGAGCCTGCTTCCTCCTCGCTCCTCTCTCTCTGCCTGCCTCTCTGCCTACTTGTAATCTCTCTCTCTGTGTCAAATGAATACATAAAATCTTTAAAAAAAAAAATCACCAAACTTTGGAAGGTGAGTAGTGACTGACTTCAATGGAGAACACTGAGTGCTGCACATGGCAAGCCACTTCGGAGTCCCTTCCAAACCTCAACTGCTGGAGACTCAGGTTTCCTCTGCAGGTGTGAGCATACGGGAGGCTGAAATCAGGCAGTACTGGTCACCACCCCAGCAGAAGACTGGAGGTTTATCATCTGGACAGGATGAACCAGAGACTCCAGACTTGGGCAACCAGGGAACCAACCACTGAAGACAAGGAAGTGGCACCATTTAGGGGATTAACTGAAAGTCTGCCTCCAGAAGCAAGAGCCCCCAGTCCCCTCCCATCATAAGATTCCTAGAATGGTAATAGCCAAACTTATTCCACTCAGGCAGAAGCCGGAATGAAGGTCCATGGACACTGAACATACCATATTGAAAAGGGCAGGCCCATCACCCTACAGTTTTGGCTCTCAGAATGTGGCCTCAGGCCAGGAGTAGCATCACTGGGGTAATTTGTCAGAAATGTAAATTCTCAGGCCCATGTCAGTCGCACTGAATAAAAAATTCTGGGTGAGGTCCAACAACCAGTGTGTGAACAGGCCACTAGGTGATTCTAATACTTGGTAAAGCTTGAGAAGCACTGCCCTACACGGAGCGCCACTAGTCAATAAATGCATCCCACACCAAAAAGCCTCCAACTGACTTTTCAGTACCTATTTATTTGGAAGACAGCCCGGCAACATCAGAAGTTTCGGGAAAGACTCTATCCTGAGAGAAAGGGAAAGAGAGAGAGAAAGAGAGACCAAAACAGTTTTCGCAGAGCAGCTTTAGTGAAGGAGAGTGAAACGAGGGAGAGGCTGGTCTGTCTGACCCCTCCCCAGCCCCCGCCCCCCACCACACTGCCCTGAGTTACTCCTCAGGCGGTACAGAAGAGTTAGAAAACCAATGAAGCAAACGCTGTCTAGATCCTGTCCAGCTCTACCCTGTTCCTTTATACTAGTCCTTATGTCCCAGATACTTAAAACACAGCAATTTAGATCCCCCACTCTCGGTTGGAACTACCTCAGATAATTTTCTTATTCCTTTGAATGAACAAAAAGCATTGTAATAGAAAAAAAAATCATACAAGCATTGCTATGCTGAAGGGTTGTTATATTCCGTATTTGCATTAAATGCAGAGGCAAAACACACTGCTTCAATTTATGGAGCAGTATCTGTAACCATTCCCCTTTATCATACCCTTTTTGCTTCTCTGTGTTTCACAAGCTTTCCCTGGCTCACCCTTACAGCCTAAATCTTAACCCCAAAATTCTCCCCTATTACTGCTTTTCACCAGTCTCTACTCACCGCAAGCATAATTGCCATGACCAGATCATTCTTCTGCTTACAAACCTCTAGTAGCCTCGACGTCTTCTACCATGTTAATCACCATGAACAAAAATCTCATTTATATTTACTTTCTCTGCCTCCTTTAGTCCAGCTCATTTTTCTCAAACTCCTTGGTTCCCCGCTAAAGATCCTTTTCCCTCTCAGGCCACTTCACTCCTCTCCTGGAAAACCAACTTCCTTCAGAGGATGGAAAACTTAAGCTGGGCATCGTGCAAAGAATATTACAAATTTTCTCACTGAATCCTCCCACTAATACTGAGAATTAGGAATCATCCTGGTTTTTACATTTGGAAAACTGAAGCTCAGAGAGATTAAGAAACTTGCCCAAGGTTACCACTAGGATTTTAATCCAAATACTTCTATCTCCACACTCTTAACCATTCTACTCTCCTGTCTCCAAAGGTCTGACTACGATACGGGAAGAAGAAAAGCTTCCTTAATTCTGTGGAAAATAAGCAGGGTGAAACGATCTCTGCATGTCTGTATACATTTCACGTGGTCCCCCACAGGTGCTGACAGCCTTCCAGCCAAAGCCCAACAGGGAACACAGCTCACAGCAGCACCTTCCCACGTGGAGGGCTCGAGAGGGCTCAGAGGGTTAGGCCAAGGAGCAGCGCTGCATGCCTCTCCAGCAGAAATGGGTGCAAAGCACGGGAGGAGCTTGGGTCCAGGATGCCGGTAGGGAACAGGTGGTTCCAGCAGAAATGGATGCAAAGCCCAAGCATCTTGGGCCCAGGACGCCAATAGGGAACAGGTAGTTAAAGGCTCCCTCTCCCCCACGCAGACCCAGTCCGTCCTCCGAGACCTTTGTGGAGGTAGTGGTGGTGGTGCACCTTCCAGTGAGGGGCAGAGTAGATGCCCGCTTCAAAAGATGTCCGGATCCGATTTTAAAAGCTCTTAAGAGACAAGGTAGTAATCTAACAACCAAGGGCAAGCAATGACTTCTAAGGAGAAGGCTGCGCCTTTACAACGGCACAGCTAACTTCGAGGGGCACAAAGAAATGTCTACGGTGACAGGAGAGGGTGCTTCACCGGGGCCCATCAGGATGTAGAGGCGGCCACCGCCCCCTCCTCTCCAGAGGGGTTGCAAGTTCATTTTCTCCCGTCTGTGTAACAGAAAAGCGAAGCGGGTACTCCGGTGTCTCCCACCCCGAGGGCCTTAGCCGCGCACCTCTCAGCCTGTCCTTCTAAGGGCTGAGGGGCTATCCCTGTCCGTCTCCCCACTGAGCCCCAATCGCTCTCTCCCACTCCACACTTCTCCCCTACTCAGTCTCCCTCCGACCTCCTTGCCCCACGGCTCTGCCCGCTAGACCTCTCTTCCCTATCCCCCGCCCCTCTTTCCTCCCCGCACGGTTCCTCATCCCTCAGCCTCACGCCGCCCAGCCTTCCGTACCTTGAGCGTCACGTCGCACAGCTTGCCTTGCCGCCGGATCTCCTCCATGACGCCGTAGCCGCGACTAGGCAACTCGGACACAGAGAAGTGCACCAGGTCCTCCAGCTCCTCCGCGCCGTCCTCCACCATCTTCCCCGGCCGCCGCGACTGCGCAGGCCTGGCCGGCCGGCTGGCTCCACACTAAACGGGGCGGGGCGAGGGCGCGCGCGGACGGCCGTCGGGAGCGCAGAGCCGGAGCAGACGGGCCTGCGCGGCCGCCGTAGTCTGGCGGCTCTGCGCCGGAAGCCGCACTGCCCCGTTTCCCGGTGCAAGCCTAGTCTTGGTTCCCTCGCTTTCCCGACCCTGCTTTCACGCCTGCGACTGCCTCAATCTTTCTAGATTAACCGGCCCCATCTCCCGTCTTTCCGATTCGGCCCTGACCTACATCGTAGCTCAACCCGGGGCCGCAGACTTCATTTCCGCCCCTACCGCGATACTTCCGGAATCTGCGGAAACGACCCGTTGCCATGGCGGCTATGTACACAGTTCTGCGGCGGCGAGTGCAGGCTTGCAGTCGCTGCACCTGCAGCGCTCGGGCGGCGGGAGGGCCACTGTCTCCGAAGCGGTGAACAGGTTCACGCGCCGCCCCGGTGGGGAGAAGCAAGGCTCGAGAGGGAGTATACGCCGAGGCGGCGGGCAGCGACTGGGATCCGAACACCGCTCCATTCGGGAGTCCCCCGGCTTAGCTAGCTGGTCTGTGAAACCCCAGCGGAGGAGAGGGCGCGGCATCGTGGGGGCCCTTTCGGGCTGGCTGCGGCTTAGGGTCTTCGAATCTAACGTTCCCTGGTGCCACGAGGGTTCTGCGTCGCTGCCAAGGTTGAGAGGGAGCAAAGTGGGGGACCAGAGGTCTTCTGGACCCTCTGTATTCGTCAGTTTTCGAACTGGAGGGGGCTTCGGGATCTCCAGGTCGACCCGCTCGCTTTACGGATAAGGAAACCGCTCCAGAGAGGAACAGGAATGGTCCCAAGGCCAACTGCCTCCCACAGTCCACGCAGGGGTCCGGTATGTTGGGTGAGGAAGAGGGAGGAAGGAGGCCCGTTCTGCTTTGTATTGAGGCCGGGTGCGTTTGGACCCTGTTATTTTGGGGTTCAGATGCTGCCGCCGCTTTGATAACTATGAGGATTACATATTGAGAGTGCCTGGTCTGGGCAGGAGCGCTGGAAGCTGGGGACTCTTCCCAGCAGACGCTCCCTCTCCTTTTGTCCAGCCTTCAGAGGTGCTTGGTAACAATTCTGTTCATTCCCACTCTTAAAACAAATAAGGAAACCATGTCCCTTTCAGAGTGGTCTCTGGTGACCGCTCAGAGGTTCACTTACTTACACCAGAACTATCTAAGGGTGGTGCCCATGAGAGAGGAGCATTCTCCACAAGGTACTGGGGGCGGGGGTGTCTGCTAAAAGAGAGGGCATGGAGAGGGGCTAAATATGGCTTCTTGCAAGTGGTGCCTGGAAACTAAGTATCCTGGAAGGGCTGTGGGCTCAGGGCTTGGAGATTGTGTGGGAGGGGAGTGACATAAGCCCCTTGGGACTCTCTCAGTAGTGACGGAAGATGGACCACGGGTGGAGATTCAGCCGTCCTCTGACTTCCAGCCATGACCATCACTACCAGCCACCATTTCTCGAGTTCCTGCTCTGTGCTGGGCACTGTTCTGGACATTGAGGGGGGATTCAAAGGAGATTAAAGCACAGTTCTGTCCCTCAAGCAACTGGTAATTTAATTTGGGAGCGGAAACCCACTCAAATGATGCGGCGTAAGAATGGTAACAAGCATTTCAGTAAGTGCAAGACGGCATGGGGTCTCAAATATCTGGGTGTTGAGTGTCTGCTGGGTGTTGAGTGATAGCAGCCTTATAGGAGGAGTTAAGACAAACGGCTTGTGGGGTGGGGAGGGGGCGGGGCGGCTGGCTGGCTTAGTCCTTAGAGCATGCGACTCAGGGCTGGGAGTTGAAGCCTCACGTTGGGTGTAGAGATTACTTTAAAAAAATAAAATCTTATGCTGTGAAACGTGTAAGCCTGATGATTCACAGACCTGTACCCCTGGGGCAAACAATAAAATAAAATAAAGAAGAATAAATAAAATAGAGACGGCTTGCCTTAGGTGGGTATAGCTCATGACATACTTGGAGCCATGGAGGTGAGTGTGGGGCGGGCTTTGGGAAGTTAGGGGGACTGCATGCGCATGTGCATGTAGGCAAATTGCAGGCCCCACTCTAAGAGGAGGGTGAGCTTGGGCTTTCCTATGCTGTTCTTGTGCTGGGTGGGTGGGGGCTTCCAGAAGGGAGGCCTGGGCACCTGCCACCTGGGCTGGTTCCATTCAGAGGGCACCCAGGGCGGGAGACCGGACCCTCAGAATGGTGTGAGCAATGGTTCCCAGAGCTTTAGAGATTGAGGGTCAGTTTGCTTGGGTCAAAACACACCTTCCTCCACTCTCAACTTCCCAGTAGCCTAGATCAAAGTGGAGTTGAGATTTTTCTCTTCACTTTCCTCAATTTGGGATCCACGTTAGAGCCATTTGTGGCTTTGTATTTCTTGAGCTCAATTTTGCGGACACAAATTTTTGGACTGAAATTGGATAAGCCATCACCCTGGATCACCTGAATACCTTTCAGATCCATTTTCTAAAAATTAAAAGGTCTGAATGGTCCCATAGTGGCTGGGAAAAAAGACTTCCATGAGATAATTACTTGAGGAATGTAGCAAGTGGACACAGGTCTATGGTAGGCAAATATGAGAGTGACATGTTTGCTTATTTGATTTGACATCTGAAAGCCTTGTAACGGGTTAGAGTTTCATTTGCTGACATCATAAACTGCAGACACAGGGCAGGGCCTATTTAATTTGCTCTTGTAGAGCTATGTTATGCTATTGGTGACAATTAATATAATTGTAATAGGAAATCTAGTGGTTATTGCAAGTTGTATTTAGAAATGTAGAGGAACATTAATATTTTTAAAACCTGCAATCTTTTTTATCAGGTGACATTCATTGAACCTCTCTTAGATTGTACATATAAAAGGTTAATATTCTTTATTTAATATGTTTTATTTTAAAAAGTGAAATTAGGGGCACCTGGGCGGCTCAGTCTGTTGGGCACCTGCCTTTGGTTCAGGTCATGATTTCGGGGTCCTGGGATCAAGCTCTGCATCGGGCTCTCTGCTCAGCAGGGAGTCTGCTTCTCCCTCTCCCTCTCCCTCTGTGCGCACTCTCTCTCTCTCAAATAAATACGTTACAGTCTTTTTTAAAAAATGAAATAATTAACTGTAATTCAGGGAAGAAACCTCTGTCATGCATGACTTTTTCTTTACAGTAGAGGTCTTAACGATTAGTTTTTTAAAAAATATTAAGCATCGTATCAGTTTCCTTGTAGAGTTCTTTGCAATGGCTCAAGCAAGCTATTTTTTCCTTAATCACTATGCTGTTGCTATTTTACAGTTTGAATATGAAATTGAATCAGCTTCCTCTGTGTCTCATGTTTCCCTAACTCCTCATGAATTCAAAAAATTCCTTTGCTGGTTGTTTTTTGTGTTTTGTTTGTTTGTTTTGTTTTTCAAAAATACCCAGGAGATTTCTTTGGCTTCAACTCCCCTTTCCTGCCCCTTGAAGGTACAGGTTATTTTAGTGGTAAATGCCTTGTTTCTTATTGAACTGATTTAACGTTGAGAGGGAGGTCAGACCTTCAGGGAGGTCAGAAGAGAAGCATACCATGCAACACACATCCAGACCCTTGGGCCTTGTCTCTATTCCAAGTGTGTTTTGTACATGTGGAGCATGAACTCTAAATGAGTTTAAACATTCTTTCTTTATATGCATAGTTCCATGAAAGTATAATTATTGAAATGTGAGAGACTAGTGTTAGAACACGACCATAGACTACTTGATGATAATGTTCACATTATTTGGAAAAAAAATATTAGATCGATATTAGGAAAACTTATATGTAAAATCAGAAATGTTTCCTCTGAACAACTTAAAATTGTCTTAATTTCCCCAATAGTTTCGAGCAGGGAAGGTTAATAATTTTCATCTTGTTTTCTAGTATTTCTTAACTAGGTGTAATGCGATTGATGATGATTAGAGATTGACTTTTCCTTAGCTTTCCTTAGAGCTCTTGACATTTTTTCTCAATATTTAATCCTTTGTCATCAGTATATAAGAGGCACCTGAAGAGCTAAGTTTTAAGTTCCCCTCAAAACAATGAAAATAGCACAGTTGTTCCTTCTGTTTAATAACCCTCTTTGCTTCTCCACTCTGTGTCAATGCTGGAACCAAAATTTTCTGTCTAATTAGTATTAAATATTTTTACACAGTCACTCTCAGGGGAGGGTCTCATGTGATTTCACCAATAAGACTGATATCCAATGAAATAGGAGATATAGGGGCGTCAGGGTGGCTCAGTTGGTTAAGCAGCTGCCTTTGGCTCAGGTCATGATCCCAGGGCCCTGGGATCAAGCCCTGCATCAGGCTCACTGCTCAGCGGAGAGCCTGCTTCTCTCTCTCCCTCTGCCTGCCACTCTGCCTACCTAGTTGTGCTTTCTCTCTCTCTCTGTCAAATAAATAAATAAAATCTTTTTTTAAAAAAAGAAAGAAATAGGAGATTTATTATTATTTGGTTGTACAATTGAATTGTATAATTCAATTTTTAAAAATTTTTTTAAAGATTTTATTTATTTGACAGAGAGAGAGCATGCGAGTGGGGGAGGAGCAGAGGGAAAGGAAAAGAATTTTTTTTTAAGATTTTATTTATTTATTTCACAGAGAGAGAGATCACAAGTAGGCAGAGAGGCAGGCAGAGAGAGAGGAGGAAGCAGGCTCCCTGCTGAGCAGAGAGCCCAATGCGGAGCTCGATCCAAGGACCCTAAGATCATGACCTGAGCCGAAAGCAGAGGCTTAACCCACTGAGCCACCTAGGCGCCCCAGGAAAAGAATTTCAAGTAAACTCCTCGCTGAGGGTGGAGTCAGTTGTGGGGCTTGATCTCACGACCCTGATATCTTAACCTGAGCCAAAACCAAGAGTTGGACCCTTAACCAACTGAGCCACCTAGGTGCCCTCGATTTAAAAAAAGTTTTTTTTTTTAAAGATTTATTTGACAGAGAGAGAGAGACACAGTGAGCGATGGAACACAAACAGGGGAAGTGGGAGGGAGAACCAGGCTTCCTGCTGAGCAGGGAAGCCCAATGCGGAACTCGATCCCAGGACCCTGAGGTCATGACCAGAGCTGAAGGCAGACGCTTAGGGACTGAACCACAGAGGTGCCCTTTAGAAATTTTTTATAAAATACTTCAGTTAGACAGAATCTAAGAGATTAATTAACTCTCCCCTCAATGCAACAGTCCCTTTGGTAGCATCTCTGCTAGCTGGCATCTTGACTTTGCTTGAGTTTTTTTTCCATTATAGGACAGCTCTACTTAGTGGGAAGTTCACTTACCTGAATCTGCCTCCCTAATCCTTACACCTTTAACCTTATACCCTATTCCATGAAGCTACCCCAAGGTTTTATTTCAACATTTTGTTACACATGGTAATTAGTCATGATAAAATAAATAAAAAATACAAATTTAAGTGTGTCTACCTGAAAGAAAATATGGTTAGTTTTGAGAGAGGAAGAGGAGGTAGAGGACTGTCTGATTTTTCTCTCTATGGACTGCCAGAGAAGAAAGAATATTTGATTATGGCCTAGATTAAAGATATTTCTAGGGAATCATTTCTCTGGTCCAAGTCAGTCAAATGGAGAGGAGGAGATGCTGCATCTGAAGTAATGAATGTTAGTGAATATAAGAAAATTAGTTTAAATGCATTTCCTAAGTATTTTAGAGGAAAATATCATGAATGAGACAAAGCATAAATGGACTCCGTTACAGAGACACAGAGATTTTTAGGAGACACATCTAAGATTAGAGCACTCAAGGGAGCGTTCTTTCTGCCTTGTCTGTCTGTCTCTTAGGGGGTCGTTGGTGGAAAAAGATGAGTCATCCTATAAAATGTGTTGAGCAGTGTCCTTGGGTAGAGCCCTGACATGCTAGGGGATAAAAAGGAAAACTGGCTCTCAGGGGTTAGGAAAACACAGATTGCATGTCACTCCGTTCTACTCTTCTTCGTGAATGACACCCCCCCCCCCGACTGACTGCCATTTGATGACGACTACTGAAAGTTGCACTATTTTTTTCTTTTTAGCTAGAATGGGCACGAGGAAAAAAGTTTATGCATTTGTCCGTGTCAAACCCACTGACGACTTTGCTCACGAGATGATCAAATACGGAGATGACAACAAAGTAAGTGGAACATGCTTGCCATCAACGGCCTGGTCTCTCTGTCCCCCCTTGCTACAGCGTGACCCTGTTTCCAAACAGCCTGAATTGACAAAAGTGCAGATGGACTCCAGAGTCCAACAAGTCCAAACCACTCCCCCAAATCGCTTTTGATGAGGAAACTCTTGAAACTCCCATTTTTAATTATATTTTTGGTTAATATGTTTACCTTCATCCTTGTATCTGATACAGAAAAGCTAATATTTGTGCACACTCATAAAACTTTCTGGTGATCAGATCTGCTGTTAATAATTTCCCCAGGGGTCCAGGTAGAATGTCTTAAGTTGATAACTGTTAAACTTGCCAAACCAGTTGGAGAAACTCTTTATCGAGAGAACTGGAAAGATTTATCTATTCCTTTACCATGCCTTTACCACTGTCATGGCAGTCTTTCTGAAGCCCATGACCAGCTTGGGACAGGATGAGAGTCCTGTATTTTCATTCAGCAAACAACTGTGATTCCACTCTGGGCAGCACTGAGACGTTCTTTAAGGGAAGAATTCAAGAGCAAACTCCCCAAGCTTTGCAAGTCTTGGCAGTCAGAAAAAAAGCTCACACTGGGCATGGTTTCAATGAACATAGAAGCGCAGAGCATTTAATGTGTGAATGGACTAAGCCTCTCTTTCTCGATCTTACCTTTTCTGCATGTGACTGTATCTTGGCTCCTAGATTAGGGCAGCCGGGATAAAACTCCAGCAAGAGGCTTTTTACATCAGAAGTCCCCATAGTGAAGATTTGGAATCTACCATTCACCTAATGCAATGGGTTCCTAGCCCAGCTCTGCCATAGGGCATCTTAAATTTTTTTTTTTTTTTAGAATCTAGGTTTTTTTTTTTTAAAGAAATCTGTGCATCTAAAAATATGCTAATTACAAGTACATAGGCACCTTGGATTTGCTGTAACACCAGTGAGGAACTATATCTGAGAAGCTAAGATGAGCCTTTTCTGTGGCTATTAATTCATCATTACTCACAAAGGCCCATAGCATGTAAGAGATATGGCTCAAACCCAGGAGTCTCTCACCAAGCCCACTGTTCTCTCTGGCCTAATTCAAGGCCTCCCTGTGCTTAGTGAATGTGTCTAAAGCTTGTTTAATAATAATAGGATAAGTGTGCTTGACCCCATATCATAGATCGGGGAACCAAGACAAACAGCACCCTGTAACCTAGGGTGACAAAATCTGAAACTTTGAAATGCTCCAGTCTCCTGATCTTTCCACCTTTAGGGTTGTGTGATCTCCCTGCAGGAGCTGCCTTCTCCCATCCTGAAGAACTCACTGGAATATCGGCCCATTGGTGGGAGTCCCTGTTCTTCTTAAAGTTCACTTCCTCTATTTTCTCCAGGACAGGCCTCAGCTAGCAGTGAGGTTTCATACCTGTTTCCTAAACACCAACTCTCTGTCCTCCTCTCTTCCTAGAGCATTGATATCCACTTAAAAAAAGATCTTCAGAGAGGGGTTGTCAATAACAAGCAGACAGATTGGTCGTTCAAGCTGGATGGAGTTCTCCACAATGCCTCCCAGGACTTGGTTTATGAGACAGTCGCAAAGGACGTGGTTGCTCAGGCCCTCGATGGATACAATGGTAATTTAGTTAATTGTCAGTTGTTTTACATAAGAACCCACAGAACCCTTCCTGGAGGAAGAGATGCAAGTATTTTATGGTGGGTGAAAGAAAAGATAACCTTACATGCTAACTTCTCTTTTCTTACTTGTCTGTCTCCATTTTCTTTCTTTTCTTTCTTTTTTTTTTTTTTTAAAGATTTTTATTTATTTGACAGAGATCACAAGTAGGCAGAGAGGCAGGCAGAGAGAGGAAGAACCAGGCTCCCCGTCGAGCAGGAAGCCCGATGCAGGGCTCGATCCCAGGACCCTGAGATCATGACCTGAGCCGAAGGCAGAGGCTTAACCCACTGAGCCACCCAGGCACCCTGTCTCCATTTTCTTATGGTGGAAAACCAGTTATTTGCTTGGTGGTATTGTGAGCTTGACTTGATCCAAAGTTCTAGGATCCTACCTTCGTAAGAAGATTCAACTGCTGTGGCTCTCTATATAGGTCATGGGGATTGAACTATTATCCTGTTTCAGATCTCTCAAATATTAGCTTGGAAGATAATGTGCTTATGAATTTGACTGAGTCCAAATACTTTTCTCTTGGCTACCTGCTAGGAGCTACTTCCATTCATTCTATCAGCAAAATCAGTCTACTTTTCCTATTCTAGCATAGGGTTATTTACATATAGCACACACAAAAAAAAGAATGGAGTTTGATTGTCTTAACAAATTAAAAACAGCTTTATTGGGAAGGTTTTACCAGCTAGTTCAGTCTAAGATGCTTGAAAATCTTAAGAGGATTTGAAAGTCTGTAGAAAGACTATCACCATTTGTAAACTTCGCTCATGTGACTGGAATGCTTCCTGTCTGCAAGTTTTATGTCTTCTGTTTAAAAGTCTGTTTAGGGGTGCCTGGGTGGCTCAGTGGGTTAAGCCTCTGCCTTCGGCTCAGGTCATGGTCTCAGGGTCCTGGGATCAAGCCCCGAATCGGGCTCCCTGCTCAGCGGGAAGCCTGCTTCCTCCTCTCTCTCTGCCTGCATCTCTGCCTACTTGTGATCTCTCTCTGTGTGTCAAATAAATAAATAAAATCTAAAAAAAAAAGTCTGTTTAGTGTTAAGGCCCACACATTATAATGTGTCCTGCTTGTGATAAATAGGTGTGGTCTTCATTGACCCTGAGGGGCTATGGCCATGAAGAACTAAGAAGGTCTAGGAGGGTAAGAGTCCTGGGCCCTGGGTGCTGTGGAATCACAAACGGGCTCTGAGTTCTAGCTGCTGTGACTCCTTCCTGCACACTTGAGTTAGCAGACACTGTTTCTGACCTCGGCTCACATGCTGAGTTAGAGCCCCTTGTGTAAAACTACCAATCCCAGGAACTAGAGTGTTGGTGTGGGGAATGCAAACACTGATTTCCATGGCCCAGTGTTGCCCTGAAGCAGTGTTTGGGATGGGTCTGGCTCAGGCTGGAGGAAGGCCGATGGGAACAGGAGCCCCAGAACATGCTAGTGATGGTAGACCGCACAGACATGACAGGTGCAAACGGAAGTCTTCCTGGAGGGGGCGGTGGGACCAGGTCAGGACCTGTCCCAGTGGTCTGTTTCTGGAAGTGACAACCCTGTTTGATCCTGTGAGAACTTGCAGTCTACAGAGAATTCTTACCATTAACAGGAAATGCCCTTTCCACGCCCATTTCTTCCTGGGGATTTTGAAAGCTCTTCTTGCCTCCGACCTGACCAGCTCTAGGGAGGCCTACGCCTGAGACTCAGTTCATGGCTTTGCTAAACAAGGGCTGGAGTTCAGTGTTCCTGTCTCCCTCCTTACCTGTCTAGGAAAATTCCCAGTTTCTCTGATGTTGCCTGCTCTGCTCAGAAGCCCGACGGTGGGATCTTCTTTTGGCACGGGGAGCAGTAGATCACCACGTGGGCCAGATTCAGAGCTGCAGTCTGTGTTTTGACCATTTACGTCCCTGTTTCCCTGCCTGCCAACAACCCCCCACCCCTCCGTGGCAGGAACTCACGTCCACAGCTGCTCCTGATGGCCACCTCCACACCAGGATCCAACCTGGCACCAGGCATGCTGGGGGATAAGAGAGCTATCCTCAGGGGCACCCGGGTGGCTCAGTCCTTAAGCGTCTGCCTTTGGCTCAGGTCATGATCCCAGGGTCCTGGGATCGAGCCCCGCATCTGACTTCCTCCTTAGCAGGAAGCCTGCTTCTCCCTCTCCCACTCCCCCTGCTGTCTTCCCTCTCTCACTGTGTCTCTCTGTCAAATAAATAAATAAATAAAATCTTTTAAAAAAGAGAGAGAGCTATCCTTGGAGGTCTTTTCCTGGACATCACCAAGACATGCTTCCAAATTCTTGCAGGTACCATCATGTGTTACGGGCAGACGGGAGCCGGCAAGACATACACCATGACAGGGGCAACGGAGAATTATAAGCACCGGGGGATCCTTCCTCGTGCCCTGCAGCAGGTAGAGAGTGGGCCCACAGGCGGGGTGCTGCATGGGTCCCCCCCCTTACCACAGCTGCTGCCGACCCCAGGCCTGCTACCGGACACAGGATACATATTGAGGACATGGGGGTGCAGAGGTCCAAGGAAGACGGGAGTTCGGGTTTCAGAGTCTGACCCAAGCCCTTGCAGAGCCAGTTTCCTCTTTCGTGAGGACATGCCAACTGGCCTCTTCGATGATGCGCTGGTCTGTAATCCTGTAATTGAGGATTTGGAGGTCCTAATCACATTCCTTCCTTGTTCTGACGAGGGGGATATGGACTCTTAGATAGCTTCCTTACTGGCCTGCTCTGGCTTCTTCCGCCACCACAGCCCCAGAAAGAGCAAAGGGAAGAAGCAGGCACAACATGAGCGTTCAGGACTCAGTCAAGCCCTGGAGGTCTGGGCACTCTGACTGAACACAGGACAGAGGGGCCTTCCTTTGGAGTTCTGTGAGGACCCTCTGTTGGGAGGTAGGTGGCAAAGGGCTTTTCCCCAAAAGCATCTTGAGGTTTTCTAGCCCTGTCCTCTAAGAAACGGAGAGGACCCTCTATAGACCACCCAGGCTCTAATTGGTGAAACAATCTCCTTCATGCCTCGCTGTCAAAGCTTCAGGATCTCAGCGTCTTCGACTTCAGTAAGGAGCCCAGCATTGCCCAGTAGAAATATAATGGAAGCCACACATGCAATTTTGAGTTTTCCAGTAACCACAGTTTAAAAAGTAAAACAGGTGAAGTTGACTTTAATAATATATTTTATATCAGTACATGCAAAATATAATCTCCACATCATATGTCAGTATGAAAATTCTTGAGATATTTTACATGAATTTTCTCACACCAAGCCTTTGCGGTGTGTATTTTACGCTTATGGCCCATTTCCACTTAGACACTAAATACTCACCTGGAATACTTGATCTGTATTTAGATTTCATAAAATTTATAGTTGAAGAAGTAGATTTATGAACCCAAGTTGTTCCAAACATACTGAAAAGTTTACCAGTAACCGGATTTAGGAGCTGCTTTGAAATTTAAATTCAAATTAGTTACAATTAAATAAAATTTAAAATTCCATCCCTCATTTGCGTCAGCCACATTTCAAGTGCTCAGCAGCCACCTGGGGCTAGTGTCTACCATGTTGGACAACACAGACCTAGACTGTTAGAGTAAGGTGGGGGCCTCAGAGATCATCCAGCCCAAACCCCACCGCCCATTTAACATTTAAGAAAGTTAAGGTCCAGAGAGGGGAAAGGACCGGTCCAAAGTCCCTTGCCCATAAGTACCAAGGAAGGTATTAGGAGCTGGGAAGGCCGAGTTTGGGCTTGGTTTCTCTCAGTAGCTAAGTGATCAGAGACAAATAATTTCATTGCACAGAGCCTTCCACAGGTGGGCATTGCCCCTGCCTTGCTTCAATCACAGGGGAGTTGTGAGAATGGAATTAAGTAATGGATGTGAAAGAGGTGTCTATATGGTGAGACCCCATAAAATAAAGAATCTTCACTCCAGAGTCTTTTCCATTCATCATGTCATGGGGCTGTTCAATCTGTTAAGTCAGGCCTCAAAAAACTACATGATAATAATTATCACTCAATAGACTAATAATAGTAATTGTTGATGATGATGACCATCATGCCAGCTAAACTATAAATTCTTTTAGGACAAAGATTTTTTTATTGTATTTCTTGATATTCCCTGCTGAGGTCAGAACCCTCCTACCACTGGCTGGTCATTGGAGTTTTGCTCTTGGTGACTGCTGTCCAATCCCCCACCTAGGTTTTTAGGATGATCGAAGAACGCCCCACACATGCCATCACTGTGCGTGTTTCCTACCTGGAAATCTACAATGAGAGTCTGTTTGATCTCCTCTCTACTCTGCCCTATGTTGGGCCATCAGTCACACCAATGACCATCGTGGAAAACCCTCAAGGGGTCTTCATTAAGGGCTTGTCAGTCCACCTTACAAGTCAGGAGGAGGATGCCTTCAGCCTCCTTTTTGAGGTGAGATGGCCAAGTCTAAGGGCCCCTTCCTTCCTTCTCTCCTTCTACCCTCCCTCCCTCCTTCCTTCCCTCCCTTCTTTTCTTCCCCCTTTTTTAATTTTCATTTTTTAAAAGGTTTTGTTTATTTATTTGTCAGAGAGAGCGAGAGCAGGGGGAGCCACAGGCAGAGGGAGAAGCAGGTTCCCTACTGAACGAGGAGCCCAATGCAGGACTGGATCCCAGGACCCCGGGATCATGACCTGAGTCGAAGGCAGATGCTTAATGGACTGAGTCACCCAGGCATCCATCTTCCCTTTTTTACTTTCCTCCCTCCCTCCTTCTTAGTTTTTTACTTACTTTGATAATCGGAATGAGTATTAATACATGCTCATTTAACAAGTTCGGATAGCAAAGAAAAAATACAGGAACAAAAAAAGAATTCACTCGTCTGTTTCCTACATACAGCAACGATAATGTATATTTTGGCTTATTTTCTTCTAGTTTTTTTTTCCCCATGCAATTTTTTCTTAACATAGTCGAAATTGTCCTTTTTTTCAGTTAATATTAAATCATGGGCGTTTGTAATATAGAAAAGAATAAGGACTAACATCTTTAGTATGTAAGAGCTCTTGCAAATCTATAAATACCTCAACATATGCTATTCCTTTAAAAGTCATATAGGTGGGCGCCTGGGTGGCTCAGTGGGTTAATGCCTCTGCTTTCGGCTTAGGTCATGATCTCAGGGTCCTGGGATCGAGGCCCGCATCGGGCTCCCTGCTCAGCGGGGAGCCTGCTTCCCCCTCTCTCTCTCTGCCTGCCTCTCTGCCTCCTTGTGATCTCTCTCCCTCTGTGAAATAAATAAATAAAATCTTTAAAAAAAAAAAAGAGACATGCTGTAAAATTTTAGTCAAAAGTTATCCACTTATGCNATAGGTTGGAACTCTTTTTTTTTTAAGATTTTATTTATTTATTTGAGAGATAATGAGTATGGGGGGGCAGAGGGAGAGGGAGAAGCAGACTCTCTGCTGAGCAGGAAGCTGGATATGGGGTTCAGTCCCAGGACCCTGAGATCATGACTTGAGCTGAAGGCAGATGCTTAATCGACTGAGCCGCCCAGGCGCCCCTAGGTTGGAACTCCTATACATTGATGCTGAAATGTACAATAGTGCAGCCACTTTGGCAGTTTCCTCAAAAGTTAAACATTAATTTTATCATAGAACCTAGCAATTCTATTCCTAGGTATTTTCCGAAGACAAATGAAAGCATGTGTTCACACAGAGACTTGTAGGCAAATATTATAGCAGCATCATTCACTAGCCAAAGACTGGAAATAATCAAAATATCCATCACCTGGTAAATGGATAAACAAAATGTGGTACATCCATATGATGGAAAACTATTCAGCAATAAAAAGAAATGGAGTACTGATACATGCTAAAATATGGGCAAATCTCAAGAAAATGCTCAGTAAAAGAAACACTGAAGGTCCGTACTGTATGATTCCATTCGTTTGCAATGTCCCCGTAGACACAGCTTTAGAGATAGAAAGCAGATTAGCGGTTGCCCCAGGGAAGGAGTGGGAAATGGTTGCAGATGGGCCCAGGGAACTTTTGGGAGTTACACAACATTTCTAAAACAGGATTGTCCTGATGGTTACCCAACTCTGTAAATTTGCTGAAAATGATCACTGAGTCATGTCTTTAAACAGAGGATTTTATGCTATTTAAATTACGTGTCAATAAAACCTTTTTTAAAAAGTCACCTAGGTGTCCTCAGGGGTGATTTACACATGGAGCCCTTGCATCTACAGGGAAGGGAGCATCCCAGGAGGCAGCAGTCGGAGGTTCTTGTCTTCTTGTTGCTCCTAACACTTCACCGTGACGAAGGATGTTCGCTGTAGGTTTTTGGTGGCTTCAGGTTAAAGAAGGTCCAAGTTTGGGAAGAGGTTTTATCATGAATAAGTATTTATTCATACCCTTAGTAATAACCACTCTCCTGACTTATGATCATTTCTCTGGTCTTCTTTATAGGTTTACCACCTGTGTTTCCTCCAACAGCAGAGTTTAATTTTTTTGAAATTTTTTATTTTTTATTATTATTTTTAAGACTTTATTTATTTATTTGACAGAGAGAGACACAGTGAGAGAGGGAACACAAGCAGGGGGAGTAGGAGAGGAAGAAGCAGGCTTCCTGCCAAGCAGGGAGCCCGATGTGGGGCTTGATCCCAGGACCCTGGGATCATGACCTGAGTTGAAGGCAGATGCTTGACAACTGAGCCACCCAGGCGCCTCGAAATTTTCTATTTGAAAGCAATCACGTAGGATGAATTCTGTCTGATGACTTTTCCCTTTTATCTACTTTTTATGTGAAATTCATCTGCATTCTTACTATATATTTTTCATTGTCATTATCATTGTATTACATTGGGTGAATATACTGCAAGTTAGTTATTTATGTTTTGACTGATGGACATTTGGGTTTTCCTAACTCGGGGGATATTTCAGACAATGCCACTGGGAACGTTCTTTTGTATCTGTTGGTGCACGAGGCATGAATTTTTCTAGGACTGCAATTATGGGTCATTGAGTATGTGCATCTTAAGTTTTCTAAGACAATGCCAACTCTTTTCCATAATGGTACACTCCCATAGTAGATTATCAGAATCCTGAGTATTCTGACCTTAACATTTTGACCAATCTGACTGGTGTGTAGTGTTTCCCACTATGGTCTTCTGTTTTCATCTTTCATTACTAATGAAAAAGTAAGGACCTTTTCATGTGTTTATTGACCATTTAGATTTCCCTTTTCCTGTCTTTTTTTTTTTTAAACAGATGTCCTTTTTTCTTTCTATACTCAATCTCGAAAGATAGTTTTGCTGGGCATAAAATTCAATTTTGACCTGTGTTTACTTCTACCATATTAAAGATATCATTGCAAAGTTATGGTTTCCATCGTTAGTAGTGAAAAGTCAATTGTCAGTCTGTTCGACAGTCTTTTCAAAGTATGTTAGTCTGGATTCTCTGAGAAGCAGATGCCAAGATGGGATTAAATGTCCAAATATTTTATGAGGGGAAGTTCCTGTGTCAAGGAAGCAGGAAGGGAACTGGGTAAGGCTGGTCAGCTGTTAAGCCATGATGCAAGTGCTACCTCAGGTTAAGGGAGGGAAGGTCAGGTGGAAGTTTCTAGACTGCCATGCCATATAAGGAAGGCTCGGGGGCAGTTAAAAGAACTAGTCATGGAGGGAAGTGCACTTCTCAGGTCATCAGAGTTTGCCTTGTGGAAGCCAGAAAGACAAGGGGAGAGAGCACTTCACAAAGAGGGGGCTGAAGGATGAAGGTGAAGTGACCCCTTACGTTCTTGGCGAATGTCACTGAATTTGTAGGACAGGTGACTGAGAAACTGTGGAGACATGGCCACGGGGCTCAGCCAGGGGGTCAGCCAGGTCTGCTCCACAGCTCAGGGCTTCCCTTCCTCTCCCCAGGGGGCCCTGTCATCACTGCTTTGGGCCTTATTCAGAGCACTTCTCTGGGGCCTTTAATGGGACTGGCAGTCCCTTCCATAGGACCTTTTTCTCCTGCGAACAGCCCTTTCCACCACATCTTTAGATGTATTCTGATCATAGAGCCCAATTCTGTGAATTAGAAGCAAAGGCCTGCTGTCCCTTTACAAATACAAGTTATTCATTTTTCGTAATTTTCCCTTTCTTTTCTTTTCTTTTTTTTAAAGATTTTATTTGTTTATTTGACAGAGAGAGACACAGCGAGAGAGGGAACACCAGCAGGGGGAGTGGGAGGAGAAGCAGGCTTTCCTGCAGAACAGGGAGCCCGATGAGGGGCTCATTCCCAAGGACCCTGGGATCATGACCTGAGCCGAAGGCAGACGCTTAACAACTGAGCCACCTGGGTGCCCCTATTTTTCATAATTTTTCAAAAGTAGTAACGTTCACTAAGGACACCTGGGTAGCTCAATCAGTTAAGTGTCTGCGTTCGGCTTGGGTCATGATCCCAGGGCTCTGGGATCAGCCCCATGTCAGGCTCTCTGCTCAATGGGGAGTCTGCTTCTCCCTCTGCCCTTCCCCCCACCATCTCCATGTGCACATGTGCACGTGTGTGCTCTCTCTCAAATAAATAAAATATTTTTTAAAAAAGTAATAACATGTTTACTGTAAAAATATGAAAATGCAAACCTATATAAAAAGAACAAATGGGGCCAGCTGGTAGCCTCAGTTGGTGGAGCATGCAGCTCTTGATCTCGGGGCTATGAGAATGAGGCCCACGTCGGGTGTGGAGACAAAAATAAAATTTTTTTAAAAAATGAAAAAAAAATAAAATAAATGACCTCTAGACCCCAACCTAGAAGTGACCATTCTGAACATCTTATTGGAAGCATCTGTGTATTCTTTCTCGTGTGAACGCTTTTGCATTCCTTAGGTTGTCCCGTCATATGATTTCACCCTTCATTCAGTTAATGTGGTGCACCCCATTGATTGATTTGCGTGTGGTGAACCATCTTTGCATCCCAGGGGTTAGTCCCCCATCATCCTGGTATAGGATCCTTTTAATGTGCCATTGAAGTTAGTTTGCTATGATTTGGGATTCTGTGTTTCTCTATGATTAAAAAATATTTGTCAACATTTTCCTGGCTGTGTGACATTCCATTGTACAGACAGACCATTCCCTAATCACCGAATATGTAGGTTGATTGTGAGTCAGTATCCATGAACATTCCTAAGACTCTTAATCCTTTTTTTTTTAAGATTTTATTTATTAGAGAGCATGAGCAGGAGGGAGAAGAAGCAGACTCCCTGCTGAGCAGGGAGCCCAGTGTGGGTCTGGATCCCAGGACCCTGCGATCATGACCAGAGCCAAAGGCAGATGCTTAACTGACTAAGCCACCCAGGTGTCCTCTAAAACTCTTAATATTTATTGCTACTTTGCTTTTCAGAAAGCTGTACAAATTCACACATCCCTAGAAAAGGGTGAAGGTCTAGGTTTGGACTCCCAATTGGTCTCCCATACTACTAGTTTATAAATGAGATTTCTCTGGAAGGTCTGATGGCAGTAACACGAAATCACTTGTGTAGCTGTTGGTATAGTTGAAAAATGACCCGAACACCTTACTATTTTAATTTTTCAGTATGTTGTCTATGTTTCCCCTCCTCTTCAGGGAGAGACCAACAGGATTATAGCCTCCCACACGATGAACAAAAACTCATCCAGGTCACACTGCATTTTCACCATCTATGTGGAGGTGAGTGTGAGCTCGTTGAAGAGTCGGGAGGGGTGGCCGAGTCCCACGGGGCCTGCTCTGTCCGAAGCTTCTCCCTGTGATGTCTAACCTCTGTTTGGTTTTTTTCGTAGGCCCATTCACGGACTTTATCAGACGAAAAGTACGTCACTTCCAAAATTAACCTGGTGGATCTAGCAGGCTCAGAAAGGCTGGGGAAGTCCGGGGTAAGTGGGTAAAGGGAAGTTCTTTCTCAACAAGCTGCAACCTGTTTCCAGCATTGTGCCTGTGCACGTGGGCCATCCCTCAGGGAGTCTTTGTGAGCCCAGACCACGGTGGGCCTCTCCCTATGCCGCCTAGCTAGGCACAATAGAGCTCATGGGCTTGACCCTGTCCAGCTGGGGGGGATGGAATCAGTAGAGGTGAACCAACAGCAACATAGTTGCAGTTCCTACCTAATGAGATTTTCGTGAACATTGAATGAGATCGTGGCCCCTAAATTCTTAGCAAGGTGCCCAGCCCTCAGTAAGTGCTCAGTAAATGCTTTGTGCTAGTATTAGCATTTCTCTGTGTATGACGGGGAGTGTTCACACGAGTCTTTCGGTGAGTATTTCATCTCAGACATTCATATGAGTGTGAGTAATAGCATAAGAATTCACAGGATTCATAGAATGCATTTCTGTGTGCATTTTTAAAAAGATTTTATTTATTTTAGAGATAGACAACAAAGGGGAGAGAGAGAGAGAGTGAGCATGCATGCAGGTGGGGAGAAGGAGAGGGAGAGGGACAAGCAGACTCCACGCTGAGCACAGATGGCGACACAGGGTTCAATCCCCTGACCCTCAGGTCATGACCTGATTCAAAATCAAAGGTCAGACACTTAACTGACTGAGTCACCCAGGCGCCCCTCCTGTGAGCATTTGCGTAAGTGCTTTTATGTGTGTGATACCCTTAGGATGATTTGCTCATGTATCTGCACAAATATTCCTAGGTGTATTCATACTGGTGTGACTCTTAAGTGAGTATCATAGGGATATTCATGTAAGTATTCATAGTCACATGAACACCCCCATGAATATTTGCAGGAGCATTCCTGGGAGTATTAGTATTGGCCCGAGGTGGGATACAGTCCCAAGACATTGAGAGGAGAGCTGGCTCTGGGAAGGAGGCTCTGGCCTGGCCACCCACCCACAGCGTTCTCTGCGGGGCTGCCTCCACATTGGGTGTGAAGTGGACCTGACTTTTGGTTTGTAGTCTGAGGGCCGCGTGCTGAAGGAAGCCACCTACATCAACAAGTCGCTGTCATTCCTGGAGCAGGCCATCATTGCCCTCGGGGACCAGAAGCGGGACCACATCCCCTTCCGCCAGTGCAAGCTCACCCACGCCCTGAAGGACTCGTTAGGTGAGGGTGTGGGTGGTACCCCAGGAGGAGGGCCAGGCCTGGCCTTGCTGCTGCTGGTGATCATGGACTTGCTCCCTTCCTCTGGCCTGCACTTCCCTGCAGCCTTTTCTCGGTGACCCCAGACACAGAAAGGCAGAAGCATGAGTGGTATCCTTTTGTGTCCCCCACAGCGTGCTGTGCTATTCCCTTAGAACCTTGGCTGAAGCTTTTGCCTCAGCTGCGAATCCCTTCTCCTTTCCCCTCATCCCGAAACCTGGCAGAATCCTTGATGGCCTTCAGGACCGCAGTGGGCCTCTCCCTGTGCCGCCTTCCCTTCCCCTACGGCCTCTGTGACAGAGGAGCAGGGGCTGTGTCTTTTCATCCTTGTGTCTCCAGGCTTTCGTGTTGGGCCTGGTGGCACAGTCACCGGTGTCTGTTTATTCATGGAGCGGCACCAATAGCAAAGCCCTGGCCCGAAGCTCTCTCCCCCGCCCCTCCCCGCCCCTGCCATCTCCTCTCTGCTCTTCCCCCTGCTCCTCTTTTAGGTACATCCAGTGGCCTTTCCCCTTCCTTTCCCTCCTCCAGCCCCATACATGCTTGGATGTGTCCCCTGTGACCCTGTCTGAGTCAGCTCGGGTGGCCATAACAGAGTGGGGGGCTCACACAACAGACATTTATCTCCTACGGGTCTGGAGCCTGCAAGTCCCAGATCAGGGTTCAGCATGGACTGTTTTCCCAGTGAGGACTCTCTTTCTGGCTTGTAGACGGCTACTTTCTTGCTGTGCCTTCACATGTCCGAGAGAGAGAAAGAAATGAGAGAGGGACCAGAAAGAGAGACAGAGTTCTGGTCTCTCTCTCTCTCTCTCATAGGGGCTCTAATCCCACTATGGGGGCTCTGCCCTCAGGACCTCATCTAAACCTCACTACTTCCCACAAGCCCCATCTCTAGATGCGATCACATTGGGGGATAGGACTTCAACATAGGAATTTTGGCAGGACACAAACAATCCATAACAGGCCCCCACCAGCCTTAAAGGAATCTCTTGGCAGAAAAACGCACATGGTTCATGGCCTTTCTGTGTCCTGCATTCTGTAGGGGGAAATTGCAATATGGTCCTCTTGACGAACATCTACGGAGAAGCTGCCCAGTTAGAAGAGACGGTACGTAAAGACAGCCCACGCGGCCTACTTGGAATCCTTCTCCCGGGTTCCAGGGCTGGGTAAGGCTGGCTCTGGGCTGCCTAAGCTGGCATACTTGGCCATAGACATTGTCAAGAGGGAAGGGATCCAGGGGATGAATCAGCCAAAATTGCTGCGGGAGGCCCAGGCAGGATCCGCATACCGAGTACCAGGGGACAGAAGCTGTGTTGAGGAGGAGACAAGGCAGGAAGCAGGCACAGCATGGCGGCCTGTGTGAGGAGAATTTCGAGGGGGGCAAGGACTGTGCTACCTGGGGTGCTGCTCCAGTCAATTGGGATCTAGGACAGCAGATTTCTTGTTCTTCATAATTATACACTTAAAAATCTTAGAACCACCACAGGTTATGAGGCCTGTGTGAGCTGACAGGCATTAAGCATGTGTGCTGTGGTGGAGAGTGCTGGGAAGAGCAGCTTGGGAGAGGAGCGTTGCTGTGGCCTGAGGCCTCGGAGTTCCCTGCCATGGCCCTCAGATGAAGGAGGCCCAGATGAAGGAGCCCTTTCGAGGAAGCGGGACTTTTCCTGGAACTGGGGTGAGGAAGGTGGGCACCGAGCCGGCTGCAGTTAGAGGAGGTGTGGTACAGAAAGCAGAGGTGCTCCTGGCAGAGGGGACTGTAGGCCTGAAGGTGAGGGCCGTGCCAGGAACATCTGGCCGCTGCAGGGGAGGGCCCGGGAAGGAGAGGGGGAGAAAAAACTGCAGAGGCCAGGCTGACGCCTTCACTGTTCTGTCAGTTGCTGGGGTGTCGTGGCGTTTGAGTAGGGGAGGGCTGTGGCCAGAGTTGTGACTCAGGGAGATTAACCCAGCTGCGGGACCCAGGTGACCAGGGAGGGGACGAGCTTGTGAGAACCAGAGGCAGTCATATAGGCCATAATAGCTGAGGTGATGACACGGGTGAGCTCATGCGGGGGCTCCCTTCTTCCTCTGGGGGGCCATTTATCATAAATCAGGCAGATTTGGAAAACTCTCCGTAGGCATTTTGTTTTGTCAAGTGTGGATGTTTAGGGCAAGCTTCAGTCATCTGGAGAATCCACTGAGGCAAAACAGGTCCTTTCCAGGCACACTGCAGGGTCTCCCAGTTTCTTCCATTAGGGACCGGCCTGCGTCCAGAGAGGGTGCCCTGGGACTTGGGAGGCCGGGAGGGAGCTCCTGCTGACGTGCAGGCAGCATCCCCAGAGGAGGGCTTCAGGAACCTCCCAGTCTCATAGCATGACAAAGCACGGGTGAACCCCAAGAGGAGACATATGAAAATCGGGCCTCCTGACTACCTTGTTGAGAAATGCCCTCCAAGGGCGCCTGGGTGGCTCAGTGGGTTAAAGCCTCTGCCTTCCGCTCAGGTCATGATCTCAGGATCCTGGGATCAAGGCCCTCATCGGGCTCCCTGCTCAGCGGGGAGCCTGCTTCCTCCTCTCTCTCTGCCTACTTGTAATCTCTCTCTGTCAAATAAATAAATAAAATCTTAAAAAAAAAAAAAAAAGAAAGAAATGCCCTCCAAGACAGCAGAAGGCCCCCTTCTCTCCTCATCCCCACCCCTGAGATGGTCACCGCACAGGAAGCAGCTCTCCTGGTACCTGCCATACCCAGAGCTTTGTGACCCAGGACGGAGCCAACAGAGCCCAGAGCTGCTGTTGGAAGGGCCTTGGAGGTTTGGGACAAAGGCATATTGGGGTGTGGAAGCTAATGATTCTTTTTCAAATGCTCTAAAACTTCCACACTGTTCCCGTCAAGGATCACGTTGGTTTATTCAGTGACACTGCGTGTAATGTGTGGGAGTAAATATGACGAGGGAGCCCTGGCCATACTTGCTGCTGTGCTCAGAGCAGGAGAGCCTGATTCCAGCCCACACAGAAGCCGCTCCAGCTGCAGTGACAGGGGCCTCCTCCTGAGGGCTTGCTGTGGACCAGTTCTGTAGAGAGCATGTTACATACCTCTTCACCAAGCCTCCCAAGCCCTGGGAGGCAGCTCTCCCCAACATTACAGAGAGGTTCCAAAGCCTGCCTGAGGTTGCATGGTTGGTCAGTGGCAGAGTTCTTAACCACTAGACCAGACTGCTTGAAGGAAGAACCCTTTCAGGCCTTCTTCTAGGCCACTCCTGGGTGACCCTGTCCCCCAAGTCTTCCTCCCTGTTTCAGGGCCCTGAGTCAGCCCGGCTTGGTGTGAGGCTGGGATCTCAGGGCCCACCTTGTGCTACCACTGGCTGTTCCCACTGCCGGGGAGCAGCCCTCCACCTCTCATGTAACAACAGTGCAGTGGAGCATAGCGTTGGGGCTGTTTCTCAAGTGCCTGCTTATGTGGCTGCCTCATGGGCCTCCAGCCATAATTACCTCTGCCTGGCTGCCCCTCGCAAAGGACACGGTGGGAGCCCCAAGAAGGAGACCCCACTCTTCACTTTGGAGTATGTGTATATGCAGAGATTAATCTTCCCTGGTGGGCTCCTTTGACCTGCTTTGCAAATATCTCTACTCACAAGCAGTTGGCCAAAGACATAGAGGTCTGTCTGATGTGTTTTTCAGCTGTCTTCACTGCGGTTCGCCAGCAGGATGAAGCTGGTCACCACAGAGCCTGCCATCAACGAAAAATATGATGCTGAGGTACTAAGGAGCTTGTGGGCAGGTGTCTCACTGTGGAGAAGGTGTGTGGGGTGTGCTGCCTGGGTCACACAAGCCTGACTTCCCTTCCTGCCTCAACTGAAGATACCCATGCAACCTTGGATCAGTCCTTGTACACGCTGGGGCAGGCCAGAGTCTTCAGAGTCCCTGGAAACCCCTAGGGGGCCAGCACACAGATGAGGGGCTAGGTCAGGTTACCACCCAGTTCATTTGTGAGGCTTCAGGGCCTCTGACTACTCGGGGCTTCTATTCGAGAATTCCTTAGAGCTAACTGTTTCAAAGTGAAGTGAGTGTGGACCGACTCTCAGACTCAACTGGTTATGTCACCACAAAACCTCTTTCCTCCCAGCCTGTGTGATCCCTCTAGGCAAGCAGAGCTGACCACGGAAATGCAGGTTGAAAGCTTAGTGAAATTCCCTCTCAGACTAGCCAAAACTAGAATTTTTCTGATGATGGAGAATGACAGTGGGGTGTGCAGAGACAGTGGCATGTGTCTCTTTCTGGCCAGAGTGTCATCCATCTAGCTGCGTGGAGAGCATGTTGGCAACATCTCGCCAAATCAAAACTCATTTACTAATAATTTGGCTTTCCTTTAGGATGCTTATAGAATCACGGTTACCAGAGACAGGAGCATATGCGTGCCCTAAAGCTCGTGACAAAGCAGTTAATTAGACCTTCCAGATTCTAAATCCTAACGGAAAATAACAGTCCCTGTGGCTCTCCAGAGCTAACCCATGGCTCGGAGGCAGAAGAAGCTGGTGGGTTGGTTTGAGCCGTGGCTCTCAAACGTGCGCAGGTATCCGAACCCCAGGCAGACTTCTGGAATAGCAGGTCACTGGAACCATTTGTGGAGTTTGTGATTCCATTGGTGGAGGGGTGAGGCTTAAGGATTCACATTTCTAGTAAGTTCCCCACTGCTGTGCTGCTGCTGTTCTGGGGCCACACTTGAGAATCACTGGCACAGTAGTCAAGAGCCGTGGCCAGCACAATGGGCTGACTTGGTGGCCCCCTGCTTTTTACTTCCATCAGCTGCCTAGCCTCAGTGAGCTGCTTATCCTTCCTAAGCCTCAGTGTCCTCGATTGTGAACTGAAGAAGTAGCAGAATCCACTCTCAAAGAGTTGTTGTGAAGAATAAGATAATGGGGCAAAACCCCTTAACACAGTGCTGTCATGGAGTAGATGCTCAATAAATGTTAGCTAGTCCTCTACTCGTACAAGTCAGCAGTGTCCCTTTCTGGGTGGACAGTCTAGAAGTGTTCTTCACATGCGTATGTGAATGGCCTCGGGGCAGAACAGGGCTCACACTGCTCATTGGATAGTGAGAAGCTGGGGCCGGGATCAGTAGCCTTTAATTAACAGGAGAATAGCTAAGTGAGCTACGGAGGGAGGGAGCTGGGGCTCGAGCTGTGAGCCTGGATAATCTCAAGTGGGATTGCAGTGGGCCAAACGCTAGCCTCTATCATTTTCACCGAGACATGCCAAGCAAAGCTGAATATCCTTAATGGATAGACTCGGGTGCAGTAAAAGAAAAAAGCATGGGGTTGGGAAGACCACACTGAGGCTGGGGCTTCCCTCTGGGATGTCAGGGGCGATGGGCTTGGAGTGAGGCTCATAGGGACTTCACATTTATCTGCCATGTTTTATCTCTTAAAGTGAAAAACAAACAAAAAAACCTGGAGCCAATAGGGCAGCCACTGTTCAAGTCCGGTTTGGGGGTGGTCTTCCCAGGTTTCATGGCATTATTTGCTATGCTTTTCTGTAGCTTGGAGATTTTATTTATTTTCGTTTTCTCATCCGGTGTTCTCTGAGATTGGGACCCCCACATCACCACGTGCGAACCTGGCTGGGTAGGCGGTGCGCCGGACAGCAAGCAATTCCATGCCCCTCCGTGTAATATTTGTTCTGAAATGGCATGGTTGGTCCTGGCCAACCAAGTCTCCGTGTCACCCAGCGTGACTGTGTTTATAACCTTTATGATCTGCATTTATGAGCACGAGTTCTTGAGAGAGACTTGAGAAGTTACTTTGGTTGCTCCCTTCCCTGGACCACAGTCAGCCTGCCTGTGTTATTTCTAGTGCCATCTTCAGCATAGATGCCTGTTTTCGAGGCTGTGGGGTAGCTTCTGTGGCATTTCCTTGGCGGTGGGGCCAGCTGTAAGGTGGGAGACTGGGTTCCTGATCCGCCTCTGCCACCAGCTGCCTCTGAGCCTTGGGATTTTCACCCTTGAATGAGGGGTTGGACCGATGAACTCCCATGACCCTCCCACTCTGTGAGTCTGTGATTCTGTGAGGGGGTGTAAAGGTTGAGAGCCTCGGGCATAAACAGGTAGCAGAGAGACACTTGCTCATCTCTGCTGAGAAGAGAGCACCTGTAGGCCGTGGAGTCGGGGGTGGGTAACAAGGGAAGCTTCCTGGGCGGAGAGTCTCTTGTAGCCTGGTGTGCTATTTAAGCAGAACTTTTTTTTTTTTAAGATTTTATTTATTTGAGAGAGAGAGAGAGAGCGTGAGAGCATGAGAGGGGAGAAGGTCAGAGGGAGAAGCAGACTCCTTACAGAGCTGGGAGCCCGATGCGGGACTCGATCCCTGGACTCCGGGATCATGACCTGAGCCTAAGGCAGTTGCTTAACCAACTGAGCCACCCAGGCGCCCTTAAGCCAGAACTTTCTGAATTATCTTCATTATGTTTATGCTGAAAACCCCTGACCATCAGAAAACTTCTGCGAGTCTGTGCTGATCCTGTCCAGAAAATGTCCCTGAGCTTTAAAGGAGTTGCCCAAGTTTTGTGTTTCATCTGGGGTACCAAAAAAAAAAAAAAAAAAAAAAGGGANGCCAGGTCCTGTTCTATGGGGTCTGCTGTTCCCGCCCTGTGTTTCCAAGCAGCTTCTCTCCAGTCAGACTGCCAGGCATTAGGAGAAGCAGCTCCGATGCTCCTAGGATGCAACATGGAGGCTGGTTCCCCTGGGAGCCTGGGGCCCATCTCCCCACATCACCTGGTAGCTCAGAGATCTAAGCCTGGCTCCCCTTGCCACACTGGACAGTCATCCCAAGGGGGGCCCTCAACGGTCAACCAGACTTTCCTTAGCTGGGGCATGACATCTTTTCCAGAGCTGAGATCCCTCAGCTGAGGGGAGGGGCTGGCCACCAAGCCCCTCCCGTTGACTTCATAGGAAGTCTACCTGAAAGAGACCATCTTGGGGCTTCCCAGGGGGCAGAGCCAGGATTTGGACCCTGGTCACGTGCTTTGAGCCCCAGGCTTTGTGCCCTGAACTGCCACAGAGCCACCGGGGTGCCAGGGTTCTGTCACCCCTTGCTGCAGAGTGGTCATAGCTTTGGTCACCAGTCCCGGGATCCAGTGTCAGGGGCTCCCTCCAGTGGCCATTTTTGGACAACTGAAGGAAGCCCTGTTCACAGTGAAGGTTCTCAGCCTAAAATCCCCTGTGCCTCTCATGTAGGCACCTGGCATCTAAGACTTTAGGGCAGTAACTATCAACTGTAAAAGTGACTCAACAATTCTGTTTCTAGGAATATATCATTTATCCACTCACCTAAAATCTACAGAGCACTTACCATGTGCCCAATACTTTTTGAAGCACTTGGAGTGTTAGTATACAAATAAACACACGTCTCCGTCCCCAAAGAGCTGATGGTCTGCTGGGGGTGGGAGAGAGAAAGAGATAATAAATAAAAGAAGTGAGTCTAGGGGCACCTGGCTGGCTCACTTGAGAGAGCATGTGACTTTTTTGTTTTTTTTTAATATTTTTATTTATTTATTTGACAGAGAGAGACAGCAAGAGAGGGAACACAAGCAGGGGGAGTGGGAGAGGGAGAAGCAGACTTCCCGCTGAGCAGAGAGCCCGATGTGGGGCACTATCCTAGGACCCTGGAATCATGACCTGAGCTGAAGGCAGACACTTAATGACTGAGCCACCCAGGCACCCGGAGCATGTGACTCTTGACCGGGTTGTGAGTTCAAGCCCCACATTGGATGTAGAGATTACTTAAATAAATAAACTGTAAAAAAAAAAAAAAAAAAGGAAGGGGGTCTAGATCTTGCTATTTGCAACAACATGGATGGACCTGGAGGACATTGCACCAAGTGAAATAAACCAGATACAGGAAGAAAAGTATTGCGTGATCTCACTTATATGTGAAACCTAAAAGGTCAAATTAATAGAGGCAGGGACTAGAGTGGTAGTTACCAAGACTGGGGGCAGGGGCTGAATAAAAGGGGAGATGTTGGTCAAAGGGCACAAATTCTCATTTATGCAATGGATAAGTACTGGGGATCTGATGTACAACTTGGTGACCATAGTTAATAATATTGTATACTGGAAATTTGCCAAGAGAGTAGATCTCAGAGGCTCTTACCTCACACACACAGGAAAACTCTCACTAGGTGAGGAGATAGATATGTTAATTAACTTGACTATTAGTTAAATTAAAAGTTCACTTCCTGGGTCACACTAGTGACATTTCAAGTGTCAGTAGCTACATGTAGCTCACGGCACAGAGACCATTTCCATCATCACAGAAAGTTCTATGAAACAGCACTGCTCTGGGGTATGTTGGTGAGAGGTGCTATGAAAAAAATTAGAGCAAGATTTGCAAAAAAAAGAGTGGTGTGGGCGTGGGGAGGGCATTACAGTTTTCTGTGGGGTGATTGAAGTGTGCCTAATTTGAAGCTCTTGAACAAAAACTTGAAGGAGGTACGGGGGTGAGCTGTACTTGGGGGAAGAGTGTCCCGGGCAGAGGGGCAGGCAGGGCAGAGGCAGGAGTATGCCAAATAATTTGGTAGGACTGGAATGAGCTGGGGAGGAACAGTAGGGAAGAAGTAATGGGGGCAGATCACAAAGAGCCTGGGTTATCCAACAGAAACCTAGAAAGACCCAAAGATATAAAGACAAAAATGCGCAGCATTGTTTGTAGCAGCAAAAATATTAGAGGTGATGTACATGATTATCAGCAGGGAATGGTGATATGTTTGTGCAGTGGTTGGGAAGGGTGAGGGTAAAAGGTACGACTGTGCTTGGAAGGCATCCTGGAGGAGTGGGCTGCACTGAGAGAGCCACCACCCTGCTAGACTAGAAATCTGAAGCTCCCGGGAGTTAGGGTGTGAGATTGCCCTGTGGGTATCTGTGCTCACTCTGTTCTGTCTCCTCTGCTGTAAGAGGCAGAGGCCAGGGGACTGCTGAGGCCCCCGGAGACCCTGAATTCACCCTAGTTGGGGAGAAGTCACCAGCGGGGAGGGAACTGTCCTAATGCTGACATCACACCCCATGGGTTTCCACACGGGGCCGGGATGTCCAGGCATAGGTTGGGGAATCGTGGGCTTGATATGGGAGAAGCAGGGCGGCCTCTCTGACTGTCCTCTCTGCCCCACCCCAAACTATGTTTCCTGGCAGCGAATGGTCAAGAACCTGGAGAAGGAGCTGGCACTGCTCAAGCAGGAGCTGGCCATCCATGACAGCCTGGTAAGGGGCTAGAGGCAGGGGTTTGGGGTGAGGGGTTGGCCAGACTGCTAGAGGGACTGGGGTTAGGGTACCAGGTGGGCAGAGGGACTGGGCTAGATGGGTGGGTGGACAGGGGCTAGATGTGTGGGAGGGCCAACTAGGCAGGGAGACTTGGGGCTGGGTGGCTGGGGAACGGGGATGCCTGGAAGGCAGAGATACTAGAAGACCAGGACGATGTGGGCAGGGGTGTCAGATACCAGGAAGCGGAGGCAGACAATTGCTAGGAGAATGAGGGGCGGGTGCAAGGTGTCAGGCAGGTAGGACGGGGCAGACAGCATGATGGCCAAGGTGGGGGAGGTGGGGCAGATTGGGCAGTGGGGGAGGGGCAGCAGCAGAGGGCCTTGAGGGCAGAGAGTAGGAATGGGAGACCTCTGATGGCTTTCGTGGGCCTGCTCTTGGTCCAGGGAGGCTCTCAAAGCAGAGGCAGCCCCCCACTTCCCATGTAGCTCCACAGAGTCTGCTGAGACTCAGCCAGCAGAGCCCACTTGCTTGGAGTGGCAAGGCCATGTCAGGCAGCTCTCAAGACCCGGTTGTCCCTCTGTGACCCGAGCACCTGGCCAGAACCCAATGGTCAAGGGAATGGAGCTGGCTCAGGTGGCCAGGGCCTGTGTCCAACCTCTGGCCTTGGTTCCCAGAATGACCCCTGCTGCCCCTTTGGGGTCAGGTGTTTGGAGCTTGTTGACATGTTCTTCATCCTCCTCCAAGGCCAACCGCACCCTCGTGAACTACGATCCCATGGATGAAATCCAGATTGCTGAGATCAACTCCCAGGTGCGGAGGTACCTGGAGGGGACGCTGGAGGAGATTGACGTAAGGAGCCTCTCCTCGGGACCATGCCCTCCCTATCCTGGGCTTCCGCCCACTTGTGCTATGCTGGTCTTGGAACGTCATACCGAGCGGGTGCAGTGGTATGGGGTGGGTGGTGCTGGACCCCTGGCCTCGGGCACTGCAGCCTACCGAGGCCTCAGCATCCATGTTTAGGGTTACAAGGATGGGCGTGCCCCTCAGAGTGGCTAGCAGCCTTGCATGGCCTTGACCACACAGGGGTGGCCTACCAACACGGGCACAGGTGTAGTCCCTGGAGCCAGGCTGCCCCAGATCACATCCCAGCTCCATTAACTCCTTGCTGAGTGACTTCAGCAAAACACTCAACCTCGTGTACTTGGGTGGCCACACCTGTAGAGTGAGGAGGGAAACCAAAGTGGAATTAACTCAGGGCCTCAGCTGTGCCGGGCGGAATGAGGCCACTCAGGGTGATGGTCATATGGGCTGACCATCAGGGCCCGTGTTGGACTAAGCCAAGGAGGAAGAGACAGCAACCACACAGGGAAGGGTCCTCAGGGGGAAGGATGCATTCTGTTTTGACAGTGCAGGCCAGCAAACCCCTCATCAGGGAGCTACAGGGCAGCCCCGCCCCCACCCTGGGCTTGCTACGGTGGCAGCTGTAACTGGCAGGCCTGTGACAACTGAGGGGTGGGCTCTTCTGGAGTTGCAGCAGGGTTAGTCCAATGACAGAATGACCCTCTGTCAAGAGTAATGCTTGTGGTCTGTAGGACCAAGAGTTCATAATGGAACCTTGTAGAAACAGGAGAGAGCTGAAGACAGTAAGTTTTATTCAAATTTTTTTCTTCGTATTTTTGAGAACTAGAGTCATTTTAATTTTATAGAGACCTTCACTTAGAAAAGGTAATTTTTAAAGACTCACTTATTTGAGAGAGAGTGTGTGTGAGCACACAAGCATGGCAGGGGAAGGGGCAGAGGGAGAAGGAGAGAGAAAATATCAAGCAGGCTCCCCGCTGAGCATGGAGCCTGATGTGGGGCTGGATCTCACGACTCACAGATCACGACCTGAGCGGAAATGAAGAGTCAGCCACTTAACTGACTATACCACCCAGGCACTCCAGGGAAGGTCGTCATTCTTATAGCCTCAGTATTTACTTAGTTTGAAAACAATGAAACTATGAATCAATTGTTTCTCTGTTCTTTTTTTTTTTTTTAAAGATTTTATTTATTCATTTGAGAGAGACAGAGAGAGCACAAGCAGGGGGAGAGGCAGAGGGAGAGGGAGATGCAGTCTCCCCACTGAGCTGGGAGCCTGACGCTGGGACTTGATCCCAGGACCTGGAGATCATGACCTGAGCTGAAGGCAGATGCCCAAAGACTGAGCCACCTGGGCGCCCCTGTTTCTCTGTTCTTGAGGAGGTTTCAGATGTTCCATTCTCAAGACAGATGATCAAAGGGTTATAGCCAAGGAGTCCTGGTTTCTCTACTGACTGTAGACACACCCTCAGCCCCATGCGGCCTGAGGCCCAACCTCTGTCTTGCTGTCTTGCCTCCAGATCATCAACCTCAGACAGATCCAGGAGGTGTTCAACCAGTTCCGGGTGGTGCTGAGGTAAGCGACCCTCACGCACCCATGGGACTCCTACATCAGGCTGCCATTTTCATTTCCCGTGGTTAGGGTGTGGCCTCTAAGCGTACGACCTTTCTCTCGTGGATGAGAAGCCAGATCAGAGTCCTTGGGGTGTTCCCAGGCCCCTGAGCTCTCAGAATCCTCCAGCCCTCCCTTTCCCCTGGGGGAAGCTGGGAGGAGAGCTGTCCATTCAAGGACAACTCAGAGAAGAAGTGATCTGTGGTGGGTGTTTCCTGAATTCATTAATTACACGGGAGGTCCTTCTGGAGGTCCAGCCCTGAGCGTGGCCAGAGCAGGGCATCACGAATACTCCTTGCACCCCATCCCCACCTCAGGAGGCATTTGCAATTTATTTGGGTGCAGACATACCTGTAGACTGAACAGCTTGTGCTGGGTGGTAGCACAGACATGGGTCACATGATTCCTAAGGGCCTTTTAAAGATAGAACCTAGGTGGGAAAGCATGGTCCTGAGGCAGGCTTACAGTCCTTGTTAAAGTTTTCTTGGAGCAGAAGTGCCTGGCACACAAGGGTGGCCACTGTGGATTTTAGGGCTAGACTGGGGGGCTGTGCACTGAGGAATCAGAGTGTAGAATGGGCTTGTTTGGTCTGGTCTGGTTCATGATGAATGTGTGGCTCCATCACAAGGGGCCACACCCAAATGACTTCTAATTCCCAAACTTGGTTCTTGCTCTGGAGGGTTCAGCCTAGCACCAAGGTGCGAGGCGTTCTCTCCTCTCTCTCAAGCCAACAGGAGCAGGAAGTGGAGTCCACTTTGCGCAGGAAGTACACTCTCATAGACAAGAATGACTTTGCCGCCATCTCTGCAGTCCAGAAGGTATACGCAGTTGCTTCTTGTTGACAGCATTCGTGTCAGGTTTTTTCCATCCCCAGACCTTTCCAGAAGCAGCAGTTTTTCTGCATTAGAGCAGATCCAGGGTTGCAACAGATACAGGGAACACCAGGATGAGCGTGACCCATGCAAGAGTAAACTGTATATGAATCCAAAATTGGAGTCATGACCATAAACATGACCATAAACAAGACCAGTTCCTGGAGTTAGGTTGGAAACAGGCCTTAAGATCCTCAAGGAGTGGTGTGAGACGCCAGACCACTGAGTGGAGTTGATGTGGCACATGGACATTGGCAGGGTGGTTAGAGATAGTGCTGTTGGAGACAACCTCCCACTACCACCCTGGGCCTGCCATCTTGGCGTGTGGGCTGAATATGCCTGCCTGAGCATAAGAGATACTTGGGTCACCCACAGGCCAAAACCCTTTATCTAACCCTTGGCCCTGTGGCTGGCTTCTATCCAGGCAGGGCTTGTGGACGTTGACGGCCACCTAGTGGGTGAGCCTGATGGACAAGGCTTCGGACTCGGGGTCACCCCTTCCTCTACCAAACCTGGGAAGAAATCCAAGTCCAAGAAGATGTTCAAAGAACAGCTCAGGTGAGGAACCTTCCTGTTGCTTTACCTGCTCAGCACCTGACTCTGCTTGGCTGGTGAAATAGAGGACACAAGCTAGTGCCTTCGCTACTGGGTGGTCGCAGTTGCTCGTATTGCCGGCGACACGAGCAACATCTGGGGCCCAGGCTGCGCTGGTTATTTCTTGTCCACACAGCAACCCCAGGAGGTAGGAGTTCACGGCTCCATTTTACTGACACAGAAACCAAGGCTCGGAGAAGGGAAGTCACTTCCAAGGTCACACCACCGACGAGTGATAGAGGGGAAGAGAGAACCCAGGCTAGCACCACCCGCCACCCCCCCCCCCCCCCGGCCCCGGGCCTCACACAGGAAANTCATGTTACCTAAAACCCCCAGTTCACCTTCCAGACAAGAATCATTTGTGTGTGCCAGGCAAGAGGAGTGTCAAGGCTCACTTACTGAGATGCCCTCCCTGGAAGGTGCTGGGAGCAGTGGACATGAACACAGGCTCTGGGAGGCTCCTCTCACTGAAGGGAACACCTTGTGTGAGGCATGGCAGCCTCTCTGTGCTTCCGTTTCCTTCTCCCTGAATTGGGAATCATAATGGTAGCTTCAGAGTCAGGAGGGTCGTTGGGAAGATAAATGGGTGAAGGCAGTGCCCGTACCTAGAAAGTGCGCCGTACGAATGTGGTGCTGCTGTTATTATCATCTGTCAGAGGGCGCGGGCCGGAGCTGACTGTAGAAAACTGTTCCATGCGGGGCAGGAGTCGGCTAGCAGGGGTTGCCGAGGCCTCTGGCCTCCTGACGGCTCAGGCCTGCTCAGATGTGCCTCTCTGAGCAGGAGACCCTGGGCGCCATCACTTGGATAGGGCGGGCTGCTACTTTCTTGGGAGTGGCTGTGGGAACTCGTGGAGGCGGGAGAGCGGGTCGTGGACTGGTCGGGGCAGCAGGGCAGACATGTCTTGCTTTACCTTTGGGCCCCAGACAGACCTACGCCGAGTGGCAGCTCTGCCACTCCGTCTCCGGGGTAGCTGTGTGATGAAGACCTCCGTAGCCCAGATGCTCCCTGGAGCCTGTGGCCCACCCCACAGGCCCAGCCGCTTTCAGACCTGGAGACTGCCTCGTTCCCCCAGGGGTCTCCTGCCAGAGACTGCTGAGGGAGGGCTCCTCATTCTGATCAGGGGAGAAGAATGTGCTCCTCTTCCTCCCCATCGGCGTGGCTTAGGGTCTTTCCCCTGCCCTTCGGCCTAGGTGTATCATCCAGCTAGGACTGAATGGGGCGGGGCTTCTGATGTCTGAGGGTTTGGGAATGTCACTCCCCTAAGTACCAGAGAACCCTTACTGCCCATGACTGAGCCCTGGGGCCTCCCTGCCTTCTTCCAGCTCCTCAGCAAGAAAGGAAGGTGCCAGCAGCCCTGTGAGTGGCAAGGATTTGGAGGTCTTCACCTCTAGGACCCAGCTGACCCCATCCTCCAAGGAGGGGGATGTCAAAGACCTGCCCCTGCAGGACCGGGAGACTTCCAGCATTGAGCCCCTTCCCTCAGACTCCCCAAAGGAGGAGTCGCGCCCACCCAGGTAAGCAACTCAGACCAGTTCACCAGATCACTCAAAACCCGAGTGTGGTCCTCCGCACGTCAAGGGCACCTGCAGATAGATGGGAAATAAAAGAGGGGATAATAGGCAAACCGGGAGCACAGTCGGGAAAGAAGCAATGTGATGGCTTATCCACGCGTGAAATGGTCCTGCCTCAGGAGTCCTCCAAGATACGCAGTTATACATGGAATCATTTAGGCCCTTCAAATAGCAGTCATTTAAAGAATTACGTTTTACATTAAAAAAAAAAAAACTAATGCATTCAAAAGGCCCCAAATTCTCAAGGTATGAGACCCCTTCCTCTAGCTACGTGGTTCCTCTCCCTGGTGAGCCAGTAACTGAGTGTTCAGCAATGGAGCCTCTGAGATGTGGACAGATTTATGCAAACAGATGTTCATTGCACCATTAATTTAAAAAGCCAAAAACAAGTTTTGGAAACACCATCAGTAGCTAACGTTATGGAAAAGGGACTAAGTGAATGAACATCTCAGCCCTTAGGAGATACAAGGAGGTGCATGAAAAATTCTTTCCCCAGCAGGTGAGTATTTCCAAGAACTCAAAGAAGTTGAAAGTACTGTACAGCAAACACCCTCTTGGTTCTGCATTTAACACATCATCACACATCCGTCTTTCTCTCCATCCCTCTTATTTTTTGGATGCATTTCTTTTTTTTTAACTTTTTAAAAATGTATTTTAAGATTTTTATTTATTTATCTGAGAGAGAACACAAAGAGAGAGAGCACACAAGCAGAGGGGAAGGGCAGAGGGAGAGGGAGAAACAGACTCCCTGCTGAGCAGGGAACCTGCCAAGGGGCTGGATCCCAGGACGCCAAGATCACAACCTGAGCCAAAACCAAGAGCCAGCTGTTCAACTGACTGAACCACCCTCATGCCCCCTGGTGCATTTCAAAGGAAGTTGCAGAGAGTCCACATCCCCCGGCCCCAACACTTCACCCGACATCTCATTAACCAGAGTTCTCAGAGTGCCTCATAGCATGAAGGAATGCCTCTGTGAAAAACATAAGATGTAAAATTATATTTGCTGCATGACGTCAAACATTAAATAATATATCAAAGAAATCCCTGAAGGAGATACACCAAAGCGTAGATGCCAGTAGGCGGTGAATGGTTTTTTGCTTTGTGTTCTGTTTTTTACACCTCCCCTTGCTGTCCTCACTTGCTGCAATGGTCACGTGTCCTTGCGTGCCCCGGGGAGAGACAGAGACGGGGGAGTGGTACCTGCACAGGGTACCTGGGAGTTCTGGCCGCCTGCCCACAGAAGCCCCCCGGGAAGAGGGGCGAAGTGCCTGGTGGCTCTGGCTCCCCTTCCCCTCCCCTTCTGTCTTCAGGCCCAGTACCCCACCCCCTAAACCTGTGGCCTTCGAGGACTTTAAGAACGAGCGGGGGAGTGAGATCAACCGCATCTTTAAAGAGAACAAATCCATCTTGAACAAGCTGAGGAAAAGGGCCAGCGAGACCACACAGCGCATCAATGCCATCAAGCGGGAGATGGACATGACCAAGGAGGCCCTAAATTTTCAGAAGTCACTCCGGGAGAAGCAAGGTGAATGTGGTGGGAAGGTGGCTGGGGCTGTGGGAGCTGAGTCATCCTGCTCTAAATGGGGCAGTCTTGGGCATTGGAGGACAGAGGGGAAGGGGCTGTGGTCTTCACGCCTGGGTCGTCGTGTGGCTCTAGTCAGCCCCGGGGAGCCACAGGCTCCTTCCCTGTCAGGGAACCTTCGCCTGTGGGTCTCCCATTATTTTGTTGTCTCAGACCTAGGTGCTGGGCCTTCTACCTGGCATGTGCTGCTCCCAGGGGAGAAGCAGGCCTTTGGTCTTATATAGGCTTCCCCAGGGAGATGGGCAGCTGGAGACCCCCACAAGGGCCCTAGGTCCTGGTGTGGTTTCACTGCCCAGGGTGGTCTGATTGGCGTGGGGGTTCTGGTGAAGACACAAGAAACTGAGGGAAAGAAGAGGGAAAGAGATTATGGGTACCAGAGGGCCTAGGGAGCCATTGCCACTGAGATCATTCCTCATGCCAAACCCTCAACACCCATGCTGGCCTGGTAAAGTCTCGTCTCCTAAGGGGCGTGATGTGGGGGGCCCTCAGGCTCGGAGAGAGAGGAGGGACCTCAGTGTGGGGAGGGTGCTCACCTGGTTACCCTGATCCTGGTGCCCTTGTCCCACTGGCGGACAGTGCTCACCCCTGCCCTGAGGTCCCTCACACCTTGAGTGTGCAGAGGACTCGTCCGGGAGGGCTGATCAGACAAAGACTCCCAGGCCCCGACTACCGGCTAACTCAGGAGATCTGGAGCAAGGCCCAGAACTGAATTTTAATGAATAACCATCCCGACTCTGAGGCCAGAGGTTCAGAGGCCACATTCTTGTTCACATTCTTGGTCCCATTGTCCTTCTCCCGACAGGGCACACCGAAAGTTACCGGGCTTCCCCTGGCTAAGTCACAGCCCTGTTCCAGGCAGGCTTCCCAGACGGCGAGCTGTTGGGGCATCTCCAGATGTCATTTGTTTTATTTCGGCAGGCCAGGTGGATCATCTCACAGTGAGATGTGCACTTTACTCATTTACTTCTCAGAGGGCATCTCCAAATTCTTGAGGTCTCTCTGCCCATACCCTACAGACCAACCATGACACACTGTTCCAGAGGGCTAAGCCTCCATGGGTCTGGGGCACAGGGGAGGGCTGACGATGGTGGCGCCAGCCAGAACCTCCAGGGTGAAGATCTTACAGGACCAAGGACTTCTTTGTCCCTTCTGCCCACACCTTCTTTGACTATGCAACTTCTTATTACCTATTTACATATCTTAAATAATATATATTCATGCTAAGCTGACATATCATTTATGCCTAAATATACCTGAAAACAGATACTTTTAAGGAATGAGATGAAGATTAAATAAACAGTATTTTAAAATAGTTAAAATTTGGGGGTGCCTGGCTGGCTCAGTTGGAAGAGCATGTGACTTGATCTCAGGGTTGTGAGTTCGAGCCCCATGTTGGGTGTAGAGATTACTCAAATAAAAACTTAAAATAGTAAAAATTTTATCTATCAGTATAAGAACTTTTTTTAAAAGATTTTATTTCTTTATTTGAGAGAGCACAAGTGGGGAGCAGAAGGAGAGGAGAAGCACGTTCCTCACTGAACATGGAGCCTGACATGGGGCTCAATCCCAGGACCTTGGGATCATGACCTGAGCTGAAGGCAGATCCTTAGCCGACTGAGCCACCCAGATGCCCCAAAAAACACATTTTTGCTCTTTCCTCCCCAACACCAGTTGTTTTCCCATTGGTTATTAAAATACCAAATGAAATACTTTTATCTTGAGGGACTAGATCAAGTAAATATTTTTGATCCATTTTGATGATAGCCACTTTTTGGTCCAGAAAGGTCAGCAAATTTGGCATGTTAATTAGCGTTTCGTGAAAGAAAAGTGAAAAATCATTTTATGTTCAACTTTTTGTAGTTTTTTCCTTGGTGATAATCAGAGAAACACCCCTCCCCACCGTGGGACACGAGGTGTTCACAGTCCCTCCCCATGTCAACAGAACACTATAAAGACTTTACTCTGTAAAGGACTTGTGTCTGTCACAGTAACCACACTGGGGACTGCCCACAGCACACGGACCAGGCTGCTCTGCACTGAAGGGAAGGGGCCTGGGGGGGCACTCTATACCCCCTCCCACTCTATACTTCTTGAATTGGGACGAATCCAGGATTCCTAATTGCCTCTCCATAAATGGTGTCAGTGACACTATACCTTAATTTTTCCCCAGTAAATATCAGTAGAAGGACACCTGGAGACTGCCTCATGCCGCTCCCCCACCCCCCGGTCACACCCCCCCACACCTCAGTCACATGGAAGACTCACTCTTCAGGGTTCCTGGGGGTGGGAGCCCCACAGCCCTGGTGGGGTTGACATGATGCTTATGCTGAGCTTTCAAGGTCTCGTGGGCAGGGGCCAGCTGAGTGAATGGCTCCACAGACCATGTCATTTTGTCCTAACTTGGCAACCCTCATCTGACAGACCTTAAAAGTTCATGCAGAGACTGTGAGATGACAAATAGCACAACTGACCCCTCTCCTCCTGGAGCCTCTGACAGCCTCTTGACATGATACAGATTTACACACTCTGTTATTAATAACCTTTCCCAGGTGCCTTGTGGTGCTAGTTTGTGGTGGCAATTCATGTACATAACTCACAAAAAATGTAAACGTCCATTCAGTTGGGGTGATTACTGAACTACCTTTGGCCAGTGAGGTTTAAGATCAAAATAAGTGTGAAGCATGCGCCATCTCCACCCTCTTCCCTGCCCACCCCTCCTGTCCTTGAAGTTGCCAGTGTGATGCCCTCTGAGCTGAACTCTCTCTTCCAGTGAGACGTGTCCTGGTGGCCTGGCCTCCTCGGGCTTTGCCCACCCCTGCCCCACAGCCCAGCCCTTCCTCTAGTCTGCGGTCCTCGTGCTTTGCCAGCACTCTGTTCCCTCTTTCTAGAACGCCTTCCTCCCCACGCCCCAGGTGAGCACCTTGTTCTTTGACCTCCTCTGTCCCTGCAGGCGAGTATGAGAACAAGGGGCTAATGATCATTGATGAGGAAGAATTCCTGCAGATCCTGAAGCTCAAAGACCTCAAGAAGCAGTACCGGGCTGAGTATCAGGACCTGCGTGACCTCAGGGCTGAGATCCAGTACTGCCAGCACCTGGTGGATCAGTGTCGTCACCGCCTGCTCACGGGTGTGCCATTTGGGAAGGTTGGCCAGCCACCTGAGGTCCTGGGAGGCAGAGGGCCAGGCCACCACCTGGGTTCTGGAAGCGGCATCAGAGCTTCTCTCTGACAGAGGCTGGGGCTGGATAGGGGCTTCCAAAGTGTTCCCAGGACTCTGAGAACCGGAGAGGGAGATGGGAAAGGGTGAGACCCTAGAGCAGGAAGCAAACGGAGGATGAACAGGCACACACACAGGCTTTACCTGCTTCCTCAGGGCCTCCCCAACACCTCACAGTGCTGTCTTCCTGCCTCCCTGCAGAATTTGATATCTGGTACAATGAATCCTTCTTCATCCCCGAGGACATGCAAGTGTCACTGAAGCCAGGTAGCGGCATCCGGCCGGGCATGGTGCCTATCAGCAGGCTCGTGTCTCTGGTGAGTGGCACAGGGGCCGGAGTGGGGACAGTGGATGAGCACAGGGTGGTGGGCAGTACCCTTTGTCCTCTGTCTTCTCCACAAACATGGCAGTGTATGAGCTGCTCCTGGCCTCTCCCCCGGCCGGCCCGGGCAAATGGCCAGGGCCAGGTCTGTCCCGCATTTATGGAGGATGGGACACAGAAAACATCACTTGCTGCTGGGGTGGCTCATTCGGCCCAGGTGGCAGCTACAGGGTATCTGGAAAATATGGGGCTGGGGGTTGTGAGCTACCCAGCGTGGGGGTTTGCAAACCCTGCGAGGGGCTGTGCTGATGTCCCGGAGGGGCCCTGTCAGGGTAGACCCTAACAATGGCAGGCTGAAGGGACTGAGTTGAGCCTTGCCTAGGGAGAAGATGACCAGGACAAGTTCAGCCAGCTGCAGCAGATCACGCTACCCGAGGGCCCAGGCTCCATCTCCTTCTACAATGCCAAAGTCAAGACAGAACAGAAGGTAACTTGGGGGCAAGGGGGCTCATGTCTCCAGGAAGGTGGGGCCGCAGGGACCACATTATTAAGACACCCAAGATCACACTTCCCACTTTGGAGAGGCAAAGAAGGAATCTGCCAGCCGAGGGAAATAGTCACCCAGAGTCAGTGGGTATCTTCTGCAACTCTAGAGTCCTAGATTGGGTTAAACCAGCAGGGGTCCCACAGACCATGGCCAGGCCTGGAGATGGTTATTCAGAGCTGAGCTGGCCCACGTGTGGTTCACAGCCCAGGGCAGGGTCTCGGGATCTCCTGAGACCACTGCCTGTTGGGGACAACCTCTCCAGTGGGGGCCACCATGAACAGGAGGCCGGGGACAGAGGACCACATGCAGCTGAGGCAAAGCTAGACAGGGTGTTGGCCACAGGCCGGGCCTGCACTCTCCTCCCTCAGCAGGTTGGGCTGGAGCAGAGGTGCTTGCTCTGCTGAGGCTCAATCTGGAGCCAGAACACAGAGGGCCTGTGGTGTGAACTTCTCTGTGCCCATGGGCTGGTTTTTTTGTTTTTTTTTTAGGATTTTATTGATTCATTTGAGAGAGAGAGAGCATGAATGGGGGTGGGGGGAGGGGCAGAGAGAGAGGGAGAAGAAGCAGACTCCCCGCTGAGCAGGGAGCCCCAAGAGGGTCTGGATCCCAGGACCCTGAGATCATGACCTGAGCCTAAGGTGGATGGTTAACGACTACACCCCCCCAGGCGCCCCCCACAGGCTGTTCTTACACAGCAGGCTGCAGGTGCACGTGGGGAGATCGCCCAAGAGAGCACATCATTTAAAAAATATAAATACAGGGGCGCCTTGGTGTTTCAGTGGGTTAAAGCCTCTGCCTTTGTCTCAGGTCATGATCTCAGGGTTCTGGGATCGAGCCCCACATCGGGCTCCCTGCTCGGCAGGGAGCCTGGTTCCTCCTCTCTCTCGCTGCCTGCCTCTCTGCCTACTTGTAATCTCTGTCTGTCAAATAAAAAAAAAAAAAGAAAATCTTAAAAAAAAAATATATATATATATAAGTACAAATACCTAGTCCCCCACCCTCTCTGACAGGGAAGCCCTGTCACTTGTTTCTTGTGTCCTATGGCATATTGTGCTGTATCTTTCCTTTCCCACTAAATAGTGTATCCTGAAGATCATTCCATGTTAACCAATGTTGCTTCTATTTTCTTTTTCTTATCTTAAAGCTGTACACTAGTACTCCATCGTGAGGATGTATCAAAATGTACTTAACCCATCTCATATTGAGGAACATTTGGGCAGTTCCATTGGCTTACAATACACATATTGTGATCGTTAACCTCGTACAAATGCGCATTCACATATGAGTGAATATATATGAAAGTTCAGTTTTTATAGAAGTGAATTTCTTGGCCACAAGGACATGTGTGCTTTCAGTGGATGGTGCCAATCCCCTGATTGGAACTGGACCCATCTGTACCTCTACAGCCTCACCACAACATGTATCATCCTGCTTCTTGGTTTTTTCCAATCAGAAAGGTGAAAGAAGTTCTCACAGGGGAGCTTTAATTTGTATTTCTGTTATTATGAATGAAGTTGAGCTTCTCCTATGTCTAAGTCTGATTTTAAATTCTTCTCCTGAAAATTGCCTATTCCTATTTTTGCCTATTTTTCTATTGTTTTCTGGTCTTTATTCTTATTAACTTGTAGGAGGTCTTGATATACTGGGGAGACTAGCTCTTTATGATATGAGTTGCAAATATTTTTCCCTGTTTGTCATTTGTCTTTTGTGTTTACCTCTGGCTTTTTGTAGTTATTCTGTTGGGTTATTTTTTTTTTAATTTTATATATTTATTTGAGAGAGAGAGCATGCATGAGCGGGGGGAGGGAGAGGGAGAAGCAGACTCTCCGCTGAGCAGGGAGCCCAACACAGGGCTCGATCCCAGGAACCTGAGATCCTGACCTGAGTCGAAATCACGATTTGGACACTTAACCTACTGAGCACCCAGGTGCCCCGAGATTCTGCATTTCTAATTAGGCCCAGATGATGGTCATGATGCCATCCAGGACCACACTTTGAGTAGCAGGCCGCAGAGCTCCTCTCCCTCCAGGCCTTTCTCTCTCCAGACCTGCCCTTGGCTTCTCCCTGAGGTCTATTTCTTTCCCCTACCTGTTTTACTCGTATCACTCCTCATTTTTTTGCCCCATCTTTGCCCTGTCAATGCTCCCATTTTCCAAGACTTCCCAGCCTCCAATGCCCAGTATCACCTGACTGCTTACTCTGTTTCTTTCCAGAGAGAAAGCCTAGTTGACGCTTCTTGGGTTAAGTGTACATTCCTTGTCCAATTAGTGGTGGCGTGGAGGAGAGGCACCTACCCACCCCCGCTGCCTGGCCCCACTCCTCCAGCAGGAGAGAGGATGGCTTTACCAGGCAGCCATTTAGCTTTATGCTGTGAGCGTCAAGCCTTAGTAACCCCGGTGGCTGGAGGGAGGCCCGTATCAGTGGGCAGGGCTCAGTCTCTCTGGAAAGGTTTGCTGGAACCCAGTCACTTTGGCTGGGGAAGGCAACACTGGCCAAGCTGCTTCCATGGACTCCACTGGCTGACTCCACAAAGAACTTGCTCAGGGTTGTCTATTAAAATCTGTCTGTGGGAAGACAGGGCTCTTCCAGAGCACTGGGGAAAGAATGGAGTAGGGGCAAGTAGGCCTAGGTCGCCCAGCCTCAGAAATCATTTGACTGTGACCACCATGTAGGGGCTTCCTTCTCTGGCTACAAAGAGGCTCAGTGGAGGGGGCACATGGTAGGAACACCGGGTCCAGCTTTTTTTTTTTTTTTTTCAGATAGATATCCAGTTTTCCCAGTACCAGTTTTTGAAAAAAATGATTCTTCATTGAATGATCTTGTTACCCTTGTTGAAATTCAATTAACCATAAATGTGAGGGTTTAATTTTTGGATTCTCAATTCTTTTCCATTGATCTATATGTCTGTCTTTATGCCAGTACTATAATGGCTTGGTTACTATAGATTTATAGTTAGTTTTGAAATTACAAAGTATGAATTCTCCATCTTTGTTCTTCTTTTTCAAGACTGTTTTGACTATTCTGGGTTCCTTGTATTTCCATACAGATTTGCAAACCAGCTTGTCAGTTTATGCAGAGAAGCTGGCTAGGACAGGGGTTGTGTTGAATCTATAGATTGCTTTGGGGAATATTGCCATCTTAACATATTAAGTCTTCAAGTCTATGAACATAGGCTATCTTTCTATTTATTTAGTGTTTAATTTCTTTCAGTGGAGTTTTGTACCTTTCAGAGTGTAAGTTCTGTACTTTTTAAAGTTTATTCATAAATACTTTATTATTTTTGATGCTATTATAAATGGAATTGTATTATAAATTTCATTCTTGGATTGTTGTTCATTGCATGTGTATAGAAATACAGTTGATTTTTATATAATGATGTGGTATTCCATCACCATGTTAAATTCATTTATTAATTCTAATAGCTTCTTAGTGGATTCCTTAGGACTTTATACATACCAGATCATTTCATCTACAAATACAAATAGTTTTACTTCTTTCTTTCCAACCTAATGCCTTTTATATATTTTTCTTGCCTAATTTGCATGGCTAGAACCTCTAGGACTAGGTTGAAATAAGAGGTGAACATTGCCATCTTTGTCTTGTTCCTGACATGAGAGGGAAGGTATTCATTCTTTCACTCTTAAGTATGATATTAGCTGTGGGGTTTTCCTAGTAAAAAAAAGAGCCTTAGAGCAGCACTTCTCACTCTGCTGTGCACATGAATCACCAGGCTATTAGAATAGAGTCTGATGCAGCAGCCCTGGGGTGGAGTCTGAGATTCTATATTTCTGATAAGCTCCCAGATGGTGCCTATGTGGTTAGTCCAGGGAACACCCTTTGAGTAGCAAGCACACGTTGAAGTTCATTATTAGGGGGTGCCTGGCTGGCTCAGAAGAACATGCAACTCTTGATCTTCGGGTTGTAAGTTTGAGCCCTGCAAAGGGTGTAGAGATTACTTACATAAATAAAAAACTTTAGAAAAATGAAGTTCCTTCTTAGAACCTTTCTTTCATCAGGGTGAGAAAGTTCTCTTCTGTACCTAGTTCATTGAGTGTTTTTATTAGGAAGGGATATTGGAGCCTTATCTTTTTGAATACTGTCCTTTTATTTTTATTCTCTCTTCTAGGGTTCTGATTAGATGCCTATTAGACTTTCTCATTATGTCCTCTGTATTTCTTAAAAATCAGTCATTTCTTCCAGCTCCTCGTCTCTGTACTGTAATTTGGGTAATTTCTTTACACTCCTGTTTCAGTTTATTAATGTCAGCTATGTCTAAAAATTCTATTCGGTTCTTCTTCAAATTTACTTGGTCATTTTTTTATAAACTCTTATTCCATGCTTTTTAAAAAAATATCTTTGAGATATAATTTATATACCATACAATTCACCCATTTAAAGTGTACAACTCAGTGTTTTTTCATATATCCACAGTTAAATGCAACCATAACCACAGTGAATTTTAGAACATTTTATTGTTTTTTTACTCCTAAAGATTTCAGTGTTTATTTTTTAAGAACAAGTATATTCTTTTACATAATCACCATGTAGTAACTGAAATCAGGAAAATTAACAATGCTGCAACAACATCATTGAATCCAGAGTCCATATTTCAGCTTTTGACAGTTGTCCTAGTGATGTCCTTTATATTATTATTCTCCCTTCCCACCCTGTTCAGGATCCAGTCTAGGATCATGCATTACATTTAGTTGCCATGGCTCCTTTAATCTAGAACAATTCCTCAGTCTTTCCTTGTGTTTCATGATTTTGATATTTTTGCAGAGTCCAGGCCAGTTTTTTTTAGTTGAATATCCCTCAGTTTAGGTTTGTGTGATTATTTTCTCGTGATTTCAATTCAAGTTGTGCATTTTGGGCAGGAATACCCAGAAATGATGTTATATTCTTCATGGTACATCATATCAGGAGGTGCCTTAGCTTGGGATGTTAGCGCAAAATACTGTAGGCTGGGGTCTTAAACAATAGACATTTCTTTCTCATGGTTCTAGAGGCTGGGAAGTCCAAGAAGAAGGTGCTGGCAGATTTGCTTCTTGGGTGAAGGCCTTCTTCCTAGCTTGTAAACACCCATCTTTTTTGCTGTGTGCTCACATGGCTTTCCTAGGCATGTGTCTGTGGAGAGAGAGCTCTTTTTCTCTCTCTTCATCTTTTTATAAGGACACTAAACCATCATGAGGAGCTCTACCCTCATGACCTCATCCAAATCTAATTACCTCCCAAAGTTTCCCACCTCCTAATACCATTACAGTGGGGATTAAGGCTTCAGCAGATGTTTTTTGAGGGAATATAAACGGTCTGTAACAGGAGGTATAAGATGTTGCTTTGTCCCATTATTGGTGAGGTTAATTTTGATCAGTTGGTTAAAGTCACCCTGTATGCTGAATAAGAGGACCAAAAGGTCTTTGGCTTTGGCTTCCAGAATTTTATTCCTTATTGTAAATTGTTGTCAACTTGTTTTGACAGGCATACATTATTTCAAAATCATAGAAAAGGCGAACCAAAGTGATTTGCGTGGTTATCACCATGTACTTCTCTCTCGATATTCCAGACAAACCTTGCATTTTCTTGAATTAATTCCAAAGTCTCAGATAAACATTTAAATTCTAAATCATTCAACAGAGGAATCCTGCATTTCTGTAGTCAGTGTTATTTTCTCCCACCCTCCGCGAATCTCTAGGAGAACTCTGCATTGGACATTTCTTCTGTTGAAGACAGGCCCACGCACACGCTTTATATACAGATGTTGACCTTGAGCCATTCCATGTTACATTTATTTAAAACTTGTCACATATATTTTTACACATCAAATAGGATCAGATTTTTCAAGGTCAAAATGTTTTCCATTTTGCTGAATTTCTCTCGTGGTGGCTTTTATTTGTGTGTGTGTGTGTGTGTGTGTGTGTGTGTGTGTGTGTGTTTAAATCATAAGTTCATATTTGATTGGCCTGCAGTTGTGGGATTCCCGAGTGCATTAGTGCATTCTTTCCCCCTGAGAGTGTTTGCACGTCCTTCTGCAGTAAGGCATGGGGCATTGCCAATGCAGGACCATTTTAACTTCCTCCAGAAATTCCAACAGGAGGGGCGCCTGGCTGGCTCAGTCAGTAGTGCATGCAACTCTTGATCTTGGGGTTGTGAGTTTGAGCCCCATGTGTCGTGGAGAGTCTACTTAAAGAAAAATTACAGTTTGAGAAGGGATTAATATCCAGAATATATAGAGAACTTTTAAAGCTCAAAAATGGGCAAAGAATAGACATTGCTCAAGAGAAAATTTATAGATGGACAGTACAACATGAAAAGATGCTCAAGGTCACAACTCACTAGGGAAAGGCAAGTCAAAACGACAAGATAACCACCTTATACCCGTTAGGATGGCAACTCTCTGAAAGCTAGAGAATAACAAGTGTTGGTGAGGACGTGGAGACGTTGGAGCCCTAGGGAGCATACTATGGTGGGAATGTAAAGTGGTACAGCCATTAAACGAAACACACCAGTCACCAAAAGGCAAACGCTACAGGATTCCACTCAGGTGAGGTACTTGGAGTCGCCAAAATCTGAGACAGGAAAGAGAACGGTGGTTGCCAAGGGCTGGGGGAGGGAGGGAAAGGGGAGTTAGTGCTGAATGGGTATGGAGTTTCAGTGTTGCAAGATGAAAAGAGTTGGGGATGGATGGTGGGGACGGTTACACATTAGGAATGTATTTAACACCACTGAGCTGTACACTTAAAATGGTTAAGACGGTAAGTTTTATGTAGTGTGTCTTTTACCACTATAAACATACTGGGTGGGGGAGACAAAAGAATTCCAGTTTAATGTGGGAGCTTCAGTTCTATTTCCCCACACTGTGGGGGGTCTGGATTCATACCCACATTTCCAATTGGGTTTCACATTCGCTTGCTTACTGCCCAGTATTTCTTTTGCCGCACACTTTCCCCCTCCGCTTTCTGAGAGCCCAGCAGTCCCTTAATAGGGAAGAATTTGTGAACATTTAGTTGATTTGTGGAGGGAGGGCCCTCCAGAGTACATGTGTGCCTCTGGAAACAGAAACCTCTTCTTCTCTTTTTGAACCTAATTCTTGCCAGAAACTTTCAAGTGGGCCCTTGAAACATACATGCTGCCTTTTAAATCTGCCTGCCACATGATTTTTTGGTGCGCCTGGGTGGCTCAGTCAGTTAAGCATCTGCCTTTGGCTCAGGTCATGGTCCCAGGGTTCTGGGTTGGAGCCTTGTGTTGGGCTCTCTGCTCAGTGGAGAGTCTGCTTCTCCCTCTCCCTCTGCCCCTCCTCCCACTCCTGCTCATTCTCTCTCTTCTCTCTCAAATAATATTTTAAAATAAAAATAAAAAACATGCCTGCCACACCATTTTTTAAAAAGATTTTATTTATTCATTTATTTATTTATTTATTTATTTATTTGACAGAGAGAGAGAGAGAGAAAGAGGGACAGAGAGCACAAGCAGGGGGAGTGGCAGGCACAGGGAGAGGGAGAAACAGGCTCCTTATTGAGCAGAGAGCCCTACATGGGGCTCCATCCCAGGACCCTGGTATCGTGACCTGAGCGGAAGGCAGAGACTTAACCGACTGAGCCACCCGGGCGCCCCCTGCCACACCATTGTAAAACGGTTTTACATACTTTCTTTAGGACAAGAGAGTGAAAGGGGATGAATGGAACATATTTCTCACAGAACTGGGGCTGTTCAGCGGGCATCCTTGTTCCCAGACTGTGTGCTTGCAGGAAGAATGATGGGGTGGGTGTAAGTGCATGCATGGCTTCTGAGTCTTGCCTCCTAATCAATTCCTGTTTTCTCCTCTTTTCTGTGTCCAGCGCAATTACTTGAAAACCATGATGGGCCTCCAGCAGGCACACAGGAAATAGGGACTCATCGCCAGTGCCTTAAAGGACCAGACTCCTAGGAACTCCCACCTGCTCTCGTGGGGCCGCTAACCCACCTGCCCAGAGCTTCAGACGCTCTGCTCCGAGGCTGGGGCCCCGCGCAGAGAACTGACAATGGCCCGTCTCCCGACGGGAACATCCTTCACAGGACACCCTTGCCCATCTTCACAGAATGCTTTCGGTTTCAGTTCACTGTCTTATATGCAGGGGCAGGATAAAATAACTTTCTAGTCTGGACTTTTGATGCTCACTCAAGAATTTGCTTTTATTTCCTGTCCAGGAGGATGTCTTCCCTGTGTACAGGTGGGGTCAGAACTGAGTCTCCAGGAAGAAGGCATAAAAGTAGCTCAGCTACCCTCCTCCTGGCCTGGCTTCGTCCCACCGGCTGGCCCCATTCCTTCCCTGGATGGACATCCTGGGGGTGAGCTGGGTGTGAGGAGCCCCAATTCTCACAGCTCCTTCAGCCTGTAGGTTCCCTCAGGGCGTCCTCTCTGTGCTCCTGAGCCAGTGAAGGCAGGAGGCCCTCCTTCCTCAGCTACCGGAACAGGCATGGGTCTGGGTGGAAATGACTAAAGGGCAGATTTTTATCTCACATAAGAAGAGGCTTAAAATGAGAGCCGTCTTACTGGGACGTTAGCGGCAAGAGCCGCACAGTAGGAGGCTCTCTGGCAAGGAGGTTACAGAGCATGCACTGGATAGAAGGTTGAACCGGATGGCATTGGTCCAAAGACGCCGTGATTCTGACTTCAGCCCGCAGTGAACAGATGGATGGGGGTTCGTGGAAGAGAGAAAGGAGAAAGGCATCCTTGAGGTCTCTGCCCCCTTCCTGTTCAGGCCCTTTCTCTTTCATGGACTGATACACAATGATCCCAAAAGAGCTTTCAGAGACTCCTGCTCCACCAAGGCTTCCCAGAGCAGCTTTGAAGTGCCCCGACTTCATCCCCCTGGATGACGCACAGGGGACTGTCACTGACTTGCACTAATGGGGTGCACACAGCCCTGTTGGTCTGTCCTCATGTTTCCTTCAACTGTGGCCAAATAGACAAGTCTGCCCAGGCTCTGCCTACCCTCCCGGCTAGTGGAGGCCTTAGGCAGAGAGTTCTGATTCTTTTCTTTCTTGGCTATCCCTGCCCTTACCAGGACTTGTTGGGGCTTCCCAGGTTTTGGGGCATCTCGGGAAATAGGACACAGCAAATAGGTTACATCATCTTGGGGCCATAGGAAGCAACTGTGGCATTACCAGTCCCCCTTCCCTTCCTTCCCTGCCAAAGGCCGGAATGGCACAGCCCTCCTGGACATCACTCCATGGGATTCCTAGATGGCCAGGACGAGCTGGGTCTCTATCATGGCAGTTGGGCACATTCATCTTTAGCTCATTCATTACTTCGTAGGCCTCTTTGGCACAACATGAAACAGGCAGTCATGAGCATGGGCAGAGCCACAGGAATAAGCCAGGATGGTACTCGGTAGATCACCCTTCACGCAAACTCCTCACGGGAGCAGATGCTTCCAACATGACAGTGAGCTAGGGGGCATCATGTCCCCTCAAATGTGCCCATTGTTCTAGAAAATAGTTCCTGCTGAGCTAATCTGACCACCAAAATCACCCCTGAGGAGCCTTCCAATTCCATCATGTGACAGTTAAGATAACCTGACAATGCTCTTGCTACAAACAGAAATGCTGGCTCAAGTGGAAATTTTTGTTTTTTATTATTTGTTAAAGATTTTATTTATTTGACAGAGAGAGGGCACAAGCATGGGGAGCAGCCGAGGGAGAGGGAGACACAGGCTCAGGGAGTCTGATGTGGGGCTTGATCCCAGGCTCCTGGGTTCATGACCTGAGTCAAAGGCAGACGCTTAACTGACTAAGCCACCCAGGCACCCCGATCATAGATTTTTTTTTAAAAAGCTCTTTTTAAAAGCTCTGCTTCTAGGAATGAAAAATGTTCTGAAAGTTAAAATGACAGACTAGAAACAGCAAAAGAGAGAACCGATAACCTGGATGTTGGATCTGAAGAAGTTGCCTGGAATAGAGCATAGAGGGATAGTGAGATAGAAAACTGAAAGTCCAGCTAAGAAACATGGTGGACAGAATGAGAAGCACCAGGATACATGTAATCACAGATCCAGAGGCTATCTCAGGGAGATCACTGTCTTGTGCACTCATCCAGTCTCCTGGCTTTAAGCATCTATTCATATGCCAATTCTCAGTCTTACACATCTAGCCTAGACTGCTGTCCTGACCTCCAAACCTGTAACAACTACAGCTCACTTGGCATCTCCATTTGAATGTCTATTAAGACATCTACAATCTGGGGCACCTGGGTGGCTCAGTTGGTTAAGCCTCTGCCTTCGGCTCTGGTCACGATCTCAGGGTCCTGGGAGGGAGCCCCATGTTGGGCTCCCTGCTCAGCACAGAGTCTGCTTCTCCCTCTCCATCTGACCCTCCTCCCTGTGTGTGTTTTTTCTCATTCCCCCCTCTCTCTGTGTCTCAAAATCTTAAAAAAAAAAAAAAAAGACATCTACAAATCATCATGTTTAAAACTAAATGCCTAATTGTCCTCCAAATATGCCCCACCTCAGTCTCCCTTATTTCAGCCAATTGCTCAGGCTAAATCCTTAAGTTTATACTAAACTCTTTTCCTCTCATACCCCACATCAAATCTGTCAAGAAATTCAATGGACTTTACCTTCCTACTGCATTAAAAATCTGATCTCCTCCCCACTTCTGTTGCCCCGACTCTGATCTAAGCCACTGTCCTGTCTTGCCTGGATATCATAGCAACTTCCTGTGTCCTCGCTTCCTCCCCTGGTTTTCTATAGTCCATTTCCAGAACAGCTGCCTGCCTGGTTGAGCCTTTTGAAATATAAGTTAGACCACATCACATGTCTTTGCAGACTTCAGATAGTTCCTGTTTCTCTCAGAGTGAAACAGCTCGAAGGCCCTATGTGATCTTGCCTCCTGTGACTTTACTCTCTTCTCTCTTCTGCCCCCTTGCTCACTCTGCTCCAGCCATGTGGGCCTCCTCCCTGTTCCTCAGACATGCCAGGCAGCTCCTGCCACAGCACCTTCGTACCAGCTGTTTCTTCTGGTGTCCATGTGGGTCACTCTGACTTCCTTCAAGTCTGCTTAAATGTCATCCTCTGTAGCAGATACTGTCATGCCTTGATCATAGACCCTTGCACTTGCCATTCCTGCTAGTGGGTTCCTATTGAAATCATCTATGACTTTCTACATAAAATCTTTCTCGACCATAGGGACTTATTTGCTGCAAAGAGGGCCCAAATGCCAGGGAGTTAACACTGAGGAGCAACCCTCAACCAATGAGTTGGTGGATGAGTATCCTAATCTCTCCTTTGGATGGGACATTTCTGAGGCATGTTCAGTATTTCCTGGGACTTCCCAATAAAAGTACAAATTCACACACAGATGAATGGAACCAAAGGAAAAAAAGATGGTTGCTATATTTAGTGGATTTATAAGTGAAATAATATCACAAAATATTTAAAGTAGCTAACAATATAATTTTAATCGTATATAACAGTATAATGAAAAGGATAAGACTTGGGGCACCTGGGTGGCTCAGTGGGTTAAAGCCTCTGCCTTTGGCTCGGGTCATGATCTCAGAGTCCTGGGATCAAGGTCCGCATCGGGCTCTCTGCTCAGCAGGAAGCCTGCTTCCTCCTCTCTCTCTGCCTACTTATGATCTGTCTCTGTCAAATAAATAAATAAAATCTTTTTTTAAAAAAAAAAAAGGATAAGACTGCCCAATGTAGCACCCAACGATTCAAGATAGGACAAAGAACTCAGGGTAGTCCTCTCTGTCCTCCATGATCTTTAATCTGGAGGGTTCAGACATCTGTTACTGTTTCCTCTGGGATCCTAATGGCAATTCCAATCCACTTGCGCCCCCCCACCCCCAGCTCGCCCTGGGAGTCTCACTTTGCACTTGACTCTTGAGAGTAGGCTGCATTTTCCTGAGGCAGTACAACGTATTGGTAGAGCACAGGGTTGGGGCCAAGACATGCGAGTTTAAATTTGGACTCCATATCTTACTGGCGTGGGACCTTGGGCAAGTTGTCCAATTTCCCAACCTTTTTTCACGTATAAAACAATGATTAATAGCCCAGGGACCATGTATGTCTAGTGCACAGCAGGGTCTCAGCCAACTGAAACTGTCACGACATTAACAATAACAGTAATAAAATGCCCAGCATTATGTCTGATAGATGGTAAACATACACACCCCCGCCCCCAATATTAGGCTCCCTTTCCACTCCCCAAAAAGGATTTTTTAAAAAATTTTTATTTGACATAGAGAGAGAGAGAGAGATCACACATAGGCAGAGAGGCAGGCAGAGGGAGAGGGGGGAAGCAAGTTCCCTGCTAAGCAGAGAGCCCGATGCCAGGCTCACTCCTAGGACCCTGGGATCATGACCTGAGCCGAAGACAGAGGCTTAACTCACTGAACCACCCAGGCACCCCTACCAAAACGGATTTTGAATTTGCAAAGGCAGCACTCAGACAGGCATTGTCTTTCTCTAATTAAGTCTGACTGTGATGGCTTTTAAAGACCAAAAGCTGAAGTACAGAGAAGTAACTGCTAAAAATATACCCAGTGTCATCCTGGGCAGTGTTACTGGAGGTCAAGTGTCTTGGGTCAGGGAAGTAGTAGTCCCACTGTATACCACACCCGACAGGCTGTGTTCGAACTTCATGTTGGGGGCTGGAGGCAGTGTTTTCGCTGGACAGACTCCCCAGGGCAGGGTGACAAGCATCATGAGAGGCTCTGAAAAATCTGTCAAGCTGGGGCACCTGGGTGGCTCAGTTGTGTAAGTGACTGCCTTCAGCTCTGGTCATGATCCCAGAGCCCCAGGATCGAGTCCAGCATCAGGCTCCCTGCTCAGCGGGGAGTCTGTTTCTCCCTCTGACCCTCCTCCCTCTCGTGTTCTCTCTCAAATAACGATTAAAAACAAAAACAAAAACCCAAAACTGTCAAGCAAGGAATGGTCATAGAAATTAGAGACATTTAATCTGAGAGGTGAAGGCCAAAGTGGGGGGGGGAGGGCCTTGCAGATTTTCTGTCATTTCAGGAGGAAAAAACGGTATGAGTTTTCCAAACCTGGAATGGATGGTCTTGGTGCAAATTGGGCCCCCAGTCCCTGGAGGATGGAAGCAGTGCCCGGGAAGCCCCAGTCAAGGTCCCTGTGAAAGAAATCCTCAAAGCAGGGAGTGAGGACTTGGAGGCCTCCAGGTTCCTTCTAAATCTAAATTCTGTGATTCTGTAAAAGCAGCTATGGAAAGTTATTTAATGTATCAACTGAAAATCACATCATATATGTAGACATATTTATATTTAAGTAAAAAAGACTAAAATGTCAAAAGCTCAATCGTTTCTGGATGAAACTAGAGAATTTTTTTCCTTTTGAAATTTTAATTTATTAAATATTAATTGCTTTTATTAACAAAAATATCAAGTTTAGAAAATATCTTAAGAAAAACAGTCTTTCTTTTTTTTTTTTTTAAAGATTTTATTTATTTATTTGACACAGAGAGAGAGATTACAAGTAGGCAGAGAGGCAGGCAGAGAGAGGAGGAAGCAGGCTCCCTGCGGAGCAGAGAGCCCGATGCGGGCCTCGATCTCAGGACCCTGAGATCATGACCTGAGCCGAAGGCAGAGGCTTTAACCCACTGAGCCACCCAGGCGCCCGAAAAACAGTCTTTCTAATGAGTAGCTCAGCTTTATAACAATAAAGTGAGAGGCACGCCATTTGCAGAAATGTATCCACGCACGCTGGAAGGAGGGGGTCTTACATGTAGGGGAGGGGTTTACCTTGGGGCTGGCCATGATTGTGTGATTTGATGACTGAGTGGCTGGGAAAGAAATGGATTTCTTTTTGCAGGTGGGATTTTCCTGTTACAAGTCCCCTGAAGGAAAATCTCTGTCCAGAAAAGCCGTAAAAGGCATTATGAGGCTGGGATTTTGCATGTGTGGAGTAGTCAAGTGCTATTCTTAAACTTGGGGATGATGTGCTATGGGGCTGTGCCCTGGCCTTCTGCAGAAGGTGGGAAAGCTGAGGGAGGGACCTGGAAGGCTCCCAGAGAGGCTGAGAGGAGAGAGAACACAGCCACATATGGGGCCAAGTATATGAGAAAGGAACACAGGATCTGAGACCTCCCAAGTCCAGATGCCGCCCTCAGAGTCCAGGACCTTGGGTGCTCTTCTTTCTCTGAGTCTCAATCTCTGCATTTGTAAAATGGATGCAGCAGCTATCACTGCCCTCTCCACTACAGGGATGCTAAGAAAATCACAGGAGATAATGTCTATGAAGACCTTACAATGTCTAAAGCCTTCCATAAATATCTGTTATTATTCCTGTTCTCTCAGAATGGCAGGAAGCTATATTAGGTAAGAATCCCTTCTGTTGGGTTAGGGCTCAGAAAAGAGTGGGAGTTTTGACACCTAGTAAGGGCATTAAAAAGTCCCAGAGTTACAGAAAACATGGTATGGTGGTGGTGGCAGTGGCAGTGGTGTCCAAACCTAAGAAAGATTTTGTACCTGAAACATGAGTTTATTCAAACCAGACAAGAAACCAGGATCTCCTGAAGCACAGATGGATGACTGGATGTTAGTGAGAAGACCATCTAATGGTATTTAGGTGTTCCCATTCCTTTAAGTCTTTTCATCTAAATTTTGTTACCATCTGTTTGAATATTCTAATATTAGTCAAGATGTATAATTAGCTCCTGAAACAAGCCTTGTGGTCTTCTGCCAATGCCACTTCCTTGAAAAACTCCAGAGGCAGAAGATGGGTTAGGAGCCCTTCCCTTGATGGTTGGCAGTCCTGCGATCCTAGGGGACTGTGATTCTAGGTCAATCCCACACACACACAATAAATAAAGCAAGCCAAGACTCCCAAGGGCAAAAAAGATGCAGATTATTACCTCAAACATTATTTTAAGATTGGACTCTAAACTGAAAAAGAAAAAAAGTGTTTGTACATATAAAAGAAAATCAAAAATTAACCAGAATAGAAAAAGAGAAGTGCATTTTTTTGAGTTCTGACACAGCTGTTCTTATTCCTGGCTGCATATTATAATCACCTAGGGTGCTTTTATAAAATCCTGAGGCCTAGGCCACGTACTAGACCAATTAAATCAGAGCCTCTGGGATTTGGGGATCAGTAATCCTTGAAACCTCCCCAGTGATTCTAATGTGTAGAATGAGTTGAGACTGCCCTGGTAGGAGACCTGGACATTATTTTTCACCTTTAGTATGCTCCTGTTTACCTAACATGGTGATAAATTGTTGATTAATCTTAGTTATTATTTAATATCATATATTGTCTTAGAAACAAGCAAAGAAGCTTCTCTGCTGATTAACTTCCAATTCACAAATTTCCATAGTTTCTGATTATAAAAATCCAAGTACTCAAAGGTAATATCTTGGCATTTGTATGTTTTATCTGCTGCACAGGTGATTCCGATTTGCAGTCAAGACTGAGAGACATTGTTGCAGGTGCTCCATAAACATTTAAATGGGTGTGGTTGAATGGTTGTATGAATGGGTGGGTGGTTGGATGGGGATCCAGGTATTCTCAGTCTTGGCACTATTGATATTTTAGGTCAGATGATTATTTGTTGGGAGCGATTCTGTGTGTTGTAGGATGTTTAGCAGCATTTCTGGCCTTTACTTACAAGATGCCAGAAGCATCCCACCGGTTATACAGCCAAAAATGTCTCCAGACATTTCCAAATGTTCTCTGGGGACAGAATCCACCTTGGGTTAAGAACCACTGGAGTACATTAATGGATGGGTAGATGAATGAATGGATGGATGGATAGATGGATGGATGGAAGTATGGACAGATGGTTGGATAGGAGGATGGATCATATTCTTTGAACTAGCTGTAACAAGTTAGTGGTGCCCTCATTAATTAATGAATTAAAAAATCTTTGGCACATGTTCATTTTACATATGTATGATAATCATGATTATATGATCATAACTTCTTTGAAAAATTCTCCTCTAACAACAGATAAATGGGCATTCTTTAGTGTTGGAGAGAGAATCAACTGGCTCATGTTTTCTGGAGGACTATTAGGCAGTGTATCTCCAGAGCCTTAAAAATTCACATATTGGGGGGGGCCTGGGTGGCTCAGTGGGTTAAAGCCTCTGCCTTCGGCTCAGGTCATGGTCTCAGGGTCCTGGGATTGAGCCCCGCATCGGGCTCTCTGCTCAGCAGGGAGCCTGCTTCCTCCTCTCTCTCTCTGCCTGCCTCTCTGCCTACTTGTGAGCTCTCTCCCTCTCTGTGTCAAATAAATATATAAAATCTTCAAAAAAATACACATATTGGTACATATTGTGTATACATTAGTACCTGCGTTTTGGATAAAAATACGGCAATACCTTAAAATTTAATTGTGTCTACCAGAGTTATACCACGAACACATTTTTCTCAAATGCAAATGTTATTATTAAATTTTAAAATAATTATATAATTTATTATTATTATTACATATATTATAATGTACATATTATATAAGGTAATTATAATATATAACATGTAATTATATATTATATAATTTAATTAACTGTATACTTAATAATATGTAATAATTATAACTATTTTATTTTAGTAGCCAAGTTTTAAAAATTTAACTTTTTTTTAAAAGTTTTTATTTATTTATTTGACACACAGAGAGATCAGATCACAAGTAGGCAGAGAGGCAGGCAGAGAGAGAGAGGAGGAAGCAGGCTCCCCGCCGAGCAGGGAGCCCGATGCGGGCCTCGATCCCAGGACCCTGAGATCATGACCTGAGCCGAAAGCAGAGGCTTTAACCCACTGAGCCACCCAGGCCCCCAAAATTTAACATTTTAATACTTATGGGCACCATAATTTCCAAGCACCTTTGGCGGCTCAACTGCTTTGTGTACTTCCGAGATACTAAAAAGACATTCATGTTGCTCAAAAAGGAACAATGGACACCCAAATAGAGTCACTTGCCCCCAACAGCAAACCAAGACTGAACTGCAGTTTCAGCCACTCCCAGAATGGGACCTTTAACCAGTCTATCTGGGATTACCTGGTCAGCACCAGTGAGGTAATCTGCATGGGAGACCCCCGTCCCCAAAGAAATCTTGTCTGAGACAATCCACTCTTTGTTATAAACTTCCTTTCCAGCCCCTCTGTCAACAAAATCCTTCCATTTTGCATAGCTCCTTGGAGTTCCTTTCTACTTGCTGAATGCGCTGCTGCCTGATTCATGAATCAATGAATAAAGCCAATGAGATACTCAAATTTACTCAGCCAAATTTTGTTTTGGCCTTCAACAAAGGTGAGTGGAGGAGCCAGATTTATTTCCATAGGTTCTGCAGTAAAGGGTTCAGTTGACAGTGATGTCATCAAGTTACTCGTTTCCTTCTTCTCTAATAGTATTTGAGTAAAGATTTATCTCCTCTCCTCTATAGTTCCTGGACTTGAGGTTAGGGTGAGAATACAATTTCTTTGAAGCACACACAATACTGCAGAGTTCTGCTTTATTTGGAGAGGTCCCGTACTGAATATTAGGTGCCATATTGTTACTTCCGCCTTTTTTTTTTTTAATTTCTAATAGTTTCCCATTATACCATCCTTTGACCTTGGACCTCGAACTGTGGCTGTGGAGCACTGTAAGTCATTTTTAAGGTAACAAAATTGTCCTTGAGTATCCATGTGGTAGTCAGCTTCCATTGCATACACACCAATTTTAGCATCTTCCCTGGAGTGGGAATTTGGAGAATCTCTACAGCAGGTTTCAGGAGACATTCTAGCACTCTCAAGGTTACTTCTATTGAGTGTAGACTCTCCAAAAGACTGCCTGAAAAGCTATTTGTCAAGTAGAGCTAAATTTATTAAACTTGCTGGATTAAGAATGCCAACTTGAGAAAGTCATAATAATTTCTCAGAAGGGGAAATTCAGAAGAGGGTATTTCTAGGATGTTAGGGCCTAAACTGGGTGATTGTAAGGAGGGTCTTACAAAGCAGGAAACTGATTGAGAGAAGGAAGAGTTTATAACAACGATTTTGGATTGGTAGGCACTGTGAGGCAACAATCTTTTTTTTTTTTAATTTAAATTCCAGTTAATTAACATACAGTGTAATATATAAGTTTTAGGTATAGAATTTAGTGATTCAACACTTCCATGTAATACCCAATGAGGCAACAATCTTTAAGCAAGTCTTGATGAGTAAAATGCTAGTTTCAGTAAGTAAGCTCTTTTTTTAGTTCCTAGTTTTCTGGGATCAGGTATTTCTTGGAGAAAATAGCTAAGCTATTTTTGCTTGTTCCCGATATTATTTAATATAAGGACAGGAAAGCATGCCTGGTATTTTTTAACCCAGAGACAGGAAATTAAGTTGGTTTTAGTTCGCTTTATCAGGTTCCTGCAAACTACTTTTGTCGTAAGCAACCACTGGTTGTTAGTAAGTCTTATGCTGGTATTATAATTTTAAACATAGTGACAAGTCTTCTTGTTGTACTTAACACCTAATGGCTGCCATTTCACCTTGCCTGAGCAACTTGTATAAGCATGACAAGGCAGTTCCCAAATCTCTGACAGGTCAGGTAATGTCTCTGCCTGAAGAAAAATGGTGAAAGCAGCCCACTCTCTGCCTTTGACCAGTAATTCTGTTACAGCCTGCTACACTGAAGGGACTGTGAACAAATATTTGAAGGGTGTGAACAAAACTGTATGATTCCAAAAACACTCAAGGTCTTTACCACGATTTTCCATCTCATAATATTACTTAGCCAGATTCACTCTGTTGTTAGACTCAGAAATCTCTTGTGACTGTATTCGTTTTCTATTGCTGCTGTTCTATAGTGCCACAAATTTAGTAGCTTGAAACAATACAAATTATTTTACAGTTTGAAGTCTGACATGGGGCTAAAAGCAAGATGACAGGGAAGAATCCATTTCCTTGCCTTTTCCAGATTCTACAGACTGCCTACATTCTTTGGCTCATGGCTCTGTTAACCTTAAAAATAAAACTGCCAGTTATTTTACTGGCAAAATTGAGTTTAAGAGCAGAAAATTTCAATCTGGCAACGGTAGGCTGAGCAAGTCCTGCAGAACAAAGGAGGGGAACCCTCTTTTACAGATAGAGGAAAGGGGAAAATTGGGAAAGCGCTTAGAAGCAGAAAGCCCACTGGACTAAACCAGGAGTCCAAAGTAAAGTGGCTTTTCATTGGCTGAGCTGTGACACTTTCTCATTGGCTGGGCTGTTGCCAGGGGAGGAGGAAAGCCTTTCACCCTCCGGCTGGGGTAGTAAAGTAGTAGCTGTAGTAGTATGTACTTGCAAGGTGCATCTCTTCCTATTGGGTCTGCAATTGACAATGAGTGACTCCTCATGAAAGCTCCCCCTGCTGGCCTTCTGACTCCATTCTAAAGGAAGTTTACCCTTCCTTCCATCTCCAAAGCCATCTCTGACAATTATTCCATAGTCATGTCTCCTTTTGACTATCCTTTTCTTCTTCCATTTTTAAGGACAGTTGTTATTACACTGTCCCCATCTGGATAATCTAGGATAATTTCTTTATTTTAAAACCAGCTGATTAGCAAACTTGGTTCTACCTGCAACCTTAATTCACCTTTGCCATGTAATCTACCATCTTCACAGGTCCCAGGTATTAGGACTTAAGACACATACCTCTTTGGGGGAAAGGGGCATTATTCTACCCACCACAGTTATCAAGTGGAGAGGGAGCTTGGCTGACTAGATGGACTTGCTGATGTCCAGGGCTACCATGTGATCACCGGTGACAAGGTCAGGGAAGTCAGAAGTGATTATGAGGTAGGCATTTTGCTATTTGGGTAAAGCCAAACTCAAATATTAGATTTAGGTAGGATGCCAAGGCCAAGACTGAACTTCAGTACATTCCTAACACCCTCTGACCCAGCAATCCACTTCTAGAAATTTATCCTATCAAATTACTCATACAACTGTGCAAAGGTACACAAACAATATTTACTGCCACACGATTCCCATGAGAGAGAAGCTATAGACAATGAAGTGTCTTTCCATCTGGGAAAGGTTCATGAAAAATAGTACACTTTTATTCTTGAATACTTTGCAACTTACATAAAATGAGGTAAAATTACAGTTACTAAGAGGATGTTCATGATGTGTTGTAATTTTTTTCAGAAGAGCAAGCTGTGGAACAAAAGGCATAGTACGAAACCATTTTACCTTTTGTAAACGTGTGTCTGTATGTGCACAAGTGTGAATGAACATGCAGAGAAAAAGGCCTGGAAGGATATGCACTTGTTAACAATATAAACTACTGTGTTGTCTAGATTTTGTGATAAGCATGCATCACTTTTGTTTATCCCTTGAGTCAGAAATTCTAATTCTAGGAATTTACTAAGGAAAACATCATGGTGATAAACAGAGATTTATCTGCAAAGATATGCACCATTGTTTAAGACCGAACAATTGTTAGCACCCAAAATGAAGAGGAAATTGATTAAACGAGTTGTGCATTTATACTCTGGAAGAGTACACAGCCATTAAAAATAAGATAAACAAATATGCTATTCAATGAAAATATAAAAAAAATAGCGTTCCATTTCAGATACACATGCACAAATAAAAATACTATGCAGAGATCATCAGTAGCTATTTCTGTAGGGTGGGTAATGGGTGACTTTTACTTTCATATGATTTTTTGGAACAGAGGAAAAGGAAGAAAGAAAGTCCGAGGTAAGACTCTACTTCTACACTTTTCTCAGGGTTGAACTTGAGAGGACAACGTGCATTAAGGACACAAAAGTTCTGAGTTTGGGTGAGAAATCCTAGAGTGGGCAGCTAGTCCTGGGTTCTCTAGAGCAGTCATTTAGTCTGAGCAGCCCTCAGTAATCATGCTGGAAGTGTGGTGGTGACTGGGCTTTGCAGGTGTGGGCTAACAGTGGGATCGGAGAACAGGCACAAATCCCACAGGCCCAGACAGCAAAGTCTCTGGGCCACAGCAGAAAAGTACCTCCTTCTAGGCTTTCCCTATTGGCTGAGCCAACTACAGGGAAGCAATAGGACAATTTTAGGCTATCATTATGTGGCTGGTAGCTATAACCAGGGTTCATAACCAAGGGTCATAACCAGAGTCAGACTAAGACTCCATTGTAAGGATCAGAATTTTTCTGATGATTTTTATGCTTTTTTTATGAGGTCAATGTATCAATTGTCTAATGTTCGATTATGAAAGGAGGAAGGCAACACTGAACACTAAATCACAACTGCCACTTGAAGCTGATGGACTAGAAGGAAGCAACTCAGAGACGCTGTGGGTTTGTTTTTCTTGGTTTTTTTTTTGTTTTTTTGTTTTGTTTTTTTGTTTTTTAAGACTATCCAGCCCCTGAATACACAAGCCAGAGGTAAAAGTTCTAGCTTAGAGCCTCCTTACTCCATGTGGCCTCTTTGTGCCCAGTCTGTCTCCAGAGCCAAAATGCCAGCTGCTCTGGCCTGTTCCAGTTCTGCTCTTTGAGCTCTACCCACTGTGCAATGTTGCTTGCTTGTCTGACCCACCACCTGCAGGCTGAACCTCTTTCTCGCTAGTGGATTCTGGGGGGCTCTATTCCATTCCCTCTCCAGAGCTGAAGCACCCACCGCTCTACTGCTGGAAACAATAGTAGCTGACGGTTCATAGCTACACTCCTCACCAGAAACTGCCCTCAGCTATAGGAAGCTCCCCATGCGGTCTCTGCCCCCTTCCAGGCTCATAGCCAACGGCTGGTCATGTGGAGGATTTAAAAGCCTGCTCCTCATCTCACGACCTGAGTCAACTCTGAGGGACTTCCCCAGCTCCAGATCTGCTTGTAGGATTATCAGAGGCCCCATCTTCAACCTCACTGGGAGTCAGCTTCTCCCTTTGGCAGTTCTGCCTCCCTCATCCCCTTATAGTTATGTCTACTCAGTATATTCTCTAACAAAATGGCTGCACGAGTTTGCTGAACAAATTCTTTGCAGCTCAGAGTCTGTTTCAAGGGAAGCCAAGCTAAGACATCCTCCTACTGGGAGTCAGACCTGCACTTGCTATAGAATCACAGGAAACAAGCAAACCCATCAGAGGGTAGAGAGGTCTGTGTTCAGCCAGGCCTGTGTCCATCACTAATAGTGTGATCTTGGGAGTGTTCCTTGACCTCTTGGGTTCCCAATTAGTACATGAGGAAAGAAGACAGGCTGGCTCTGCTAGTCACGGAAGTGGTGGACAATCCAATCCTACCATACACACATATACATAATATAGACTAATATAGTATGTATGTATTTACATGCAATTCTTCCCTAGCTGTGGTCACTGAGGGGGCCTCGGAGTAGTAACACTTCCAACAGCAATGTACCAGATCTAATACCAAGTACCAAGATCTTGGCTTTTAAATACCATCCTCCACGAAAAGAACCAGAATTCCTAGGCTGTGACAAGAAAAATTAGGAGATGAGCTTAGAATAATTTATGCCAGACAACAAGGAAGTGCTCAAAGAATGATATGGGTTTTTTTTTGTTTTTTTTTTTATTTCACAGAGGGAGAGAGATCACAAGGAGGCAGAGAGGCAGGCAGAGAGAGAGGGGGAAGCAGGCTCCCTGCGGAGCAGAGAGCCCGATGCGGGCCTCGATCCCAGGACCCTGAGATCATGACCTGAGCCGAAAGCAGAGGCTTTAACCCACTGAGCCACCCAGGCGCCCGAATGATATGGTTTTTATCAAAAGGACATAGAAGACAGTGGGAGAGGTTCTCACTAGTTAAATCTGAGACAATTTGAGATTAAGATTAATTTTTAAAAATGATTTCCTAATTTGATCTGCAAATTTAACACAATTACTATCAAAATCCAGCAGGTTTTTTTCTTTTTTTTTTTTTTTTTACAAAAATTGACAAACTGATCCTAAAATTTATATGGAAGTGCAAAGAACCCAGGATAGCCAAAATAATCTGCCAAAAGAAGAACAAAGTCGGAGGACCCACACTTCCCAATCTAAAACTTACTATAAGGGAGAGATTGGCAAACTTTTCTGTAAAGGGCTAGATACTAAGTATGTTAGGCTTTGTGGACTGTAACTCTCTGTCACAACTATCAACTCTGTTTTTAGTATATTCAGGGTTGTGCAATCATCCCAGCAACCTAATTTTAGAGCATTTTGTCACCTCTTAAAAAACCTTGTACCTATTTGCAGTCACTCCTCATTTCCTTATGCCACTTTCCCAGCCACAGACAACCAACAATCTATATTCTGTCTATAGATTTGCCTGTTTGGGACATTTCAAATAAATGGAATCACACAATATGTGACTGGGTTCTTTCACTTAGCATTATGTCTTCAAGGTTAATCTATGTTGTAGCATGTGTATTTCATTCCTTCGTATAGCTGAATTATAGTCCATTGTAAGGACATACCACAATTGTTTATCCACTCATCAGCTGATGGATATCTGGAGTGTTTACATTTTGGGGCTATTCTGAATAGTGCTATTATGAACCAAGTACAAGCTTTTGTGTAGACATATATTTTCATTTCTTTGGGGTATACCTAGGAATGGAATTGCTGGGTCATATTGTAGCTCTGTGTTTAACCTTTCTTTCTTTCTTTCTTTCTCTCTCTCTCTCTCTCTCTTTCTTTCTTTCTTTCTTTCACAGAGAGAGACACAGTGAGAGACGGAACACAAGCAGGGGGAATGGCAGAGGGAGAAGCAGTTTTCCCACCGAGCAGGAAGCCCAATGCAGGGCTCCATCCCAGGACCCTAGGATCACGACCCAAGCTGAAGGCAGACACTTAATGATTGAGCCACCCAGGCGCCCCTGTGTTTAACCTTTTGAGTAGTTGCCAGACTTTTTCAAAGTGGCTGTACCATTTTATCATCCCCCAGTGGTGTTGAAGGGTTCCAATTTCTCCACATGTTAAACAACACTTATTTTTTTATTATAGCCATCCCAGTGGGTGTGAAGTGCTATCTCACTGTGGTTTTGATTTGCATCTCAGTGACTAATGATGTTGAGCATCTTTTCATGTGCTTATTGGCCATTTGTATGTCTTTGGAGAAATATCTATCTCATCCTTTGTCCATTTTTAATGGTTGTTTAACTTTTTATTATTGAGTTTTAAGAGTTCTTTATATAATCTGATACATGTTCCTTATCAGATATATCATTTGCAAATATTATAATTATATTGCAAATATAATTATAATTGCCCATATGTGGGCTCCCTTTCTTCATGGTGTCCTTTATTTATTTATTTATTTATAAAGACTTTATTTATTTATTTATTTGACAGAGAGAGAGAGAGAGAGAGAGCACGAGCGCATGCACACACACGCAACAGAGGGAGAAGCAGACTCCCCACTGAGCAGGGAGCCCGATGCAGCGTTCGATCCCAGGACCCTGAGATCATGACCTGAGCTGAAGGCAGATGCCTAACCAACTGAGCCACCCAGGCACCCTTATGGTGTCCTTTAAAGCACGTAAGTTTTCATTTGGATGAAGGCCAATTCACCTGCTTTTTCTTTTGTTAATTGTGCTTTTAGCATCGTATCTAAGAAACCATTGCCACATCCATAGTCATGAAGATTTACCCCTGTTTTCTTCTAAAAGTTTTACAGTTTTGTTCTTTTGAGTTGATTTTGTGAAGAGGTAGTCCAGATTCATTCTTTTGCATGTGGATATGTGATTTTCCCATTATTGACTGCCAGAGTTAACAGTCTATATCCTTCTTTTTGTGGTCCAGTTTCCAAGGTTTTGTAACTTTTTTTCACCAAAATTGTTAAAGCTGAATTCAGTCATGTTAAGTTTCAACATGATATCATAAATTTCCCACCAATTGTACAAAATATCCCCTTGGGTCAGTTCTAAATTAGGCTCATGCAAAAAAATGCACATTTCTCTTGAAAGCTTTTGTGCAGGTGTGCTCAAGCTGTCAAATCCAATTTAATAGGACCAAATGCCTAATAGTTGAAGACTTAGTTTTTCATCAGGCTGTCTCTAGAGAGGTTCCAAGCAAATGAAATAGTGAAATCCCATGAAACCTTTTTTTCTTTATTTTATACCAGCCAAGAAAGATGGTACTAAGTAATTTGGAATAGTATCAAGGGAGATTCAATTCATTACCGCACTGATTCTGAGGAGGGGGTTGTGGTGCCAGCTGCACTGCCCTTGAGGGATAAGTGGTACCGTGACCTCTGACAATGAGCTACAGGTTCTTTGGTTGATAGGAGGGTGCAGTAGCTCTGATGTAGGTGAGTATGGGAAAGGTGTAGATGGAAGATGGACTTACAAAGGAATGCTGGGATGGATGGGTGGCTGAAAGAGGGCTCAGGTACCTGGCTGAAGAACTATAAAGATGTTGTTAAGAAAAATTACTTGGAGAAAATGGCAAAAAGGTAGTTGACATGTAGTTTCAAGGTCACACTGGGAATTAGTGAATTAAGGGGGATGATGGTTTCATCCAAGAGTTATTTAACTACCTATCTTAAAGGAATGTGTCTTTGTTATTTACTATCAATTACTCTAAAGTTATATGCTAAATATTATCCGGTGGAAAAGATAACCCCAAAGGTCACCGTTTGATTGCTCTGCTCAACAAGAACCAGTTTTACATCTTATCCAACATTTAATTCTAATGTTCTTTTTTTCTTCTCCCAATATTCCTTTATAAATGTCTGTGAATACTCAGTTCCCCAACATGCTCTTTGAACCAGCTTTAACATCTTACTGGCTCCCTTATATTTGTGTAAGTCATATTCTCAATTTTTCAAAAACATTTATTTACTTATTTTAAAGATTTTATTTATTTATTTGACAGAGAGACAGCAAGAGGGGGAACACAAGCAGGGGGAGTGGGAGAGGGAGAAGCTGGCTTCCAGAGCAGGGAAGCTTCCTGAGCAGGGAGCCTGACTTGGGGCTTGATCCTAGGACCCTGGGATCATGACCTGAGCTGAAGGCAGATGCTTAATGAATGAGCCATCCAGGTGCCCCAAACATTTCTTTTTTAAAAGATTTTTATGTATTTATTTGTCAGAGAGAGACAGGGCACAAGCACGGGGAGTGACAAGGGCAGAGGAAGAAGCAGGCTCCCCGATAATCAGGAAGCCTGATTCCGGGACTCGATCCCAGAACGCTGGGATCATGACCTAAGCCGAAGGCAGATGCTTAACTGACTGAGCCACCCAGGCATCCTGATGTTTTCAGTTTTTTGGAAATTATACTTTGCCAGGATTCAGCTGTTATGACCCACTGACTAAGAGTTGTTAAGTGTCCTTTGAGGAAAAAAATCAGCCCTCACTGCAACGAGGAGCTCAACTCTAAATTGCCGTTGAAGTCCTCATTCTTTGTGGATTTGTAAAGAATTAAATGAAAAAGCTGTGGAAAATGTATTCCAAGGGAGTGGGAGGCTCTTACCCAATGGCTGTAATATTACATCATAGTACAAACCCTAGGGAGCCAGACATTCCAGGTGAGCCAGACATTCTCACGTGAGCATGTGTTTAAGAATGATTTTAGGCAATACTGCATCTCAGCCCCTGTCTGGGCTACCTGCTGCTCCATTGTTTGAAGTCCATGTAAAGACATTCAGATGCTCCTAACTTAGCACATAAAGCTGACTACTGCTTTGGTTCTCTGTAGGAAATAAGAGAACAACCCTCTTGCCTTCAAGTATGGTCTAAAGTTATTAACAAACTCACCGGGGCTAACATTCACTGCCTGTAAATGTTAACTTTTTAGAAGTGTTTCCCAGTTAGTTTGAGAGCTTCCCAAAAGCAGAGATGATCTCATTTATCTCCATATCCTCTATTTCTACCCACAGGAGTTGGCATATAGGAAGCATTCAGTAGATTGCTGTGAGAGAACACTTTTTTGGAAAAGTTCTACTGGTAGGTACTATACCTAGAAAACCAAAAAATAAAAATAAAAGATGTTCACAGAGAGAAGCAGAAATCTACTAATTTATTGCTCCAAGGATTAATTTTGACTTGGTTGGGTTTCTAACGGTAGGGGCAAAATAGCTTGGGTTAGATAAAGCAATTAAAAAAAGTTAACATCTATATAACTAAATAAAAACTAGCCTTTTTCAGTAAGATCTGAGCCCCATTTATCAGACAAACCAATTTCTCAATTAAAAAAGAGCATAGGACATTATTGTACTTCCTTAGATTGTACATATCATTTTTCTTTCTGAGATACAAATAGTTGTGAGTATCAGAGGGATAAAATGACACTAAATTGTCTCTACCATATGGGGCACTTGGATGAATTATGTTCAGTCATACGCTACGGTTACATAATGTGAACTAAACAGACAAAAGCTGTGCATATTACAATAGTGTTGAAAGGGAGCATTTATAAATATTAAACAATCTCTAATTTCAAAAACAGTTCGCATTCATTTGGAATGGAAAACAGTATACACTTATAGTTTGGCCCAAAGCTATCTTAACTCTTCTGACTTCTGTCAAATTATAAAATGGAGAGATCTAGTGGTGCCTGGGTGGCTCAGTCATTAAGCGTCTGCCTCTGGCTTGGGTCATGATCCCAAGGTCCTGGGATCGAGCCCCAGATCAGGCTCCATGATTGGGCGGGAGGCCTACTTCTCCCTCTCCTTCTGCCCCTGCTTGTTTTCCTCTCTCCCTGTGTCTCTCTCTGTCAAATAAATAAATAAAATCTTAAAAAAAAATGAAATGGAAAGATCTAAGCAATCTGGACATCTTTCAGAATATCACATTGGTCTACCATATTGATGACATCATGCTAATTGAACAAAATAAGTAATAAATGGATAGCTTTGTAAAGTTCTTGGTGAGACTCATGTGCTACAATGGCTGGGAGATGAATCTTATGAAAATTCAGGGGTCCAGCACATTCAGTAAAATTTTTAGGAGTCTAGTAGTCTGGGACATCACCTCCAGAATGAAGGACAAATTATTGCATCCTGTACCTCTTACCACTAAGAAGAAAGTACAATATATCCATGCCAATACTTGGTATGGTCAGTCTCTTTAACTTCAGCTATTCTAATAGCTGTGTAGTAGTTTCTTGCTCCATTTTAAATTGCATAATTAATTTGCATGATGGTGAACATCTTTTCATGTTCTTACTTACCATCTGGATATCTTCTTTGATGAAGTGCCTATTCAAATCTTTTAATGATTAAAATTGTGTTGTTTTCTTACTGTTGATTTTTGAGATTTCTTTACATATTCTGGATTCAAGTACTTTATCATATATATGCCTTACAAAGATTTTCTCCTAGTTTATGCTTTGTCTTTTCATTTTCTTATTTTTAAAAGATTTTATTTATTCATTTTAGAGAGAGAAAGAGAAAGAGAGCATGAGCGGGGGGAGGAGCAGAGGGAGAGGGAGAAGCAGACTCCCCTCTGAGCAGGGAACCCAGTGCGGGGCTCAATCCCAGGACCCTGAGATCACGATCTGAGCCGACTAACTGACTCTGAGCCCTTAACTGACTAGGCCACGCAGCGGTCCCTGGATTGTGCTTCTTATTGCCTAAGTGAAGGTCAAAGGTTTCTTCCATTTTCTATTAAAAGTTTCATGATTATGGTTTCACATTTAGGTCTATGATTCACTATAGCTAATTGCTGTATGTGGAGTGAGATATGGATCCAAGCTTGTTTATTTTTTTTTTTGCATATGGAAGTCCAGTTGTTCAAGTACCACTTGTTGAAAAGTGTATCCTTTCTCCACTAAATTGCCTTTATGCCTTTGTTAAAAACAGTTGTCCATACCTGTGTGGGTTTGTTTTGGGACTCTCTTCTATTCCTTTGATATATATGTTCCTAGCTTTATGTTAAAACCAAACTGTTTTGATTATTGTAGCTTTATAATAACTATTGTGATTACATAGATTAGCCTTTGAACATTGTTTTTGCTTTTTTTGAGTTATTTTGACCGTTCTATTTCTTTGAATTTCCATGTGCATTTTAGAATCAGTAAGTCAATGTCTTCAAAAAGCTTGCTGGGATTTTGATTGGTATTCCACTGAATCTATAGATAAGTTTGGAGAGAATTGATACCTTAACAATATTGAGTCTTTTAACTGAAAAGGAGGTATATCTTTCCAATTATAAGGCTTTCTTTAATTTTTCTCAGGAGTATTTTATAGTTTTCAGTATACAGATCTTTCATATCTTTTTTAAGATTATCCCTAAGTAGTTCATATTTTATATTATTGATATTTTTAAAATTTCAATATCCAATTGTTCACTGCTAGTATATAAAAATACAATTGACTTTTTTCCTGTGGCTTCTATAAAATACTTTATTACCATATAATTCATACACAATAAAAATCACCCATTTAAAGGATGTAATTCAATGGACTTTGGTATTTCCACAGATCATCGCAATCTGAGAACATTTATTTGTCCCGTCCCAAAAGCCTCGTGTCTATTACCAGTCACTCCCCATTTCTCCACTCCCCCTCTGTCAGCCGTAGGCAACCACTACTCTTTGTTCTGTCTCTATGGATTTGCCTATTCGCTCATTTCACATGAATACGGTCATATAATATGTAGTCTTTTGCAGTGGGATTCCCTCACTTAAAACAATATATATGTATTTTAAAGATTTTATTTATTTAGTTGACAGAGAGAAGCACAGCTAGAGAGGGAACACCAGGAGCCTGGTGCGGGGCTTGATCTCTGGACCCTGGGATCACGACCCGAGCCAAAGCTAGATGCTCAACAACTGAGCCACACAGGTGCCCCTTGAAACAATATTTTTAAGGCTCATCTATGTTGTGGCATATTATCAGCCTTCATTTTTTACTGCCAAATAATATTCCCATTTTATGGATGGAACATATTTTGTTTATCCATCCATCAATTAATGTACTTATTTGAGATGTTTCTACTTTTAGTTATTAGAAGTAATGCTTCTATGAATATTCATGTGCAAGTTTTGCGTAGATTTATGTTTTTAATACTCAGGTGGAACTGTCGGGTTATATATTAACTCTATGTTTAATATTTTGAGGAACTGCCCAGACTATTTTCCCAAGTGGTTTCACAATTTTGCATTCCTACTAGCAATGTATGACCCCCAATTTCTCCACATCTTTGTCAACACTTATTGTGGTCTGCCTTTTTAATTCTAGCCACCCTAGTGGATGTAAACCAGTATTTCATTATTGCATTTCCCTAATGACTTATGACGTTGAGCATTTTCTTCAAATGCCTATTAGGGATTTGTATATCTTCTCTGAAGAAATGTCTACTCAGATCCTTTGCCCATTTTCTTTTTCTTTTTTCTTTTTTTTTTTTTTTAAAGATTTTATTTATTTATTTGACACAGAGATAGAGATCACAAGTAGGCAGAGAGGCAGGCGCGGGGGGAGGAGGGCGGGGAGCAGGCTTTCCACTGCGTGGAGAGCCCGATGCGGGCCTCGATCCCAGGACCCTGAGATCATGACCTGAGCCGAAGGCAGAGGCATTAACCCACTGAGCCACCCAGGCGCCCCCATTTTATTTTTCTATTAATCATTTAATCAATCAATTCATTAATTAGTTAATTTTTGCACAAAAGAGTTTACTTGAAAGTTTATTTACTTTCTTGCTGGCTCAGCCAGTGGAGCATGTCATTCTTGATCTTGGGGTTGTGAGTTCAAGCCCCATGTTTTTTATTTAAAAAAAAAAAAAAAGGGTGCCTGGGTGGCTCAGTCAGTTAAGCCGCTGTCTTCGGCTCAGGTCATGATCCCAGGGTCCTGGGATCGAGTCCCGCATCAGGCTCCCTGCTCCTCGGAGAGCCTGCTTCTCCCTCTCCCTCTGCCTGCTGCTCTGCCTACTTGTGCTCTCTACCTCTCTGTCAAATAAATAAATAAAATCTTTAAAACAATAAAAATAAAAATAAATCTTAAAAAGTTTATTTAGTTTCTAATTAATATTTGATACATTACAGTTATAAAGTTAAAACCATAGTTTTTCCTGTGCTTTTAAATTCTCCATATAAATTTTATTATTCTCTTAGCAATTTTTTTTATTGAAGTGTAGGTGACACACAATGTTACATTAGTTTCGGGTATGCAACATAGGATTTGACAACTCTATTTGTTATGTTATGCTCACCACAAATGTAGCTACCATCTGTCACCATACAACTTCTTTGCCCATTTTTAAAAACTGGGTTATTGGGGCACCTGGGTGACTCAGTCGTTAAGCGTCTGCCTTCGGCTCAGGTCATGATCCCAGGGTCCTGGGATCCAGCCCCGCATCAGGCTCCCTGCTCAGCGGGGAGCCTGCTTCTCCCTCTCCCACTCCCCCTGCTTATGTTCCTTCTCTCACTGTGTCTCTATCAAATAAATAAATAAAATCTTAAAAAAGAAAAAAAACCCTGGGTTATTGATCTTTTTATTATTATTAATTTACTTTCCTAATCTGTCTTTTAATTACTGTATTTAGAGAATTTACAATTAATGTAACCACTGAAATAGTGGAACTTAAATCTGCCATCTTCTTTTTTGTTTATTCCTTCTCTTTTCCATTTCTCTTTTTTTTTTCTTGCCTTTCTGTAAGTTAACTGATTTTTTTTAAAAAATTCCATTTTGGTGGGGCACCTGGGTGGCTCAGTTGGTTAAACATTTGACTCTTAGAACACCCGGATGGCTCAGTTGGTTAAGGTCTGCCTTCAGCTCAGGTCATGATCCCAGGGTCCTGGGATCGAGTCCAACATCGGGTTCCTTGCTCAGTGGGAAGCCTGCTTCTCCCTCGGCCTGCTGCTCCCCCTACATGTGCTGTCTCTGTCTGACAAATAAATAAATAGAATCTTAAAAAAAAAGACCACAAAAAACTCAACTCTTGATCTCAGCTCAGGTCTTGAACTCAGGGTTGTGAGTTAAAAAACAAAAAACAATTCCACTTTGATTTAACTATAGTGTTTCTGAGTATGTCTCTTTGTATAGATTTTTTTGGTAGTTGCTCTACATATTTTATATACATACATTACTTATGTCTACTTATGTCTGGTCTTAATATTTTACTAGTTCAAATGAAGTATAAAAACCTTACCTCCCTTTAAGTCCTTTTACCCCCCCCTACTTATAATTGTCTTAAATGTTTCTCCCACATACACTGAGAACCACATAAGACAATGTTACATTTTTTGCTTCAATTGTCAAACATAATTTTAAAAACTTGAGAGAAGGAAGGTATTTGCCAACATTTTTACTATTGCAATTGTGCTTTTTCTTCCTGATATTCTAAGTTTTCATCTTTTATCATCTTCCTTACATTTTAAGAACATTCTTCTTTTTTTTAAGATTTTATTTATTTATTTGACAGAGAGAGACACAGCAAGAGAGGGAACACAAGCAGGGGGAGTGGGAGAGGGAGAAGCAGGCTTCCTGCTGGGCAGGGAGCCCGATGCGGGGCTGGATCCTGGATTCTGGGATCATGACCTGAGCTGAAGGCAGACGCTTAATGCCTGAGCCACCCAGGCGCCCCTTAAGAACATTCTTTAGCAATTTTTAGAGTAGGTTTAGTAGTCACAAATTTAGTTCAAGTTTTCTGTAGTTTCCCTTCATTCTTGAAGGATAATTTCACTAGATGTAGAATTTGGGGTTGACAGTTCTTTTCCTTGAGTGCTTGGAAAACAGGTCACTTTCTTTTGACCTCCATGGTTTCTCATGAGAAATCTGATGTCATTCAAAAAAAAGTTCCGCTATAGGTGTTATTTCTCTGTCATTGCTTTCAAGATTTTTTTTTGTCTTTAGTTTTAAGAAGTTTATTTATTTTTAAAAAGATTTTATTTATTTATTTATTTGGGTGAGAGAGAGGATAGTGAGCATGAGTGGGGGGAGGGGCAAAGGGAGAGGGGAAAACAGACTCCCTGCTGAGCAGGGAACCCGATGTGGGGCTCAGTCCCAGGATCCCAGGATCACAACCTGAGCCCAAGGCAGATGCTCAACTGACTGAGCCACCTAGGCACCTCAGTTTTGAGAAGTTTAAGTATGATGTATCTTGGGGTGATATCTCTGGGTCTGTCCTGTTTATGATTTGTCCGGCTTCTAGAATCTATAGGGTTATGTATTTTGACAAATATGGAAAATCTCAGCCATCATTTATTTGAATACTTTTTCCACCCTACCCACTTTCTCTTCTTTTGGGACTCTGATTCCACAAATGTTATCTTTTGTTATAGTTCCACTGGTTCCTGAGGACCGGTTCATTATATTTTTTTCAGTTTGTTTTCTCTTTGTGGTTTACATTTGGTAACACTGTCTTATTTTCAAGTTCACTGGTTCTTTCTCTTCTCCATTCAGGTATTGAGCTCACCCATTGAATTGAACATTTACATTTAGTTCTACTTTATATTCTATTTTTTTGCTGAGACCTTTTTAATGTATTTGTTTCAAATGGGTTCATAAATACTTGATGAAAGTTTTATGATGGTTGCTTTAAAATCCTTATCAGATAATTCTGACATCTGATTCATTTTGGTGTCAGCATTTTTAAAATTATATTTTGTCATTCAAGTTGAAATTTTCCTGGTTTTTGGTATGATAAGTGATTTTTTATTTTAATTGTATCCTGGACAGGGGCGCCTGGGTGGCTCAGTCAGTTAAGTGTCTGACTCTTGATATTAGCTCAGGTCATGATCTTGGAGTCCTGAGATCAAAGCGTCACATCGGGCTCCACGCTCAGTGCAGAGTCTGCTTGTCCCTCTTCCTCCCCCCTGCTTGCTACCATGCCCTCACTCAAATAAATAAATAAAATCCTTAAAAAAATAAATTATATCCTGGACATTTAGAGACACGAGACTCTGGATCTTATATAAATCTTCTATTTTAGCACCATACCAGAGAGGAATGGGGTACCCACCTCCTTTCTACCAGATGAGGGTGAAATTCTGGACTTCCCATTTGATCTTCTTGCCATCTCAGAGGGAAGTGATACCTTGGTGCCTTGTTCCTTTGTATGGAAGTTGGATATTTTGCCTCCCACTATAGCTGAATGCCACCTCGGTTGGGAAGGATCTTGTTAGATCCTGCAATACTATAATAGGGGAGGCCTCATTATTGCTGGGTGTTGGTGAAAGTTCCATCTTCACATTCAGCCTCCTCTGATACTGAAGGATAAAGGGAAGGGTACTTTTATACAGTTGGTAGGGAGAAGTCCAGAATCCCCATGTGGCCTCCACTGATACTATAAAGGGGCATCAGTACTACCAGGCAGGAATGAGAAATCCCAACTTCTTACTCAGTCTTCTCTGATAGACTGGAATGGAGTGGAACTCCATCTTATAGCTGGGATGGAGTGGAACTCTAGGCTCCCCATTCCCAAGGTACTGCTGACAGTAGAAAAGAGAGACCATAGTTTTCTTCCATGTTGTTTGGTAGGGTAGGGAAGTATTGTTTATTTCTCTCTTGGTAGGTTGCACATTTCTTGGGCCATTAGCTAGAGAAGCAGCTTAGGGAGCATATTTGTGCATTTCTGTTGGCCTTTCTCAGTTGCCAGCTACTCTAGCACCTAGTCTAGGGTATAGGAGACAAAAAGAGAAAACCCAGGTATCTCATGACTATGTCATTTTGTGATCCCAAGGTGCCAAGCAGTAAAATTCCAGAATCATTTTAGTTTATCTTATATATAATGTCCAGGTTGTTTTTTGCTTTTTTTTTTTTTAGCTGCTGTTTGTAGAGGAATAGAATGTGTGTTTATTCCCTCCTTATCTAGAAGCAAAAGTCAATGTTGTCTTTCTCTCTAGGGGCAACATATATTTCCGTTTCTTAAAACTTTACTCTTCAAATTTTCTTAATATAGGGTGCGCTTATTTCTTGTTTATAACTTGTTGCCATTAGGGATGGGGTTCTCTTTTACTTTCTTACATTTTAAAATTGGCTAATACTGTTAATTTTTGTGAAGAGAAGCATTAATACAGGCGGTCTTGGCTTCATGTCTTTGGGAAGCCTAGAACCCTGTTAACCCTTGGCCAACCACTGAGAATATGGCCTTCAGAATGCTCTTTATGTTTCTGATGACATTCTGTATGCCCAGGGCAATGGATGTTGCTGTACCTGTTTATTAGGATTGTTTTGCACAAACATCACAATTGGTGATGTGCCTCATTTCGCTGTTGGGGTCCTGAGTTTCAGTTACCATGGATGGTCATGAAGCCAGGAACAGTTGCCTGCATGCCCCCAACTTTTGATAAAAGCTTCAGAGCCACCCTTGGACTAGAGTGAACTTCCTTTGGCAGACATTTCCCATGTCCTTCCAGTTTGCTGTTAGAAAGAGTGTATCCTGTGTGGTCCCAGGAGGGGAATGTCTTGGAAGCTTATGTGTGATTTCTCTGGACTTCACCCAATATATATTTTTGTTCTGTTGCTCTTATTCTGCATCTTTTGCTGTAATAAGCCTTGGCTGTGAGTATAACCTGCTGTAAGTCTTGGGAATCATTCTAGTAAACCACCTAACTTGAGAATGATCATGGGACTCCCAAACTTTAAAAAAAAAGGCTAATCTCATATCCAACCACACTGATATTAAGTTTTTATGAGAGCCAATAGTTTAACCAGTTGATTTTCTTAAGTGCTCTAGATCATATTGTTTGCAGAAAATGTGTAATATTTTCCTCTTCCTTTTTATAGGCTTTAATAATAGGCCATCTATATGATTCTATCAGTGAGTGTACTTATGTTTCTAGGTTTTTTTTTTTTTAGGTTTTTAAATTTATTCATTTGAGAGAGACAGAGCGAGTAAGAGCATGAGCAGGGGGTACAGGGAGAAGCGGACTCCTCACTGAGCACAGCACCCGACCAACAAGGGGCATGATTTCAGGACCCCGGGGACATGACCTGAGCCAAAGATAGATGCTTAACCAACTGAGCCATCCAGGTGCCCCTTATGTTTCTAGTTTTTTAAAAAATATATTTGTTTTTTAAGGGAGAGGGGAGAGGGAGAGACAGAACCTCAAGCAGACTCCCTGCTGAGTGGGGAATCCAATATAGGGCTCGATCTCACAACCCTGAGAACATGACCTGAGCCGAAATCAAGAGTTGGATGCTTAACCAACTGAGCTACCCAGGCATCCCATTAGGCTTCCAGTTTTTTTTTTTTTAAAGATTTTATTTATTTATTTGTCAGAGACAGAGAGAGTGAAGAGAGAGCATGAGAAGGGAGAAGGTCAGAGGGAGAAGCAGACTCTCCACTGAGCCGGGAGCCTGCCTTGGGACTAGATCCTGGGACTCCAGGAGCACAGCCTGAGCCTAAGGCAGTCACTCAACCAACCAGGCACCCTATGAGTTTCAATGGGAAAGATCCCAATGTTCTATATTAACTATGATGTTTTTATAATTTTCCAGTAAACATTTTTATATTTTCTCCTGCTTCTAGTTGATTGAAAATACTTATCAGTAATGAACGTTAAGCTTCATTAATATTTTTTCATTTATTGAGATAATCATATAATTTTTTTTCTTTAATAAAGCAGTCTACATTTCTTTCAGGCATAGATATTTGATTACCCTCTTTTTAAAAAAGATTTATTTATTTGAGAGAGAGAGAGAGAGAGGAGAGTGTGTGTGTGTGTGTGAGTGAGAGAGCAGGGGGAGGGGCAGAGGGAGAGGGAGAGAGAGAATCTCAGGCGGACTCCTGGCTGAGTATAGAGCCCAATGTGGGACTTGATCTCACAACCCTGAGATCATGACCTGAGCCAAAATCAAGAGTTGGATGCTAAACCGGCTGAGCCACCCAGGTGCCTCAGCCCTTTATGTCTTCTGTGGTTATCCTCCCTTTCTGATTTTTCTTGATTCAAGTTTGGGAATTTTCATTTTTCCAAGAATATCATCCATTGTCTACTTTTTATTTCATTTTTAAAAATTTAACTGAAAATGAAATAGGCAAGAACAACTTGTAATACCAAACATGATTCTTCAAAAAAGATCCTTTTATATGGACATACTAAATTTACGAGACTGAGAACGTACTAAATTTAAATAATTGTTAAAATTAATAATGTTGTGGTCATTGTCCCTTAACATTAAACAAGTATCTGCTTAATCTATGCCTCCTCTCATACCCAGGCTCTCCTGTGATTTATGAAATATATATTGCACAGAACACTTTGAAGTACTGCGTTAAATGTGATTCTTATACATTTGGTTGCAATATTTCTTTCTAATATACTGTCAACAAATTTGGTACCCATCTGTGCAGCCATGTCTAGGCTTTGCTTTTTAGCTATCATGTCTGACCAGGTTTGGGTAGATTTTACCAAAATAGTAACAACAGTATTTCCATCAAAAGTGCTCTTCCAAAACCTTGCTGCTCCCCCCATTAAGAGGTGGAGTTATGTTCCTTCCCCTTAAACTTGGGTGGGCCTTGTGATTGCTTCAACGAATAGAGTACACTGGGAGTAAATGCTATGCGACTTCTAAGGCTAGTTCATAAAAGGCAATGCAGTTTTCACTTGGCTCTTCTTAGGAGGCTCACTGTTAGAAACAGCCATTATACTAATGAAAAAGCCCAGGCCACATGAAGAGGTCTAACAGGAAGAACTAAGGACCTTAGTCCTCAGCCCTGGCTGATCTGTCAGCCAACAGCTTGTACCAACTTGCCAGCAACATGTGTGAGCCACTTTGGAGACAAATCTGCTGGCTCTCAGTAGAGTGGTCCCAGCTGATCCCATATGGAACAGAGATGAACCTTCCCTGAGATGGTTCAGGCAGATGAACCTGCCTGAGTCCTGACCAGACTGAAAATTTCTGAGCACAATCAATAGTTATTTTTGTTTTATTTTTATTTTTTAAAGATATTATTTATTTGAGAGAAGAGAGAGACCGTGAGCATGAGTTGGGGGTAGGGGAAGGGCAGAGGGAGAGGGAGAAGCAGACTCCCTACTGAACAAGGAACCCAATACAGGGCTTGATCCCAGGCCCTGGAATCATGACCTGAGCCAAAGGCAGATGCTTAACTGACTGAGCCACCTGGGCATCCCACTATTTTTGTTTTAAATCATTGTTTTGTTATGCAGCAATTGATAAATGATACAAAGATAAATCTGAAAAGTAGTTGAGAGTGGGAAGAAGCATATTGTTTCTGAATTTGTCTATTCATTTAAAAGCTTTCTTCTCATGGCTTCTACGAGACCACACTCTCCTGTTTGTTTTCAACTTCACCTTTGTCCCTTTGCTGGCTTATCATTCTTTATGACCTGTAAATACAAATGTTCCCAAATGCTTAATCCTGGGCCCTGTCCTTTTATCTGCCCTTTTCTCTAGCTGTACTTTCTCCCTAGGAGATCTCATGCAGACTTGTGTCTTGGTGACTCCAAAATCTATGTCTCTGTATCTACAGCATTCCTCTAAATTCCTGACTGGTATTTTGAACTGGTCACTTCATATCTCCATTTGACTGTTTAGCAGCATTCTCTAACTCAGTATGTTTAAACCAGAATCACTTTTTAAAAAGAATTATTTATATTGAGAGAGAGAGGGGGAGAGAGAGTGGGTATGTGGAGTGGGGGGCGGAGCAGAGGGAGAGGGAGAGAGAATCTTGAGCAGACTCCCTGCCAAGCACAGAGGCTAAAGTGGGGCTCCATCTCACAATCCTCAGATCATGACCTGAGCCAGAATCAAGAGTTGGATGTTTATGGGACACCTGGGTGGCTCAGTGGGTTAAGCCTCTGCCTTAGGCTCAGGTCATGATCTCAGGGTTCTGGGATCGAGTCCCGAATTGGGCTCTCTGCTCAGCAGAAAGCCTGCTTCCCCCTCCCCCTCTGCCTGCCTCTCTGCCTACTTGTGATCTCTCTCTTTGTCAAATAAATAAAATCTTAAAAAAAGAAAAGAGTTGGATGTTTAACTAACTGAGCCATCCAGATGCCCCTCAAAGCAGAATTATTAATCCCATTTCCCCTATTTGTCCCCAGTCTCCATTAGTCTTCACCAATCACCTATTTGCTGAGGTAAAAAAAAAATTAGGGTTTACTTTTATTTATTTATTTATTTATTTATTTATTTATTTATTTATTTATTTAAGATTTTATTTATTTATTTGTCAGAGAGAGAGAGAGAGAGAGAGAGAGAACAAGCTGGCAGAATGGCAGGCAGAGGGAGAGAGAGAAGCAGGCTCCCCACTGAGCAAGGAGCCCGATGGGGGACTTGATCCCAGGACCTTGGGATCATGACCTGAACCGAAGGCAGCCACTTAACTGACTGAGCAACCCACGCATCCCTAAGATTGATTGATTGCTTGATTTTTTAAAGATTTTATTTATTTACTTGACACAGAAAGATTACAAGCAGGCAGAGAGGCAAGCAGAGAGAGAGGAGAGAGGGGGAAGCAGGCTCCCTGCCGAGCAGAAAGCCCGATGCGGGCCTTGATCCCAGGGCCCTGGGGATCATGACCTGAGCCGAAGGCAGAGGCTTTAACCCACTGAGCCACCCAGGAGCTCGGATTTATTTCTGATTGCTTCCTTTTTCTCACTCTTTTCATTCAAACCATCAGTAATATTAAGACTTGTGTGTAACTTTCTGCATCTCTCACTGTTCAGATATACTTATACAGGACTTACATAAATATGTACATATATGGCTTTTAGCTTTACTGAAATCGACTCCAAACAGATATTACTCCGGAACTTACTTTTTTTCAGTTGACATCCCTATATCTGTAAATACATATTCAACTGGTTTTTTTTTCCTCCCAACTTCTTAATGGATCTCTGGATATATACAAACATCTGTAGTTTATATATCTACATGGGCCACAATATATTTATTAGGCTATGGTGGTAATTTTCCCTTTCTCTCTTCTTTTCTTTTTTTTTTCTTAAATATTTTATTTATTTATTTAAGAGAGAAAGCACACACATGAGTGGGGGGCAGGGGCAAAGGGAGAGATAGTGGGTGAGAGTCAGACTCCCCACTGAGTGCTGATCCTGACATGGGGCTCAATCCCAGGATGCTGAGATCATGACCTGAGCCAAAGTTAGTAGATGCTTAACTGACTGAGCCACCTCCTTTTTTTCTGTCACTTCTTCCTTCCTTCATTTCTCTCCACCCTCAAGATAAATGAATTAAATGGTATATATCTACTCGTATCTTTCCCCATATTCAAAAAATCAAACAAATATATGCATGTATATATAAGTTTAAGTGTCTTGTTTTTCCCATTCAACAAACCCCAAAACCTCATGGAAATTCCTCCAGAATATCTAGTATAGTGAAAATTCATTCTTTTAAATGACAGTGTAACATTCCTTAGTATGGATATTGTAAAATGTATTCCTACATTCCCTTATTTATGAGCATTCTCTTTATTTCCCCCAACACAAGTAATGATACAATTAATATCTTTGTACATTTATTCTTTGTACTAGAACTTTTATTTCTATAAACTAGAATTTCAGAACTAGAATTTGCTGGTCAAAGGATACGTACAAGTTTTTATTAAATAGTAAATAGATACAGTTATTAATCAAGCAGAGGGTAGACAAAATAACAGTAAAACAAATAACTATGGACTTACCACCTAGTTTAAGAAATAGAGCTTTAGTGATTCTCTGAAGCCTCCTCGGTGCTCCTATGATTGCTTTTCTCCCTTTAGAAAAAAGAAATATCCTGAATTTTTTTACTTTTCCCTTTGAGTTTTATCATGCTTAATTCTCTGCATAATCTGTTAATTTTGACTTGTAAAACTTCATATACAATGAAAAAAATATTACATACTCTTTTATGTCTTTTTTTTCCTGGTCATTATATTCCCAAGATTAAACCATTTTGATAGGTGGAGCTAAAAATTCATTCATTTTCAATGTTGTTTAATTGTTCATTATATAAATACACAACGTTGTATGGACATTTGCCAATACTGCTATGGACATCCCTGAACATGGCCTTTGGTGTACATGTGCAAGTTTCTGTAGTTTGTACAACTAAGAGCGTAATTGTTGGTTGTGGGATATGCCCATACTCAACTTTACAAGGTAATGCTAAATTGTTTTCCAAAGCCATTATACCAATTAACATTCCCACTAACACTGCATTGTGCCTGATTTCCCTGAAACACCTTTTCAAATGTTTCTTAGCTATTAATTTTTCCTTTTTGGTGTTATTTGCCAACTTAAAAAATTGGGTTGCCTTTTTCCGATTTGCACAAATTCTTGGTATATTCTAGATTAGTGCTGTCCAATAGAAACAAAATGCAAGTCACGGGTGTAATTCTAAAATGTTCTAGTAGCCACATTTGAAAAAGTGGTAAGAAACAGAAAAAATTAATTTAATTTTATTTTTTAAAGATTTATTTATTTTATAGAGTGGGGAAGGGGCAGATGGAGAGATAGAATGCTCCATCTGCCCACTCAGTAGGGAGCCTGAAGTGGGGCTCTATCCCAGGACCCTGAGGACCATGACCAGAGCTGAAATCAAGAGTCTGCCACTTAACTGACTAAGCCACCCAGGCATCCCTGGGCAAAATTAATTTTAATAGTTGTTTTACTTAATAATACAATCTACTCACCAAAACATTATCATTTCAAAATATGATACATAAATATTTTTTGTATTAACTCTTTGAAATCTGGAATCTATTTCATACTTACAGCACATCTTAATTTGGCCTACCTACATTTTAAATACTCAACAGCCACATGCGGTTAGTACCTACTGTACTGGGGTCTAGCTCCAGATACTTTTGCTGTTATATGTGTTGCAGATCTTTCCTTCTAGTTTGTGATTTTTCCTTTCACATTTTGTCTTTTTAAGACAAAGTTTCGAGGGAGCTGAATTTTGACTTCTTTGTTTGTACTCTGAATTTTAAGAACATTTTTTTTCTATCACATGGGCATGTCCCAAAGATACTGTATTATTCTATATTTTATTCTAAATCTTTTCACGTTTTGCGCCTTTTATACTGAAGTCTCCAATCTATCTGGAACTGACTTTTAGGTTAAATATGAAATAAGGATTCATTTTTACTTTCTCTCCAGATGGATAAGCAATAAGATAACCCAGCTCCAAAAGTTTGATGTTGATGTTGTTTTTGTAAATGGTATGTTTTATTTGCTTGTGCTTTCTATTTGCAGGAATATGGAAATTCAGTTGATTTTTTTTTATCTGAAAAACTTGAAGAACTGTCATTCATTCTAAGTATTATTCTGTAAATTATTTTTGGTTTTCTAAGTAGACAATCATACCACCTGTAAATAACAAATGTCCTTTTCATTCCTTACATATTTTATTTATTTTTTTAAAAGATTTTATTTATTCATTTGACAGAGAGAGACAACAGCGAGAGAGGGAACACAAGCAGGGGGAGCAGGAGAGGGAGAAGCAGGCTTCCTGCTGAGCAGGGAGCCTGAAGCGGGGCTCAATCCCAGGACCCTGGGATCATGACCTGAGCCGAAGGCAGATACTTAATGACTGAGCCACCCAGGCACCCCTTATTTCCTTTTTTTAAAAAAACATTTTATATACTTATTTGAGAGACAGAGAGAGGGAGAGGGAGGAGCAGAGGGAGGGGAGAGGAAGGAGATAACCTCCAGTGACTCTGCACTGAGCAAAGAGCCCTATGCGGGGTTCAATCCCATGATCCTGAGGTGGTGACCTGAGCAAACCAAGAGTTGGAAGTTTAACCAACTGAGCCACCCAGGAGCCCCTTACATGTTTTCTTTCTTTCATTGTTTTATTTTGCTGGTTAGGACTCAAATTCAATGTTGAATAGAAATGGTGACAACAAACATTTTGTTTGATTTTTAATTTCAAAAGAAATGCTTTATTTCACAATTATGTATAATGTTTGCTCTAGGTCTTTATCAGGTTAAGGAAGTTTTCTTCTATACTTGATTTGTTAAAGGTTTTTTTGTTCCTCTTTCTTTCCTTTTTTAAAAATTAAGAATGGGGGAACCTGAGTGGCTCAGTCAGTTGAGTGTGCCTGCCTTTGGCTCAGGTCATGATCCCAGGGTCCTGGGATTGAATCTCACAAGGGGGTGGGGGTGNAACACTCAGTGCCCCAATGAGTTTGATTTTTAGTTTTTTTCAACTTATACAAATGTTACCCATAATAAACAATGTATACTAAAAGTTTTGGGGATACACACAATTTTTATTACTTCCTAGTACTTCCAGCTGTTAATTTATTCAACAACACTTGCTAAGTGCTAGGCATTAAGTATGCATTGTTGAGGGATGCTTGAGTGGCTCAGTCAGTTAAGCATCTGGCTTTGGCTCAGGTTATGATCCCAGGATCCTGGGATCAAGTCCCACATTGGGGGGGGTGGGTCCTTGCTCAGCAGGGAGCCTCCTTCTCCCTCTCCCTCTTCCTGCCGTTCCCCCTTCCTGCCGTTCCCCCTGCTTGTGCTCTGTTTCTCAAATACATACATAAAATCTTTTAAAAAAAATTAATAATGGTTACTGAATTTCAAGAAATATTTTTGCTTGCATCTAAAAGTATTTGGTTGTACCATCTTTATTAGCTTTCAATTGCGGCTGTAACAAATTATTACTACTTTAGAAGCTTAAGACAGCACACATTTATTTTTTTACAATTCTACACACCAAAAGTCCAGTATGGATCTAACTGAACTAAGAACAGTGTTGGCAGGCTACATTCCATTCTGGAGGTTCTGCAAGAAAATCTACTTCCTGCTCATGTGGGTTATTGGCAGAATTCAGTCCCTAGAGGTTGTAGGACCACAGTCCACTTTCTTGCTGCCTGTAAAATGAGTGAGGGTCATTCTCATCCTGCAGAGGCTGCCACGCTTCTTGCATCGTGGCCCCTTTCCTCCATTTTCAAAGCCAGCAACAGGCAGGTTGAGTCCTTGTCTTTTTCATCTCGCTGACCAACACTTTTGCCTTCCTCTTCCATTTTCAAGGAGTTGTGATTAGATTGGGTGCAGATAATCCAAGATAACCTCTCCATCCTAAGGTATGGAACTCGATCACATCAAAGTCCTTTTTGCCACACAAAGAAACATATTCTCACGTTCCAGGGGTTAGGAAGTGGACATATCTGGGGAGCTATTCTGCTTACCACACCATCATAATTTGTTAATATGGTGAATTACTTTAAAAAGTTTGTAATATTGAACCCCAACTTTCATTCCTGAAATAAATTCAACTTGATCCTGACTTTTTATCTTTTTTAACAAATTGCTAGATTTGCTTTAATATTTTGTTCAGGATTATTCCATCTTTGTTCAAGAATGAGAATAGCTTGTAACTTTTCCTTTCTTGTCCTATCCTTGCCTGTCTGGGTCTGTCTGTCCATCTGTTTATCCATCCCTTCCTTTCTTTTCAAGAGAAAATTGACTACTGATTCATTTTTTTAATGGTTTTAGAACCAGATAGGTTTTCCATTTCTCATTGAGTCAGTTTTGCTACTTTGTATTATCTTAGAAAGTTATCCAAGTTGATCTAAGTTTTCATATTTATTGCTATCAAATTGTTCATTTTTGAGTTAATTTTATAATCCCTGTAGTTTCCATAATTTTGTTCCTCTTTTCCTTATTTATTTGTATGTTCCTTACATTATTCTTCTTTACATAATTTATTTGTATCTTCTATTCTTTCCCCAATTTGTCAGGAGTTGGTCTATAGTCTTTTAAAAGAAATAATTGTTGGCTTTGTGCATCTTCTCCTTGTATGCCATTTCTTTGATTAATTTTGTGTTCTCATCCTTTTCTTCACTTCTACTTTAGTTCTTAAGTTTGATGTGTGATTTGTCAGTTGTGTCTTTTTCCCCCTGTAACATAAGCATTTATTTTCCTAATTCCCCTCTACTTAGTGCTTTAGCTATAGTCTACGATTTTGCTATTTCACTATTTTTGTGTTATTGAGAAATAATCGACATAAATCACTATGTAAGTTTAAGGCATACGGCAAAATGGGTTTACATATATTTTGTTTACTATAGTAAGTTCTGCTAACATTCATCTTCTCATATAGGTACAAAAAAAACAAGAAAAAAAGATAAATTTTTTTCCTACTGATGAGAATCCAGGATTTATATTTCATTGTTCTTTAGTTCCAATTACTCTGTGATTCCCATTATTTTTTTTTCTGACCAATGAGTTATTTACAAGCATACTTTTGAATATTCAAATGTGTTATTTTCCCCCTAGTGATTTCTTTCTTTTTCTTTTTTTTAAGATTTTATTTTTTTATGTTTATAGAGAGAGAGAGAGGGAGAATGAGTCAGAGAGCACAAGCTGGGGGAATGGCAGAGGGAGAGGGAAAAGCAGGCTCCCTGCCGAGCAGGGAGCCTGATGCAGGGCTTGATCCCAGGACCCTGGGATCATGCCCAGAGCCGAAGGCAGACATTCAACCGACTGAGCCACCAGGAACCCCCTTAGTTAGTGATTTCTAACTTAACTACGTATTTGTCAAAGAACATGGCTTATGCAACATCAATCATCTGAAATTTGTTGAGAATTACTACACAGACTTACATGTATGAGGTCAATTTTCATAAACATTCCACACATGCACATTAGGATATGAGTGCTCTGTTGAGCTTAACAGTTTATATATATCTATTAACTCAATCTTTTTAATTATGTTGTTCATATTTTCTGATTCTTATCTATAAGATCTATCCATTATTTTGAGGTGTGTTAAAATCTCCACTATGGTGGGAAATTAATTATTCTTGTAGTTCTGTCGAATTTTACTTTTTGTATCTTAAGGACATGTAATTATGGGCATGCATGTTTATAATTCTGAAGTCCTGGGGCACCTGGGTGGCTCAGACGGTTAAGCCTCTGCTTTTAGCTCAGGTCATGATCCTGGAGTCCTGGGATCAAGCCCCATGTCAGGCTCCCCGCTTCAGCATGGAGCCTGCTTTTCCCTCTGCCTCCCCCTGCTTCTTCTCTCTTTTTCGTTCACTCTCTCTCTCAAATAAATAAAATCTTAAAAAAAAAAAAAAAGGAATTCTGAAGTCCTAGGGTCCTGAACTTATTATTTCACGACCTTCATTTATTCTTAGTCTGATATTATCAGCTTTCTACTGATATATGTTTCTTCATCCTTTTACATTTTTCTATGTTCTTGGTTTTAAAAGTGTCTCAGAAATAGCATATTGTTGGATTTTGTCTCCTTGTCTGTTTTATAATTTTTTTTTAAAACCAGAGACTTTGTTCAATTTACATTTACTGTAGTTACTGGAATATTTGCATTTATTTTTTACCATATTATTTGTAATTTGTATTTGTTTCACTATTGCTTTCTTTTCTCTATTTCCATATGATTTTTTTTGTAATTTTATTCCATTTTCTCTATTAACTTAAAAATTAAAACTCTTAGTAGTTACTTGAGATCTTTTAACTTGAGTACTTAAAAGAATAAAGCTTAATCCATATTTTTACCTGCTTCCCAAACAATACAAGGACGTTGGAAAACTTTTAATTCCAATCATCACCCCACCCTTCCCACTTCCAAATTATGATTTTATTGCCAGGATGTGAGTTCTATCTTGCCTTACTTTATTAACCACACAAATTATTATTATTAGTAGTTATTTTTAGTTTTAACCACGTATTTACCAATTTCTTTGCTTATTGTTCCTTTTTCTATCAGGGAGTATGTTCTATTGGTAGTAAACTCCAGATTTTTTTTAAAAATTAAAAAAATTTTTAATTTTTTTATTAACATACAATGTATTATTTGCTTCAGGGTACAGGTCTGTGAATCTTCAGTCTTACACAATTCATAGCACTCACCATAGCACATACTCCCCCCAATGTCCATAACCCAGCCACCCTATCCCTCCCCTCAACCCCCAGCAACCCTCGGTTTGTTTCCTGAGATTAAGAGGCTCTTACAGTTTGTCTCCCTGCCGATCCCATTTTGTTTCATTTTTTTCCCTCCCAACACCCCACGACCCCCCACCCTGCCTCTCAAATTTCTCATATCAGAGAGATCATATGAAAATTGTCTTTCTCTGATTGACTTGTTTTGCCTAGCATAATACCCTCTAGTTTCATCCACATTGTTGCAAATGGCAAGATTTCGTTTTTTGATGGCTGCATAGTATTCCATTTGTGTGTGTGTGTGTGTGTGTGTGTGTGTGTGTGTGTGTGTATACACCACATCTTTATCCATTCATCTGTTGGTGGACATCTAGGTTCTTTCCATAGTTTGGCTATTGTGGACATTGCTGCTATAAATATTCAGGTGCATGTGCCCCTTTGGATCACTACATTTGTATCTTTAGGGTAAATACCCAGTAGTGCGATTGTTGGGTCGTAGGGTAGCTCTATTTTCAACTTTTTGAGGAACCTCCATACTGTTTTCCAGAATGGCTGCACCAGCATGCATTCCCACCAACAGTGTAGGAGGGTTCCCCTTTCTCCACACCCTCTCCAACATCTGTTGTTTCCTGACTTGTTTATTTTAGCCATTCTGACTGGTGTGAGGTGGTATCTCACTGTGGTTTTGATTTGTATTTCCCTGATGCCTGAGCATTGTGATGTTGAATGATGTTGAGCATTTTTTCATGTGTCTGTTGGCCATTTGGATGTCTTCTTTGCAGAAATGTCTGTTCATGTCTTCTGCCCATTTCTTGAGTGGATTATTTGTTCTTTGGGTGTTGAGTTTGATAAGTTCTTTATAGATTTTGGATACTAGCCCTTTATCTGACACGTTATTTGCAAATATCTTCTCCCATTCTGTCAGCTGTCTTTTAGTTTTGTTGACTATTTCCTTCGCTGTACAAAAGCTTTTTATCTTGATGAAGTCCCAATAGTTCATTTTTACTCTTGCTTCCCTTGCCTTTGGCCATGTTTCTAGGAAGAAGTTGCTGCGGCTGAGGTCGAAGAGGCTGCTGCCTGTGTTCTCTTCGAGGATTTTGATGGGTTCCTGTCTCACATTGAGGTCTTTCATCCATTTGGAGTCTAATTTTGTGTGTGGTGTAAGGAAATGGTCCAGTTTCATTCTTCTGCATGTGGTTGTCCAATTTTCCCAACACCATTTGTTGAAGAGACTGTCTTTTTTCCATTGGACATTATTTCCTACTTTGTCAAAGATTAGTTGACCGTAGAGTTGAGGGTCCATTTCTGTGCTCTCTATTCTGTTCCATTGACCTATGTGTCTGTTTTTGTGCCAGTACCATACTGTCTTGATGATTACAGCTTTGTAACAGAGCTTGAAGTCTGGCGTTGTGATGCCAACAACTTTTTTTTTTCTTAATAGGAGCTTAAAGCTATGATTTCGTATTCTTTTTTTTTTTTTAAGATTTTATTTATTTATTAGAGAGAGAGAGTGCATGAGAAAGAGCAGGGGTGGAGGAAGAGGGAGAAGCAGACTCCCCGCTGGGCAGGGAGCCTGACACAGGACTTGATCCCAGGACCCCAGGAGCATGACCTGAGCTGAAGGCAGATGCTTAACTGACTGAGCCACCTAGGTGCTCCAAATTTTGGTTTTCTTTTCAACATTCCTCTGGCTATTCAGGGTCTTTTCTGGTTCCATGTAAATTTTAGGATTATTTGTTCCATTTCTTTGAAAAAAACTGATGGTATTTTCATAGGGAGTGCATTAAATGTATAGACTGCTTTAGGTAGCACAGACATTTTCACAATATTTGTTCTTCCAATCCATGAGTATGGAACGTTTTTCCATTTGTGTCTTCCTCAATTTCTTTCATGAGTACTTTATAGTTTTCTGAGTACAGATTCTTCACCTCTTTGCTTAGGTTTATTCCTAGGTATCTTATAGTTGTAGGTGCAATTGTAAATGGGATCAACTCCTTAATTTCTCTTTCTTCTGTCTTACTGTTGGTATATAGAAATGCAACTGATTTCTGTGCATCAATTTTATATCCTGACACTTTACTGAATTTCTGTATGAGTTCTAGCAGTTTTGAAACTCCAGACTTTTTTTGTCTGAAAATGTCTTGAATCAGATAGCCAGGTTCAAATACTGGCTCTACGTTTCCTTAGTCATGTGACCCTAGATAAGTACCTTAACCTCTGGGGTTTTGGTTTACTAATTTGTGAAACTGAGTTTCGTCCTTTCCTGGGAGAGAAAAGGCTGGGAAGGAAGATGCCATAAGCAGCTCCTGAGATGAATTCTCTGGAAGGGTGCCAAGATCTGAAACACAACAGAACAAACACTACAATCACTTCCCTGAGTGTCTGATACTCTCGTAGGGAAGACAAGATGAACACACATTGAAAAGAAATACTACTCCTGTGTACTTGAGGGTTAAGTATATGGTTCTTTCAAGTCAGCACTTTCAAGACCAATGAAATGATTGGCTCTCAGGAGCTTACAAAGGAATCGTCACAGAAGAGAGTGCTTACCTGGGTGTCAGTAGTTTATCAGCTGCTCAACAATCTAGTCTTGACAGAAAAATCCAACGGAAACACTTCAGAGTTTCTAAAAGAAAATGAGTTAAAAAAAAAAAAAAGAAGAAAAAAGTAAGGTTTTCAAAAGAGTAGCCAAGTAAGTATTCATTAAACACCTGGCATATACCGGGCCAAACACTATAAGATATTAAAGACAGTTATGCTTCTGCCTTTGATGAACTTATAAAAGTTGGGAAGTTAGACTTATGTAATGAAAGTCAGTTAACAAAGAAGTACAGGGCGCCTGGGTGGCTCAGTGGGTTAAAGCCTCTGCTTTCGGCTCAGGTCATGATCTCAGCGTCCTGGGATTGAGGCCCCCATCGGGCTCTCTGCTCAGCAGGGAGCCTGCTTCCTCCTCTCCCTGTCTCTCTGCCTGCCTCTCTGCCTACTTGTAATCTCTCTCTCTGTGTCAAATAAATAAATAAAATCTTTAAAAACAAAAACAAGGGCGCCTGGGTGGCTCAGTGGGTTAAAGCCTCTGCTTTCAGCTCAGGTCATGATCTCAGGGTCCTGGGATCGAGGCCCGCATCGGGCTCNAGGTCATGATCTCAGGGTCCTGGGATCGAGGCCCACATCGGGCTCCCTGCTCGGCGGGGAGCCTGCTTCCCCCTCTCTCTCTGCCTGCCTCTCTGCCTCCTTGTGATCTCTCTCCCTCTGTGAAATAAATAAATAAAATCTTAAAAAAAAAAAATAAATAAAAATAAAAACAAAAACAAAAACAAACAAACAAAAAAAACCCAAAGAAGTACAGAAGAGAGAAAGACAACTACGGAGTACAATACTACTATATAGGAACATGCTAACTTGATACAAATAATGTATGCGATAGGATTCAAAACAGGTTGCGTATTGTTTTTTAGATTCCTCTTAACTTGTGTTGAGATCTGCAGATTGAACATGATTAAAAATCAACTGTAATTATACTTTTTCTCTCCAAGGAATTCCAGAGCCAAAGTGTGATAGATTTGTGTAGAACAGTTAAAATAACCATTATTCTAAATTATGTTACCATTCTTTTGTATACTGATTAAATTTAAAATAACTTTCAAGTATGTTAAGCCTTATTATGTAAATACATAAATTTGTAAGGTAGCTAACTTTTTAAGGCATAGCTATTAGTTTACATGTACCAGGTATTTTCTCAGACATTGTCACATTTCGTGTTCCCTAAATGCTAAGGTATTGGTTGTAAATATTTCTATCCTACAAAGAAGTGAATACATATTTAAACCAGTTGATCCAAGTTTTTCATTTGTAGAGTAATACCCATTGTTCTAAAAACTATCCCATTATATTTTTAATTAATGGAAACGAATTCATTTCAGTTAAAACAGAATAATTTTTTTATCTACTAAAACTAAATAGTAAATCACCATTAAAAGTTGTATATAACAACTTCTAAATATCCATGTCATGTTTCTTTTTTTTGAGAACAGGCACATGCGCAAGGGTGGGGAAGGGCAGAGGGGGGAGAAAGAACCTAAGCAGGCTCCACAACCAATCATGTTTCTGTTCCAACGCTAGGATAGACCTGTATGTATGTATGATTTTATGGTTAATATACAATTATAGTGTCAGGCAATTTTGGGTTCCCAGAGACCAAACAAAGAAAAATACATTTTTGGAATGTGTAATACAGACCATTCCTCTATTCAAAAGTACACTGGGGGAGTAAAGAACAAAGAGATGGTAAGGATCATTGATAGCTGGAAACAGATTCAAGCTAATATTTAAATAATCAAGGAAATTGAGTTAGAATCTCACAAATTATTGTGAGTCTTGTACTGGCAAGCCTGAACTTTCAAACATTTGATCTTGATATGACCTAGCCTTGTGTCTATTATTCATGTATACTTACAAACTGCCTCTTTGATACTATATTCAACCTTTCATATATCAGCAGATGACTATTGACTCCAATCTATGGCTGCCAATAATAGGCTTGACTCTGCCAAGGTAAGAGTTTTTGTGGGAGCATGTGGTAGAAATATAATCTCCCACACTGCCCTGCTCACACTCCCAATGTTGGCCTTGTTGCCACTGCCAACCTGAACCCTGGCCCCTCTTGGCAAAGCAAAGGACTTTGAGGAGTCCTAGGACTGGAGGCCTAGGGCTTGCTTGTCTCTTCCAAAATGGCATCTCTTGAGCACAACCAGTCCCCTGATAATACTCATCTGGGAAAAAGATCTGGTTAGGGAGGAGTTTGATGGGAAGAAGCAAGAGTAAATGGGTAGGAGTGGCTTTCCCATTCAGCTCCAGCTGTGGTTTCAAAGGGGAATAACCATTTCCCTCTCTCCTACAGCTTTAGCCACGTTACCACATAAGGTAGCACAGCTTTGGTCTGGGTACATTGGAAAAAATAAATAAATAAAGGTACCACTGGTGGTACCTTAGAGTACCTTACTATTCTGACTGTATGACTTTTGTGTGTGTTGGTTCTAAGAACTGTCTTGCCAATATATTACCTTAAAAAATTTTACAAATAGAGATCAACTGTCCAACTTTGGGCCAAAAGGCTCCCCTAAGGCAAGAAATGCCTGAGTCAACTTTGTTTCAGGGTCACTAAAGGCTACCCTAGGGTTCCCTGGGATGGGATGGTCTGGGTCAACAGGAAGCAGTAATGGCAGGAGCAATTACGAAGGTTTTTATGGTTTTCAGCACTCTAGGAATGTATACCTCTTATGTTTTGCCTTAAGACCTTTTGACATTTCTCCTTCAAACACATTTGCAGAAGGCTTTATGTAACAATGGAGGAGACAGTCAATATCTATTTATGCTAAAGATAAAATTATTACACAGTTTTGATCAAGAAGCCAGGCCCAAGAATATGTTCTGAGGATGCATTCTCTTTGAGTTTAAAATAGGTGCACAAAAAACCTTGGTACAATAACAGATGAGGGCATTTGGTGGTATTCAATCTTCCAGTAATCATGCATGAAAAGTAACCAGGCCCAGTGTCACATACTGGAAAGTGGCAGGGCTGGTGTCTGATGCAAAGTAGAGTCAGCTCTTAACACTACACTAAAATAAAATGTCTGATTAACTGTTGACATTTACTGGAAGTTAGAGCTTTACAAACAGGCTCTCCTTTAATCTTTGCAACAATGACAGCACCTGTCCATATTAACATTCTCATTTTACAGTGAGAAAAAGAAGCACAGAGAAATTATGTAACATTCATGGTCTGTAAAGAAGTGGTCATGAGAGACTTGAACCTAGGGAATCAGATGAGCCCTGTACCTGGATCCTATACCTAAAGGCAACAGAAAAAAATGCTAACATAATCCCCAAGTGAGAAATGATGATAAAACGCTGGTAGAGACTGTTGGCATATGCACACACACACTTACAGGATATAAAAAAGAGCTAGCAAAGGGTGTCTGTTCACTTAGATCACATTTCAGTAATTAGGACACATACTGTCTTGGTTTAGGCTGCTCTAACAGAATACCATATAGACTGGGTTGCTATAAACAACTGACATTTATTTCTGACAGTTCTGGATGCTGGAAATCCCAGAGCAGGGTGCAAGCATGGCTGAGATCTGGTGGGAGAACTCTTCTGTGTTGTAGGCTGCCCTTTTTTCCTGGTATCTCCCCTCACAGGGCAGACAGCGAGAGAGCTCAATGGGGTCTCTTTTATAAGGGCACTAATCCCATTCAGGAGGGCTCCACCCTGATGACTTAATCACCTTAAGGCCCCACCTCCTAAAACCTGGGCAGTTAGGATTTTTAACATATAAACTGGGCGGGTGGGAGGCACACAGTCAGTCCACAACACGTACTTCTAGGCCACTATTTGCTGGTAAAATCCTATTTAAAATTATAGCGACCCCCTCTCCCCCTGCCAAAGCTGGTCGATCGTATGAACTCCCAATTTCAAAATGATCAATTGCCATAAACTCTGCAACGTCCTGAGCGTCCAGCTAAAGGCTTTATGCAGTCTTGTTTCTCCTTCCAAAAATAACTAAAAACTGTGGCCCTTTCAAGCTGTCCTATTTACTCTCACCTTGTCATTTTCGCACGAAAGTATCAACAGCCTCCGACAAGGACGTCTGCTCCGAGGCCTTAAGAACCCCGTGGAAGACGCGCGCTGTGGCCTTGCAGGGTTGGGCGCGGGGGCGCGGAGGAGACCCAGAGGGAGGCGGGAAGCCGGAGGGGGCGTCCCGGGAGCTCGGCCTCCGGGCGAATCCCGGGCCTGGCTCCGTTTCCGTATCTGCCGAGGGGTGAGATGAAGAGGCAAGGGGGAGAGAAAGCGAGGAGGAGAAGTAAAGAGAAGGGCGAGAGGCTCGGGAGGCGCGGCGACCGCGGTTCCTCTGAGCCCGGAGGCCCGGGGGACGGGCCCTCAGCGCCGCCGCAGCGCACTCCGCTGCTCCGGGCGGGCAGGTCTTCCCGGGCGGCGGGGCAGGAAGGATAGAATCCCCGCGGGCTCAGGCCGTTCCCCCGACGCCGCCAGCCAACAGCCCGGGGCTGGGCCAGGTCACGCCTCAGCCCCCCGGCCGCCTCGGTGGGTCGGAGGGAGGGGTCGCGGCGGCGCGGCCACTCGGGGTCCGGCGCTTATTGTTGCAGGAAGCCGCGGGCAGGATCTGGCCGGCCGACCCGCCCCCGCCTGGGGTCGCCCGGCAGCTGCGGGAGCGCCTACTGGCGGCGGACGCGCAGCCCGTGCGTGTCCCTTTAAGGGGCCGGGCCTGGGCGGCGGAGGGGCTGGCGGGGTGCGCGTCGCTCCCCGTGCGAGTGTGTGGGGGAGAGAGCGGCGGGCGGGAGGGCGCCGGAGGGAGGGAGGGGACGAGCTAGCAAGCGACGCGGGCTGCCCCTGCCGCCGCCGCCGCGGTCGGACCAGCGGCCTCCTCCTCTC